>JAGIQG010000006.1:12438705-12924359 GCA_024679065.1 Sphyrna mokarran
CCACCAACTTTAGTATCATCTGCAAATTTACTGATCCATTCCCCAATACCCTCATCCAGATCATTTATAAAAATTACAAACAGCAGGGGCCCCAAAACAGACCCCTGAGGCACACCACTTGTCACCGAACTCCACGATGAATACTCCCATCAACCACCACCCTCTGTCTTCTATCTGCCAGCCAATTCCTAATCCAATTAGCTAAATCACCCTCTATTCCACACATCTGCATTTTCTGTAGAAGTCTTCCATGGGCCACCTTATCAAAAGCCTTACTAAAGTCCATATATACTACATCAACCGCCTTACCCCCATCCACCTCTCTGGTCACTTTCTCAAAAAACTCAATGAGGTTAGTAAGGCATGACCTACCCTTCACGAAACCATGCTGACTATCCCCAATCAATTCATTTCTCTCTAAATAACTATAAATCCTATCCCTAATAATTCTCTCCAATACCTTGCCCACAACAGAAGTAAGACTCACTGGCCTATAATTCCCAGGAAGGTCTCTCTTCCCCTTCTTAAACAATGGGACCACATTCGCTATCCTCCAGTCCTCCGGAACCACACCCGTAACCAACGAGGACCTGAAGATCAGAGCCAGAGGCTCTGCAATCTCCTCTCTTGCCTCCCAGAGAATCCTAGGGTAAATCCCGTCCGGCCCAGGGGACTTATCCAACTTCAAACCCTCGAGAATTTCTAACACATCCTCCCTATCTACTACAATACTCCCCAATTTGCAACCCTGTACCTCAGTGCTCTCCACAGCTACATTTCCAGCACTCTGCGTGAATACCGAAGAGAAATATTTATTCAGTGCCTCACCAATCTCTTCAGGCTCCACGCACAACTTCCCACTGCTGTCTATGACTGGCCCTAATCTTGCCCTAACCAATCTTCTATTCTTAACATATCGAAAGAAAGCTTTAGGATTCTCCTTAATCCTATCAGCCAACATCTTCTCGTGTCCCCTCTTAGCTCTCCTCAATTCACTTTTTACTCCTTCCTGGCTAATCTATAGCTATCCATTGCACTAACTGAGCCTTCAAGCCTCATCCTGACATAAGCCTCCTTTTTCTTCTTAACCAGCAAATCAACTCTTTTCGTACACCAAGGCTCTCTTACTCGTCCATTTCCTCCCTGCCTGACAGGGACATACTTATCAAGGACTCGCAGCAGCTGCTCCTTGAATAAGCACCACATTCCAGATGTTCCCAGTCCCTGTAGTTCCCTAGTCCAATCTATGCACCCTAATTCTCTCCTGATGGCCTCATAATTACCCTTCCCCCAGCTATAACTACAGCCCCCAGCTTCATGCCTATCCCTGTCCATCACTAAGGTGAACGTAACCGAATTGTGGTCACTATCACCAAAATGTTCACTAACTTCCAAGCCTAACACCTGGTCTGGCTCATTGCCCAGCACCAAATCCAATGTAGCCTCACCTCTAGTTGGCCTATCTACATACTGAGTCAAAAAACCTTCCTGCACACTCTGTACGAAAACTGACCCCTCTAACGAGCTAGAGCTATAGCTATTCCAATCAATATTAGCAAAGTTAAAGTCCCCCATCACAATTACCCTACTACTTTCACTCCTAATCAGAATTGACTTCGCAATCCTTTCCTCAACCTCTCTAGAACTATTAGGAGGTCTGTAAAAGACTCCCAACAGGGTGACCTCTCCTCTCCTGTTTCTAATCTCAGCCCATACTACCTCAACAGACAAGTCCTCATCAAACTTCTTTTCGATCACCGTGATACAGTCTTTGACCAGTAACGCCACTCCTCCCCCCCTTCTACCTCCTTCTCTACTCCGACTAAAGCATTTGTACCCCGGAACCTGCAACATCCATTCCTGTCCCTGCTCTACCCAAGTCTCTGAAATGGCCACAACATCGAAGTTCCAGGTACTGGTCCAAGCTGCAAGTTCCTCCCCCTTATTGCGAATACTCCTTGCATTAAAGTATACGCATCTCAAACCATGCCCCACCCCACCCGTACGCCGCTGTGTTTTACAACTCTCCTCTATAACCCCCTTACTCTCATCCCTCTCGGCACCCCAACTACTTAGGATCCCACCCCCCCCCCGAAGAGGTGGTAGTTATAGGATGGATGACAGAGACAGGTTCTTTACACAGAGGGTGGTGAGGGCATGGAATGCCCTGCCTGCAGCAGTTGTGGACTCGCCTACTTTGGGGGCATTCAGATGTTTGGTGGATAGGCATATGGATGATATTGGAATAGTTTAGGTTAGAGGGTCCACTGGCCGGCGCAACATCGAGGGCCGAAGGGCCTGTACTGCGCTGTAATGTTCTATGTTCTATGATCTAAATTATACCTTACCCCCCTCACCCTAACCCGTGACCCCTCATGCTATTAGAGTCCATCCTAGGAAAAAGCTTAACCCTGTTTACTCTATCTATTCCCCTCATAATCTTGTACACCTCTATTAGACCTCCTCTAAGTCTACGTCTTTCTAAGGAAAACAGTCCCAATTTGCCTAACTTTTCCTCGTAACTCAGACCTTCCATACCAGGCAGCATCCTGGTAAACCTCCTCTGCACTCTCTCCAGAGTCTCCACATCCTTCCGGTAGTAAGGCGACCAGAACCGGACACAGTATTCCAAATGAGGTCTAACCAACGTTTTATACAACTGCAACATTAAAGGCCAGCTCTTGTACTCTATACCCCTTCCTATAAAGGCTAACATACTATATGCTTTCTTCACAACCTTCTCCACCTGCTCTGCCACCTTCAAAGACAGTCATAATTTAGGAACAAGGGCTAAACTTTTTACAACTGAGGTGAGGAGAAATTTCTTCACCCAGAGGATGGTGAATGTGCGGAACTCATTCCCACAGAATGTAATTGCGGCCAAAATTGGTGTGATTACCAGAAAAAATTAGATATAGCTCTTGGGGCTGAAGGGGGGAATCGGGATATTGAATTTGATGATAAGCCACGATTAAACTAAAAAGTGGAGCAGACTTGAAGGGCCAAATAGTCTACTCCTGCTTCTAGTTTCTACGAATCTGTAATTGTTGACTTGACTGGAAGAAACTAGAGCATTAGAATTACCAAAACAATAATACATGAAGGATTGCCTAATTATGTCCCCTCCTCTCCCCAGCAGGGTAACTAATTCATGTTCTCCAAACGACAGATTTTTTTAAAAGGAACAATCGTGTATCACAGTTAGAAGTTATGTTCTGCGAACCTCAGTGTTTATTTAAAAAAGCTTATTCCATATTTCAGATGTTTTTAAATGTGATGGATAAATTTTAGCTCAGTTGGCTGGATAGCTAGCTTGTGGTTCAGAACGGTAGCAACGGTAGCACAGTGGTTAGCACTGCTGCTTCACAGTGGGTTCAATTCCCGGCTCGGATCACTGTCTGTGTGAAGTTTGCACATTTTCCTCGTGTCTGCATGGGTTTCCTCCGGGTGCTCCAGTTTCCTCCCACAGTCCAAAGATGTGCAGGTTAGGTTGATTGCCCATGCTAAAAAAATTGCCCCTTAGTGTCCTGAGATGTGTAGGCTGGAGGATTAGTGGTAAAATATGTAAGGATATAGGGTAGGACCTGGGTGGGATTGTGGTCGGCGCAGACTCGGTGGGCTGAAGGGCCACTTTCTGCACTGTAGGGTTTCTACGATACTCTATGAAACTGTGGGTTTGATTCCCATTCCAGCTGAGGTAGACTAGGGACCTGCCTCCTCAACCTGCCCGCAGCACGGAGGGCAACAATATACTACTGACAAAATTAAAATGACCAAGAAAACAGCTCAGAGTGAAGCATCAGCGGTGGCCTAGTGGTATTATCATGAGGCTATTAATCCAGAGATTCAGTTCATGTTCTGGGGATCTGGGTTCGAATCCTACCACAGCAGCTGGAAATGTCTATTGACTCGGGTGGCATTTTCTGGTTTTGAGGCAACTGTGAGTGCTAAATCCCATCCAACATCTTTACTGTCTGTGTAAACTGGGAACAATTGAATTTAAAATTGCACTTAAATCTCACCCTTCCAATCCCGTTCCCCTGTTCTCAGTCTTGCCTTCACCTACGAAGGCCCTAAATTCTAGAGTGACCTCCTCCAAACCTCTCCACCCCTCTCTCTCTCTCTCCCTCCCCCCTCCCTTCCTATTATAGAATCCCTACAGTACGGAAGAAGGTCATTCAGCCCATCAAGCCTGCACTAACGACAATCCCACCCAGGCACTATGCCCATATTTACACTGCTAATGCCCCTTTTAGCATGGGCAATCCACCTAACCTGCACATCTTTGGATTGTGGGAGAAAACCCGGAGCATCCAGAGGAAACACATGAAAGCACAGGGACAATGTGCAAACTCTGCACAGACAGTGATCCAAGGCCGGAATTGAACCCGGGCCCTTTAAGACACTCCTGAAGATTGATCTGTGATAACTTTGAAGACAGCTCATTTGGGTTTCAAGTTATAAAAGGTTTATTACCAACAATGTTTATAAATGTGCAAACAGGTTTCTAGAATCGTGCAGTGCAGAAGGAGGCTATTTGACCCTTCAAGTCTGCACTGACCACAATCCCACACAGGCCCTTTCCCTGTAATCCCCATGCATTTACCCTACCGAGTCTCCCTGACACTAAGGGACAATTTGGCATGGCCAATCCACTAATCCACACGTCTTTGGTTCTGAAAGACTGAAATATGTGTCTACACTCATCTCCTCCCTCGCACCAACTGCAGTTAATCCGTGACCCAGGATTCATGCTGTTGCTCCCAATTGGTTCAGCTTCATGTGCTTCCTCTCCATAGGATCTGGTCCAATCACCTGGTCCTTAAGGACCGTCCTATTAAACATAGAACATAGAACATTACAGCGCAGAACAGGCCCTTCGGCCTTCGATGTTGCGCCGACCAATTAAGAAAAAGCAATGACCCTCTAACCTAAACCATTCCCTTTTCATCCATAAACTTATCTACTAACCTCTTAAACGCCACCAAACTTGGCGCATCTACAACTGTTGCAGGCAGGGCATTCCATACCCTTACCACCCTCTGGGTAAAGAACCTACCTCTGACATCTGTCCTATAACTACCACCCCTTAATTTAAAGCTATGTCCCCTCGTGCTAGCTTTCTCCATCCTAGGAAAAAGGCTATCACTGTCCACCCTATCTAAACCTCTAATCATCTTATATGTTTCGATTAGGTCCCTCTTAGCCGCCTCCTTTCTAACGAAAACAACCTCAAATCCCTCAGCCTCTCTTCATAAGACCTGCCCTCCATACCAGGCAACATCCTGGTAAACCTCCTCTGTATCCTCTCCAATGCCTCCACATCTTTCTTATAATGTGGGGACCAGAATTGCACACAATACTCCAAGTGCGGCCACACTAGAGTTTTGTACAGTTGAAACATGACGTTGTGGCTCCGAAATTCAATCCCCCTACCAATCAAAGCTAAGACTCCGTATGCCTTCCTAACAACCTTATCGATTTGATTGCCAACTTTCAGGGATCTATGCACATATACACCAAGATCCCTCTGTTCTTCAACACTATTAAGAATCCTACCATTAGCCCTATACTCTACACATTTGTTATTCCTGCCAAAGTGAATTGCCTCACACTTTTCCACATTAAACTCCATTTGCCACCTCTCGGCCCAGCTCTGCAACTTGCCCAAGTCTCTCTGCAAATTATAACACCCCTCTTCACTATCTACCACTCCTCCGACTTTGGTGTCATCTGCAAATTTACTAATCCATCCTTCAATACCCTCATCCAGATCATTTATAAATTAAAGGGCCACATTACCACACTCTCTATCCAAGCTTCTGTTGTCTGTCCCAAAATCTCTTTAAGAGGCTTAATTTGGAAGTTTTTATGCTCCTTGTAATTTTTGGTTTGATTTTGATTGAATTTGTTATTGTCATGTGTATTGGTATACAATGAAATGTATTGCTTCTTGCGCACTGTACAGACAAAGCATACCGTTCATAGAGAAGGAAAGGAGAGGGTACAGATTGTAGTGTTACAGTTGTAGCAAGGTGTAGAGAAAGATCAACTTAATGCAAGGTAGATCCACTCAAAAGTTTGACGGCAGCAGGGAAGAAGCTGTTCTTGAGTCGGTTGATACGTGACATCAGACCTCTGCATCTTTTTCCCAATAGAAGAAGGGGGAAGAGAGGATATCCAGGGTGCACGAGGTCCTTAATTATGCCGGCTGCTTTGCCAAGGCAGTGAAAAGTATGGACAGAGTCAATGGATGGGAGGCTGGTTTGAGTGATGGACTGGGCTACATTTATGGCTCAGTTTCTTGCAATCTTGGGCAGAGCAGGAGCCACACCAAGCTGTGATACAACCAGAAAAGAATGCTTTCTATGGTGCATCTGTAAAAGTTGGTAAGAGTCACAGCAGACATGCCAAATTTCCTTAGTCTTCTGAGAAAGTAGAGATGTTAGTGGGCTTTTTAAACGGTAGTCTAGGCGTGGAGGGACCAGGACAGGTTGTTGGTGATCTGAACAACTGAAAACTTGAAGCTCTCGACAATTCTTACTTCACCCCCATTGATATAGATGGGCATGTCCTACACTACACTTTCTGAAGTCGCTCTCATTTTGCTGACATTGAGGGAGAGATTATTGTTACTGCACCAGTTCACCAGATTCTCTATCTCATTCCTGTACTCTGTCTCATCATTGTTTGGGTGCCGACCCACTATGGTGCTGACATCAGCAAATTTGAAAATTGAGATGGAGGGGAATTTGGCCACACGTTTAATTTAACTATATTCTGGGATCTAAATGCATGCTCATTATTTTAAATCTGAGATCAGTAGTGTTTTGCGAACCAATTTGTTATTTAGGGATACGCAACTAAGGTTGTCAAGTTGGGATCTTACTGAATGGATAAAACATGTTTGGGGGTCGGAATGGCTGACTCTGTAATTCCTGTGATTAATGTAGCATAGAAACTAGAAGCAGGAGTAGCCATTTGGCCCTTCAAACCTGTTCTGCACTCACCTTGATCATGGTTGATCATCAAACTCAATATCCTGATTTCCACCCCCCCCCCACTTCCTCCCAAATCTCTAGATCCCTTTAGCCGCAAGAGCTATATTTAATTTCTTCCTGAAATCAGACGTTTTGGCCTCAACTACTTCCTATGGTCACATCCACACATTCACCACCCGCTGGATGAAGAAATTTCTCCTCACCTCCGTCTAAATGGTTACTCAAATTCTGTTTATTTATTTATTAGCCACAAGTAGGCTTACGTTAACACTGCAATGAAGTTACTGCGAAAATCCCCTAGTCATCGCACTCTGGCGCCTGTTCGGGTACATTAGCACGGCCAATGCATCTAACCCACACATTTTTGTAATTGTGGTCGGAAACTGGAGGAAATCTATGCAGACGGTGGCGGGAGGGGGGGTGCAATGCAAATGTGCAGAGTCCACATAGACAGTGACCCAAGTCGGGAATTGAACCCAGTCCCTGGTGCTGTGAGGCAGCAGTGCTAACCACTGTGACAAAGTGCTGACCCTGGCTCTGGGCTCCCCCACTATTGGCAACAAGAGATGTTTGTCAGTCGTGATGAAGGATCTGCAACTTTAAATGTTAACATGCCTTTCCTATTTCCACTGCTGACCTACGAGTCCTGAGAACTTTGCTTTTCCTTGTGTGTCAAATGCAGACATTGCAGAGAGAAAAAGTATGGTGCTGATATTTTCATTTGTAATTGGGAAGGAATGGGGAATTTGAGACTGGATTATGTGTTAAAATATGCAACTGTCAGGAGAAAACAGGTGTGTGTGTGTAAATTTATATATAGACCATTATCTAAACTCATTAAAGGAACAATCCAGTTTCTATGGGCAGTTTTACAGGGACGGACTGTGACTCATACCAGATGCATGGAATTTTTGCTTCTGAAGGCCTCTTAATTGAAATATTGGCCCCCCCCTAAATTAGCAGATGAGTAAAATTTCCCTGACACAAATCTGGTCAGAACAGAGGTGTGCGACCAAAAATAGAGGCACCTGGGGTCTGTGTGCTGTTACATCCATTCCCATGATGTGGAGATGCCGGCATTGGACTGGGATAAACACAGTAAGAAGTCTCACAACACCAGGTTAAAGCCCAACAGGTTTATTTGTAGTAAAACCCACAAGATTTTGGAATGCTGTTCCTTCATCAGGTGAGTGGGGAGTTCTGATCACAAGCAGGGCATATAAAGGCATACACAGTTTACAGGTTACTGATTAGAATGCAGGTCTTTACAGCTAAAATGTTAGAGATGTATATTGAACCCACATCTGGGGTTCATGCCACACTATCTGTAATGCCCGTGACTTGCCCGGGCTTGCAACATCTTGCTTACTGTCCTGTCTGGAGACAATACACATTTCTTTAATCCGTGCTTAATGCTATCTTCACTCACGTTGTCTGCACCCTTCAGACCTGAATAGCAAGTTAGCTGTAAAGACTTCGCATTCTAATCAGTATTCTGTAAACTGTGTGTGTCTTTATATGCCCTGTTTGTGATCAGAACTCCCCATTCACCTGATGAAGGAGCAGTGCTCCGAAAGCTAGTGGCGTTTACTACCAAACAAACTTGTTGGACTTTAACCTGGTGTTGTGAGATTTCTTACTGTGTCTGTTCCCAGTCAAGAGAGGTGACTTAATTGAGAATATAAGATGATCAGAGAGTTAGGGTGGATAGTGAGATCCTTTTTCCTCAGATGGAGATGGATAACACGAAGGGACATAGCTTTAAATTAAGGGGTGGTAGTTATAGGACAGATGCTAGAGGTGGGTTCTTTACTCAGAGGGTAGTGAGGGCGTGGAATGCCCTGCCTGCAGCCATTGTGGACTCATCAAGTTTAAGGGCATTCAAATGGTCAGTGGATAGGCATATGGATAACATTGGAATAGTTTAGGATAGAGGGTTATAAAATTGGTTACATTGGTCGGCGCAACATCGAGGGCCGAAGGGCCTGTACTGCGCCGTAATGTTCTATGTGACGGTTGAGAAGACTGGCCGGTGAACTTGCCCTTGGAGATGACCGGGTAAAACTCAGATACTTTAGGAGCTATCTTAATGCAGATTCGCTCAAGAATAGCAGGAACAAAGTAGGCCACATGTGGAGTGCATAAAATCAGCTTATGAGTGGCAGCCAAGAAATTAATTGGAGCAGGGAGGGGATTTCCATGCCCCATTCCAGGGTCAATCGCAAAACACTTCACAAATTTCCAAACATAATCCCAGATTCCCTCATAAACCCACCACTTTGAAATGTAAAAAAGAGAAATTTCACAGTAACTTCATCGCAGTGTTAATGTAAGCCTTACTTGTGATTGATAAATAAACATTTTTATAAAAAAGTCAAAGGGTATGAACAGCTGGTACAATCGCGCGATCTCACTAGCTGTTTAAGCCCACTGCCACAGCAAGAGAGGGGGCAGAGTTTGATGCCCAGTGAGATCTCTGCTCACTGCACCAGGAGCAGAAAATCCCACCAGTGTAAATGGCGGTAAGATTCTGCCCTACATGTTCAATATTTCCCAATAAAGTGTTACTATTCAAACCGAAGCCACAGCAATGGCAGCCAACGCATGTCAAAACGTGACCCACAATCCCAGTGTCACATCTCAGTTTCCACTCCTCTCCCCACAGCCTCACATTCCCACGCCATCCCATTCCCACTGATTCCCCCACAAACCTAACCCCGACCCAATCACCCAAGACATAGATTCAGAAGTAGGCCATTAGGCCCATCGAGTTAGTCCCTCTTTCCCATGTTGTCCCCATGACCGTTGACTCCTGACAACTCTCCCTCAACCAAACACGCCGGAAAGGTTTCACTTCCCCTTCAGGGGACTGGGTTCTCGACCCGGGAACGAACCCGCCTCCTAATTCTTGCCTATGCCAGGGAAATCCTACCCTCATGCAGTCTGGAATGTACTGCCCAGTTGGGTGGTGGAGACAGGTTGTCTCACATCTTTTGAAAAGTATCTGGATGAGAACTTGGTACCTCAAGGCTATAGGCCAAGTGCTGGTAAATAGGATTAGGTTGGATTTCAGGTGTGTCGGTGCAGAATCGATGGGCTGAAGGGCCTCTTCTGTGCTGTATGGTTCAACGATTCCATGATTTGCCAGTTCAAGATAGAAGCATGCAATTGGATTTTTTTTAACACCAGAAGTGGCCAGAGGCGGAATATGTTGGTGGGAATGGGACAAAAGTCAGAGAAATCACAGGCTCCCCAAATAAAGGAAACACTCAACACATGAGTGTTATTAGCGATGTTTTAGTTATGAGATGTTGACCGTATAATCTGGTTTTTGTGATGAAGGTTGAGGGATAAATATCAACCAGAACATCAGGTCTTCTCCTCCAACCATTGGATCATTTATGCTCAACCAAGAGGGCAAGAGGGGGTTTCAGTATGAAGAATGATGGTACCTTCAACAGGGCAGCACTCTCTCAGTGCCACAAGAGGGTTGTTAGCTCAGGTCTCTGAAGTGGAACTTTAACTCTCGGCTAGATTTTACTCCAACAAATTTATTTGGAATCATGAGCTTTTGGAGTGCTGCTCCTTCATGGGGTGAGTGAGCCACTCGCCTGAGGTAGGAGCAGCGCTCCGAAAGTTCCAAATAAACCTGTTGGACTTTAACCTGGTGCTGTGAGACTTCTTACTGTGCTCACCCCAGTTCAACGCTGGTATCTCCACATCACAGATTTTAGTGCCACCTTCCTGGTGTGGTTATAAAGTTGTGGGGGGGGTGGCACATGGGCATATAAAATACAAGGAGTGGTGATCACACTACTTCGTAATTGCCCCTGAACTCCACCCATGATACGAACAAAGGGGAGGGAGATTGTTTTGCAGCAGTCAGAATCAGAACTTTGCCCAACATATTTAAATAATAAAGTAACCATTGAGCTTGTTTACAGATCAATGTTACACTGCCCACTTCAAAACATGGTTGGCAGACAAGAGTGAGCTGCCAGTCATCTTAAAAGCTTGTTTAAAAGGGAGGGAAGGGATAGTAATTTTTGGGTGGATTGCTCCTTGAAAATAAATTTTAATATTTTTGTCGCAAGGAATGAGAGTCCAGATTTGGAAAATAAATTTTTCAGGGCCAGAGAGGTTAGTCATCAGTATTTATGACTCAGTCTGCTGATAAAAGCTTGGTTACACCTGAATCGACAAAGGGTAGTATTTTTAATAGTTTCTACAGCAACAAAAGTGTGCTTTAAAAAATTGCAGATTATGCCAAATCATGGATCAACGTAGAAGACAGAGCAGGAGGAGGCCCTTCGGCCCTTTGAGCCTGCTCCGCCATTCATTATGATCATTGCTCATCCAACTCAATATCCTAATCCTGCTTTTTCCTTATAACTTTTGATCCCGTTGGCCCCAAGTGCTATATCCAGCTACCTCTTGAATACATCCAATGTTTTGGCATCAACTGCTTCCTGTGGTAATGAATTCCACAAACTCATCACTCTTTGGATGAAGAAATGTCTTCTCACCTCCACACTAAATCCTGAATCCTCACAGACTGTGATCACTGATTCTGGACTCCCCCCCACCATCGGGACCATCGTCCCTGCATCTACTTTGTCTAGTTCTGTTAGAATTTTATATGTGTCTATGAGATTCCCCCTTGTGTCTGTGGGAGTTTGTGCATTCTCCCCGTGCTTGCGTGGGTTTCCTCTGGGTGCTCTGGTTTCCTCCCACATCCCAAAGATGTGCTCTTAGGCTAATTGGCAAAACAAATTCTCCCTAAATTGTCTCAAATTTGGTTTTTAATCCATAGATCTATAAACATGGACAGGGATCGCGGGTAGAGGTGGGAACATCGGGGTGGTGGCATGGGCTCGTTGGGCTGAAGGGCCTGTTTCCCGTGCTGTTTTGTTCTTTGTTCTTTGTTGTTCTTTGTTCATTCGTCTGAACTCCAGTGAAAACAATCTTAACCTAGTCAATCTCTCCTTATGCATCAGTCCCGCCATCCCCAGAATCAGCCTGGTACACCAATTCTGTGTCCACTAAAATGGCAACAACCTGTGGTGTGTCTGACATCTGGATTTTTGTGTGAAGGCAGCCATCATCTGGATTTACACGGGACCTTTAGTAGTAGGAAAGCCATCCGAAAACTGCCCTGTGTAGGCTTAAGATGGAAGAACAACATTAATATTTAGCTTTTGATCTATGAAGATGGATCTCGAGTGTCTAAAAGGGCTAAAGGAAGGTGGACATTCCTTGTACATTGCTGATTTCTAACCACTGATTATCAGTAGACATGCCTTCAGCTGTCAAGGCTACAGTGGTCAACACTGCTGCCTCACGGTGTCAGGGGCCCAGGGGTCAATTCAGGCCTTGGATGACTGTCTATGTGGAGTTTGCACATTCTCCCCGTGTCTATGTTGTGTGGGTTTCCTCCAGTTTCCTCCCACACTCCAAGTATATGCAGTTTAAGCGGATTGGCCATGCTAAATGGCTTCTTAGTGTGCAAAGATGTGCAGGTTAGATGGATTGCCCATGATAAGTGTGTGGGATTACAGGGACAGAGCCCAAGTAAGATATTCTGTAAGAATATAGGACATTACAGCGCTGTACAGACCCTTTGGCCCTCGATGTTGCGCTGACCAGTGGAACCAATCTCATGACCCTCCAACCAAAACTATTCAAATTGTATCCAAATGGCTATCCAATGACCATTTGAATGCCCTTAAAGTTGGCGAGTCCACAACTGCTGCAGGCAGGGCATTCCACGCCCTTACTACCCTCTGAGTAAAGAGAGAGTCAGTGCACATTTGATGGGCTGAATAGCCTCCTCCTCCTGTAGGGATTCTATTCATGCCACCACTAAGACAGCTTAATTCCACTTCTATGACATAACCCAACCTCACCCCTGCCTCGATTCTTCTGCAGCTGATTCCTTCAGAGTCATGCTTTAGAAACCTTTCAATGTTCCAATGTGTTTCTCCCATATTCTACCCACTGTCAGCTTGTCACTGCAGTGTTAATATAAAGTTACTCATGACACTAACAAAATAAACTCTAAATTGAAGTTGTTCAGACCTCTGCTGCCCATGTCATAACTTTCAGCAAATGCCATTTGCCCATTACCCTGAGTCTCCTGGTTAGACAACACTCCAATATAAAATTCCCTATTATTCAATCCTTCCATGGCCTGATCCCTCCTTGTCGTTCTAATCTCCTCTAGCCCCACACTCTCTGAGCTGTCTATGCTCTTCAAATTCTACCCTCTTGAACATCCCCATCTTAATTGCTCCACCATCAGTGATCCTGCCAGCAGTTGACAATTGACCCCGACCTCTGGAATTCTCTGTCTCTCTAACCTGGTTTCTTCCTCTAAGATGCTCCTTTGTAATCTGGCTTTTGGCCCCCGCATCTAACCAGGAATGGGCAATAAATGCTGGCCAGCCAGTGAAGCCCATATCCCATGAATAAAGATAACAGACAAGCTATCTCATTCACCCTGTCACAGCAAGAACAGGAAGTTTGGTGCTCAGCCAAATCTCTGTTCACTACAGCGGGACTGGAGAATCCCAGCTACAGGCGAGATTGGAGAATTCCAGCCCTCTGGTGTCCTCCCTCTTTGATGCTCCTGATGTTGCACATTGGGAGATCTAAAGGTGCTATATAAATGCAATTTGTTAAATCAAGTTCAGCTGTATTCTGTGCCTTTACAAGGGGAGAGAAAGAGGAACTGGTTGGTTCATATTTAAGAAGAATTTGAGTTAATTGTGAAATGTGAGTCATGATCGAAGCTCTCGCTTGCGGAGAAGGGAATTTTGATCACATTTTTCTGGCAAGTGTTTACTGGAAATCTGTTGTCATTATCCTGCCTTCGATCTTCCTGCCTCTTTAAATGCAGTGGCTCTGGGATGTTGCGTTGATAAAGTTCCCGGTGACAGCAGCATAAGGGACATACTGCTTATTGATCCAACAGGCAGTGCATTGATTCTCCAGTGTCTGACTGAGAACCCCCCCTCCCCATCCCTCTCCCGTGTGGAATATCCTCAGGTTCATCGTCAGTGTTCTCTGTCACTCCTTATGGTGCATCTGATGAGGATCTGTCTGAAGGGTGAGGATTTCAGTTCACCAAGTCACTCTCTCACTCTCTCTTTTCATCACTCGCTCTCTCTATCAGCCTCTCTCTCCCATTTTCTCTCACTCTTTCTCTCTCCCTCTCTATTTCTCTGTCTCCCTCTCTCCCCCATCTCTCTCTTTCTACTGCTGTCTCTGTCTTGTTCCCATTCCCCCTCGCTGCCATACCCTCTCCCCCTTCCTCTCTCTCTCTCCCCTCTCTCCCTCTCCCCCTCCCCCATTTCCCTCTCTCTCCCTTCTGCCCTCTCGCTTTCTCCCCCTCTCGCTTTCTCCCCCTCTTTCCCTCTCGCTTCTCTTTCAGATATAGTTGGTTGTTTTAGTGCTCTGTGTATTTCAGGCTTGACAATGTTTATCTGACCTGGCACGTTACATCGTGCATGCCTTGACTTGTGTAAATCAGGGCAGGAGGTTTGGCCAAATAAGTTTGTAATATTTATCTGTTTAACGTTCTGGGGCTTCGTCCCTCAGCCAAAGGACTCCTCGTGTTAGATTTCCTCCCCCTGCATTCGAATAATCGATCATGAGTGAGACGGTTGAGCTTTGAGAGCTGTGTAGGAAGCTTGTTGGGGCTCAATTAGTTCCTGTTGCTCCACAATGTTCTTCACCTTTCACAATCAAGCCAGAAGCAGTGAGCCTCTGTGGTCAGCTCAGCTAGTTATCCTTGAGACAGAGAGCCGGGGGTTCAAATCCCACATTTGGAGTTGGGAGCAAAAATCTAAGCTGACATGACACTGCGATCAAAACAGAAATAACGCTGGATAGATTCAACAGGTCTGGCAGCAATCCATGGAGAGTTTAAAGTTTACTTATTAGTGTCACCAGCAGGCTTACATTAACAGTGCAATGAAGTTACTGTGAAAATCCCCTGCGGCACCTGTTCGGGTACACTGAGGGAGAATTTAGTATGGCCTAATATCGTGACTTTCAGAGGAAACCAGAGCACCTGGAGGAAATCCACGGAGACACGAGGAGAATGCGCAGACTCTGCACAGATAGTGACCCAAGCCAGGAATCGAACCCGCGTCCCTGGCACTGTGAGACAACAGTGCTAACCACCGTGTAACCCTCCAGCGAGAGAGAACCTGAGTTAATGTTTTGAGTCCATCCCCAGAACATTCGGGAGTCGGGGTCGGTTTAGCTCAGTTGGCTGGACAGGTAGTCCATGATGCAGAGAGGGCGCCAACAACCTGGGTTCAATTCCCGTACCAGCTGAGGTTACTCACGAATGTAATTTGAGGGATCATCTACCACAGAGTGAGCGCTGTCCCATGACCTGCCGTCCGTGGCCATTTTAAGCTGTCTTTATCCTTCTGGTCCTTTTGTGAGTTGCCCTGCTCTCCTCAGCAAGACAGTGGCCACTCCCAACATGGCGGCTGCCTGAGTTCACTGCTGCTGCCCATCTGGCATCTCCAGGTGACTGCAGACTTGGTGCCTTCTGATTGGTTACCGAGGTTTCTCCCTGCCCATTGAGGGCATTAGCATTCAAACATTGCATTATGCAGGGTGAGGTCAGAAGCCAAAAATCACCCAGAAGTCCAGTTCTAAAACCACGCATTGCAAATTCACCACAAAAAAAGATGGACTTGACTGAATACCTTGAGGGAACGCTGAGGGAGGTTTTATGGAGGGATTTCCAGAGCTGGGGATCTAACTGACTGAAGGCACACTCATTAATAATGGAGTGAAAGAAATTGGGGGTTTGCCAGAGGCCATAATTGGAGATTTGATTTGATTTGATTAATTACCATCACATGTATTAGTATCGTGAGAAGTATTGTTTCTTGTGCGCTATATAGACAAAGCATACCACTCATAGAGTACATAGGGAAGAAGGAAAGGAGACTGTGCAGAATGTAGTGTTACAGTCACAGCTAGGGCGTAGAGGAAGATCAACTTAATGCAAGATAGGCCCATTCAAAAGCAGCAGGGAAGAAGCTGTTCTTCAGTCAATTGGTACGTAACCTCAGACTTTTATATCTTTTTCCCGACAGAAGAAGATGGAAGAGAGAATGTCCGGGGTGAGTGGGATCCTTAATTATGTTGCCTGCTTTTCCAAGGAAGTGGGAACTGTAGACAGAATCAATGGAAGGGATGTTGGTTTGAGTGAAGGACTGGGCTACATTCATGACCCTTTGTAGTTTCTTGCAGTCTTGGGTAGAGCAAGGGCCTTACCAATCTGTAATACAACTAGAAAAAATGCTTTCTATGGTGCATCTGTAAAAGTTGGTGAGAGTCGCAGCTGATATACCAAACTTCCTTAATCTTCTGAGAAAGTAGAGGTCTTGGTGGGCTTTCTTAACTATAGTGTCATGAGTAACGCAGTCAAGGCAGGAGTTCAGAACTCAAAAATCATCCAGGATAAAACCACGTGGTTCTAAAACCACATATTGAAACTTCACCATATAAAGCAGATGGACTGTACTAAATGCCTTGGGGGAAAGCTGAGGGTTTTGTGGAGGGAATTCCAAAGCGTGGGACCCAAGTGGCTGAAGGCAGGCTCATTAATGATGGAGCGAAAAAGGTTGGGAGTTCACCTGAGGCCAGAATTGCAGATCTTTGGAGCGCTCTGGGCTGGAGGAAGTTGCAGAGATGGGGAGTGGCAATCTCCTTGTGGGCATTCCTCCCTCAGTTACTGGATGAATTGGTCACTGTCCCGTGGCCGTGGGAGATTGTTTGGATGTAGCTGTCACATTTTGCCGTCTCTGCACTGGAAAAGCAATTCATTTTGTGGACCCAGCACTGCGGAGGCATAGCCCTTTGTCCGCTGCCATTATATCTGTCAACACTTCATTGTTTACTGAGCCACATTTCTGCTCTTTTACAAAGCAAACAAAATGTGGCTGATTTTTTTTTTAAATGATTCACACTTATTTCACTGCAGCTTTTCACTATTTATCTTGGCTTCAGGAGGAATGGTTCAATCTTCTCTCCCCAGTAAAAAGACATTAGAGAAACAACTCGTTAACACATTGTTATAAAACAATCCCTTTTTTGACAAAGGGAAGTCCAGTGTTGGCACAGCATTTAGCACTGCTGCCTCACAGCGCCAGGAACCTGGGTTTGATTCCCGGCTTGGGTCACTGTCTGTGTGGAGTCTGCATGTTCTCCCCATGTCTGCATGGGTTTCCTTCAGATGCTCCAGTTTCCTCCACAGTTCAAAGATGTGCCGGTCAGGTACATAGGCCATGCTAAATTCTCCCTCAGAGAACCCGAACAGGCACCGGAGTGTGATGACGAGGGGATTTTCACAGTAACTTCATTGCAGTGTTAACGTAAGCCTACTTGTGACTAATAAATAAATAAAACTCCCTCTGGGAACCCAAGAGGGAGAATCATAGAACCCTACAGTGCAGAAAGAGGCCCTTTGGCCCAACAAGTCAGCACCAACCACAGGCCCACCCAGGCCCTACCCCCCCCAATTCCTACACATTTTACCTGCTAATCTCTCTAACCTAAGCAACTCAGGACACCTAAGGGGCAATTTTAGCATGGCCAATCAACCTAACCCGCACATTTTTGGACTGTGGGAGGAAACTGGAGCATCTGGAGGAAACCCACGCAGACACGAGGAGGAACTCCATACAGACAGTGACCCAAGCCACGAATCGGACCCAGGTCCCTGAAGCTGTGAAACAGCAGTGCCGGGGGCTCATTGTCAGCGGGACTGGATGACCCGACTAGCTACAGCCAAACAGCATGGGTAGAGAGATTTAATTAGTGTCAGAGACATGGTTCAGTGGGCTAGCATATTAGCCTCTGAATTCTATGGTTCAAGTCCAGCTCCTGCTCATGCAATAATCATGACTGACACTGTACTGAGGGAGCCCAGAAGAGTTAAGGAGTTAACCCTAGGCACTGCTTCGGTGGATATAAAAGATCCCACCACAATGTTTCAAAGAAAGAGTGGGTATCCTCACCCAATGTTTATCCCTCAATCGACATCACAAATAAATAGATCATACAGTGACTGTTGCACTGCTGGTTGTGGGCATTTGCAAAGCACCGCGTCCTACATTACAACAGTGTCTTAATGTTTACAAAGTATTTGAAATATCCAGTGGTCATGGAAGACACCTTTATACATGTCTTTCTTTCTCAATTGAATAGCTTTTTGAAAGAACTGGTACTACTACGATGGACGGAAAGGCCTTGTTCAGTGTAGAATGATAGTGATTTAGTAGATGTGTTCCATTGACAGAAGGAGTGGGCTAACATGTTGTCCTTTGGTAGCGTTGAGGTTCTACAATCAGCTTAACCACATGCAACGGGACCCCCCCCCCCGGTCCAGTTGCTGATCAATGTTGTCTAGCTGACTGCTGTCTAATGGCTACAGTCAGATATGGGGAAGGGAGCTGGTTGTGAAAAGCTCATGTAGTTGAATAGCTCACGGACTGACATCAGCCATCTTTGAACATTGAACAGCTCCCAAAGGGGTAGGAATAGCAAGAAAGAAGGTGATTCCCGGGTGAGAAGATTCAGGGAAATTCCAAGCAAGGAGGTGGAAAGTACCTTTTCACATTCTCGAGGGAGGCCCGGTGGTTAGCACTGCAGCAGCCTCACAGCCCCAGAAACCCGAGTTCGATTCCTGGCTTGAGTTACTGTCTGTGCGGAGTCTGCACGTTCTCCCTGTGTCTGCGCTGGTTTCCTCCGGGTGCTCCAGTTTCCTCCCACAGTCTGAAAGACATGCTGGTTAGGTGCATTGGCCGTGCTATATTGCCCCTCAGTGTCCCAGAATGCATAGGTTAGAGGGATTGGTGGGGTAAATAGGTGAGGTTACGGGGATGCAGTCTGGGTGGAATTATTGTGGGTGCAGATTTGATGGACTGAATGGCCTCTTTCTTCATTGTAGGATTTCTCTGATCTTTCTATGATCTATCTTCACTGCAATGTTAATGTAAGCTTACGTGTGACACTAATAAACAAGCTTTAAACTTAACTCTGCGCCGTTTAAAAGGTTAACTACTTCAGAGTGTTAGATGCTTTGGACGCACGTGAGAAATACTTTTGACGGACAGATCACATAAGGACTTACTTATCACGGGGAAACATGTAATGTGGTGTCAGTATGTCAGCAGTAATGTGTCTATACCCCCAAGTTATTCGTCACTACAATACAGGAAATATGTCAGTTAATTAGTTCCTACAGGAACCCTCCCACACAGTAACATGATAATGACCAGATAATCTCTTTTTAGGTGTTGGTTGGGGAATAATTATTAGCTTAAACAGCACTACCCTTCTTGGAAATAGTCCTTCGGAAGCTTTTATCTCCACCCATGAGGACAAACAAGGATTAGTTTAAAAGACTTATCCAAAACAAGGCAGCATTCCTTCAGTACTGCGCTGAAGTGTTGGCCTTTGTTGCCTTCAGAGGGAGTCTCGAACCGCTGACTTGAAGTTGAGAGTGTAACACACTAACCCACAGCTAGTCCACCTACACCTGCTCCTAATTCACTTGTTAACCGGAGAACTCGAATTGAGGAAAAGACCTAGTGGGGAGTTGATAATTTTTTTTAACACAGCATACTGGAATTGTGCTGCCTGAGAGTTTAAGTTGCAGTTTAAAGTGTATTTATTAGTGTCACTCATAGGCTTACATTAGCACTGCAATGAAGTTACTGTGAAAATCTCCTAGTCGCCACCTGTTCGGGTACACTGAGGCAGAATTTAGCATGGCTAAAGCACTTAACCAGCACTTCTTTCAGACTGTGGGAGGAAACTGGAGAACCCGGAGGAAACCTACACAGACACAGGGAGAATGTGCAAACTCCGCACAGACAGCGACCCAAGCATAGCATCCCTCCAGTGCAGAAGGATGCCATTTGGCCCATCGACTCTGCACTGACCCTCCAAATGAGCATCTTACTCAAGCCCACACCATCACACACGATCCCTGTAACCCCATGCCTTTACCATAGGTAATTCAATGAACCTTGGGGCAATTTAGCATGGCCAATCCATGTAACCAGCACGTCTTTCAGACTGTGGGAGGAAACTGGAGCACCTGGTGGAAACCCATGCAGACACGAGGTGAATGTGCAGACTCTGCACAGACAGTGCCCCAAACCGGGAATCAAACTTGGGTCCCTGATGCTGTGAGGCAGTAATACTAACAATTGTGCCACTCGACAAAGCAGGGGAAACAGTTTTAGTAATCACTTTCTGAAGAGAAGCTGGAAACTTGAAAAGGAAATGATAGAAATGCAGGATTCTGTTGAACGAGCAAGGGAGTGTGGGAACATAGAAAACAACAGCACAAACAGGCCCTTCGGCCCACAAGTTGCGCTGATCATATCCCTACTTACTAAGCCTACTTATAACCCTCAATCCCATTAAATCCCATGTACTCATCCAGGAGTCTCTTAAAAGACCCCAACGAGTTTGCCTCCATCAGCAGTTCTTTCAGAAAGCAGGCATGAGGAAACACAGCCTGTGCTGTGTGTGACTCCTTCCTGTTAATATTACTACAGTTTGGTCGCAACCTGGGGTGGCACGGTGGTTAGCACTGCTGACTTGCAGCACCAGGGACCTGGGTTCAATTCACGGCAGGGGTCACTGCCTGTGTGGGGTTTGCACGTTCTCCCCATGTCTGAATAGGTTTCTCCGGGTGCTCCAGTTTCCCCCCACAGTCCAGAAATGGGTGGCTCAGGTAGATTGGCCATGCTAAATTGCCCCTTAGTTCCAGAGAGGACTAGCTAGGGTAAAGGCATAGGGATAAGGCCTGGGTGGGATTCTGGTTGGCACAGACTCGATGGGCCAAACGGCCTCATTCTGCGCCGTCCGATTCTATGAACCTGCAAGCTTAGGCTGGTCTCTTCAGTGCTGTGCCTGAATAGGCGACTTGCAGTTTTTGAAATCTTAAACCCTCTTTGGCACAAGTTGGTCTGCCGGATCCCAGCCGATGTGTGCCGGCAGGAAGATCAGTCAGTCAGCGATAACTCATAATTAGAGCGAGTGCTGTCGATGTGGTCGGAGAAGTTGTACGAACAGGAAGAGTCCTTGTAAGCTAATTGGGATGCTGGCTGGCAAAGTCAATCAGCATGGCAGCCAGTCAGTAATTTTACAGTTATCTTCTGAAATTGCTTCCTGGTAAATAGTCTGTTCTGGTTAATACACTGCAACAACAGTTCCAGCTATCAAATTCCATCTAGGCTGACTGGCAACCCAGCAAAAATTTGAATTGACATTCCTGCAAAAATTTACGGTCTTTATGAAGAGCTCCGAATTGCACTGTGTAAATACAGCTTGCTAAATTCCCTCCTCCTATTCTCACCGGAAACTTAAAAAACCCTCAGACACGGGTTATCCTATTGGCCAGAATGTACGGCAGACGGGGATGTGGGGGGTGGGGGGGGGGGGGGGGGGCAGAATCCAGTGGGATTCCCCAAGCGGCCTTCACACCGTTGGGATTTCCCGTTTCCAATTTGACCCCACCAAGAGCAAAGAACAAAGAAAAGTACAACTTATAACCCTCATCATACTGCGTGGCCTTGCAAGATCATACTAATTGTCCTAGAACATAGAACATTACAGCGCAGAACAGGCCCTTCGGCCTTCGATGTTGCGCCGACCAATTGGGAAAAAGCAATGACCCTCTAACCTAAACCATTCCCTTTTCGTCCATAAACTTATCTACTAACCTCTTAAACGCCACCAAACGTGGCGCATCTACAACTGACGCAGGCAGGGCATTCCATACCCTTACCACCCTCTGGGTAAAGAACCTACCTCTGACATCTGTCCTAAAACCACCACCCCTTAATTTAAAGCTATGTCCCCTCGTGTTAGCTTTCTCCTGGTTTGAGACACTTCACACCTCTTTAAGTGTGATTATCCCTCCCTCAATGGGCACTATAACGATTTGATTACCTGTGAAGACTCACATTCCAAGTGTCATTATCTTGCAGTTATGTCTTTGCCTATATACGTTGTGTTTGTGAACCTAACTCTCCACTCAACTGATAAAGGAGCAGTGCTCCAAAAGTCTGTGATTCCAAATAACCCTGTTGGACTGTGTTGTGAGAATTCTTAGAGTATAGCACAGGAGCAGGCCCTTCAGCCCATGCTGACCATGATATCCTAACTAAACTAATAAAAACCTTCTGCCCTTACTCGGCCTGGGGATTGAAGGATGGATTAGTAAATTTGCGGATGACACCAAAGTCGGAGGAGTGGTAGATAGTGAAGAGGGGTGTTATAGTTTGCAGAGAGACTTGGACAAGTTGCAGAACTGGGTCGAGAGGTGGCAAATGGAGTTTAATGCGGAAAAGTGTGAGTCATTCACTTTGGCAGAAATAACAAATGTGTAGAGTATAGGGCTAATGGTAGGACTCTTAATAGTGTTGATGAACAGAAGGATCTTGGTGTATATGTGCATAGATCCCTGAAAGTTGGCAATCAAGTCAATAAGGTTGTTAAGAAGGCATATGGAGTCTTAGCTTTTATTGGTAGGGAGATTGAATTTCGGAGCCGCAACGTCATGTTGCAACTGTACAAAACTCTAGTGCGGCTGCACTTGGAGTATTGTGTGCAGTTCTGGTCCCCGCATTATAAGAAAGATGTGGAGGCATTGGAGAGGGTACAGAGGAGGTTTACCAGGATGTTGCCTGGTATGGAGGGCAGGTCTTATGAAGAGAGGCTGAGGGATTTGAGGTTGTTTTCTTTAGAAAGAAGGCAGCTAAGAGGAGACCTTATTGAAACATATAAGATGATTAGAGTTTAGATAGGGTGGACAGTGATAACCATTTTCCCAGGATGGAGAAAGCTAGCACAAGGGGACGTAGCTTTAAATTAAGGGATGGTAGTTATAGGACGGATGTCAGAGGTAGGTTCTTTACCCAGAGGGTGGTAAGGGTATGGAATGCCCTGCCTGCTGCAGTTGTAGATGCGCCAAGTTTGGTGGCGTTTAAGAGGTTAGTAGATAAGTTTATGGATGAAAAGGGAATGGTTTAGGTTAGAGAGTCATTGCTTTTTCTTAATTGGTCAGCGCAACATCGAAGGCCGAAGGGCCTGTTCTGCGCTGTAATGTTCTATGTTCTATGTTCTATGGATCCAAGATGGAAAACTTGGCGCTCAGCCAAATATTTGTTCACTGCAGCTGGACCTAAGTGTCTCACTAGTGTGAACGGTTAGAAAATCCTGCCCACTAACTTTGCTGCTCTCTCCACGGATGCTGCCTGACCTGCTGAGTATATCCACATTTCCTGTTTTGGATCTTATGTATTATTTATTACATTAGTCAGACTATTACTTGTCTGATCATGTTGTGAATAAATTCATGTTTGATTTGGGTATGCTGGTGACTACTTCATTACAAAATAATGACATCAACACTGGCTTTGCGTTTTGCAATTATGTAGAGTCAAACACTTTCTTCTCTGGCAAGTACACAATTTCTGAAGGGGTTGGTACATCTTGATAAATAATTTCCTCCCTCTGTTGTTATCTTTGGTTGGTTCAGTTGGAGTCGGCACAGTGTTTAGCACAACTGCTTTACAACTCCAGGGACCTGGGTTTGATCCCCAGTTTGGGTCATTGTGTGGAGTCTGCATGTTCTCCCAGTTTCAGAGTGGGTTTCTTCCGGGTGCTCCGATTTCCTCCCACAGTCCAAAAGATGTGTTGGTTAGGTGCATTGTCTGTGCTAAATTCTCCCTCAGTGTTACCCGAACAGGCGCCGGAGTGTGACGACTGGGGGATTTTCACAGTAATTTCATTGCAATGTAAGCCCACTTGTGAATTTCTTAGTTTTATTGGAGTAAAATCAAAATTAAAGGATACAAGATGATTACCTGGCACAAAGTGGACTCTGGGAAAAGACATTAAGGTGTGATGACTTGGGCACAGACATTGCACAAAGAGTTAAAGCCTGTTAGTGTCTAAATTACTGCAGGAAATAGATCAGACCTTGAGGCATCTTTAGCTTGAGATAAAGCAGAACCAAAACAATGAGTTTCAGTAATCAGATCAGTCATTGATGGGAAACATAAATGCATAAATATATTCTATGTACAACAATATGATAACTACCAATGTCCATCTACTCTATGCATAATAATATGCCAACTGTTGATGTCTGTACTTGTCAATTATTTGTAAAAGTATAACATATGCTCAACTGCCATTGTAAAGTTGAGAAGGTGACTGCATGCGTTGCAGAGAGCCCAGTGCTTTTCCCAAAGCTTTGTCTGATAAAACTGTGCGTTAAATCTTAGATCTAATTCCGAGTGGTGATTTTCCCACAAAAGTTTAAATGTCTAGTTGCATTTAGAGAGCCTCCAGAGACACAGTGCTTTCTCCCAGTAGGTCCAGGCAGCCACTGGTTGAAAATAATGTTGACGGAGGGATAAATATTGGAAATGAAACTGTTCTTCTCTGCGCCTCTGATTAATCAGATGGACCCTGTGCTGGCCAATCAACCTAATCAAAAATCAGATATATCTAGTCTGAAATCCCAGACAAACCTAAATAATTAAGGCAGTATGGTGGTTAGCACCGCTGCCTCACAGTGCCAGGGACCCATGTTTGATTCCCAGCTTTGGATCACTGTCTGTGCGGAGTCTGCACCTTCTTTCCCGCGTCTGCATGGGGTTCTTCCGCATGCTCTGGTTTCCTCCCACAGTCTGAAAGACATGCTGGTTAGGCACATTGACCCAAACAGACACCAGATTGTGGCAACTAGGGGAATTTCACAGAAACTTCACTGTAGTGTTAACGTGAGCCTTACTCATGGCGAATAAACTTTAAACAAAAGCTGTATTAACTCAACAAAGTAATACATTTCTAACTAAAATGAGTTATTTTTCCTACATTCCCAACACTTGACCTGCCTGTTTATCCAGAAAAATTGACACTTATAATAAAGCACTGCCTCTTAAAGCAAGCTACACAAACATAAAATATATCAAAACAACACAGAATTATTACATGGGTTGACAGCAAGAAATCTCCTGTGTAATGAAAGATGCTAAATAACTGTAAATTCTTTCATTGCTAATTTGTAGGATATTAATGAAGAAATCATTTGCTGTCAAAAAATCCTAGAATCCAACAGTGCAGGAGGAGGCCATTTGGCCCATCAAGTTTGCACCGACCACAATCCCACCCAGGCCCTATCCCCATGCACTTACCCAAGCTAGTCCCCTTGACACTAAGAGTCAATTTAGCATGGCCAATTCACCTAACTCACACATCTTTGGAGTGTGGGAGAAAACTGGAGCACCCAAAGGAAAACCCACACAGACATGGGGAGAACATGTAACTCCACACCAACAGTGATCCAGGCTGGGAATCAAACCCAGGTTCCTGGTGCTGTGAGGCAGCAGCGCTATCCATGGTTCCACCGTGTTGCTCATGTTTTTATAGAAGAAGATTCACTACAGTGGCAAAGAAGGCCATTTGGCCCATTGAGTCTGCACTGACAATCCCACCCAAGCCCTATCTCCGCAACACCTCATATTTGCCCTGCTAGTCCCCTGACCCTAGGGTTAATTTAGCATGGCCAATCAACCTAACTTGCACATCTTTGGACTGTGGGAGGAAACCAGAGCACCTGGAGGAAACCCATGCAGACACGGGGAGGACATACAAACTCCACACAGTGACCCAAGCCAGGAATCAAACGTGAGTCCCTGATGTTCTGAAATCATAGAACCCTACAGTGCAGAAAGAGGCCCTTTGGCCCATCGAGTCTGCACCAAACACAATCCCACCCAGGCTCTACTCCCCAATCTCTACATATTATACCCACTAATCGCTCTAACCTGCGCATTCCTGGACGTTGAGAGGCAATTTCTTAGCATGGCCAATCAACCTAACCCGCACATCTTTGGACTGTGGGAGGAAACACAGTCCAGAGCACCTGGAGGAAACCCACGCAGACATAAGGAGAATGTGCAAACTCCACACAGACAGTGACCCGAGCTGGGAATCGAACTCAGGCTCTTGGCGCTGTGAAGCAGCATTACTAATCACTGTGCCATCGTGTTGCCCAATGGCAGGCACTTGTTGAATGATACACTCCATTGATAAATTGATAACTCGATATCGAGGGAGATAATCATCGTGTTTTGTCTTTTCTGTTCCAGTGACCCACTGAGATTGCAGCAGCTACAGAATCAGATCCTGCTGGAGCGGCAAGGAGAAAACTTCCACCCGAACCAGCAAGCCTTCCACCTCCCGCAGAGCTCGCCGCCCCAGAACCAGCTGCCCCCTGCCCCGATGAGCGTGCTGAACCCTCACACTCCGTCCACCATGCAACAGACGTCAACCTTCAACTACGCTCGCCCCAAGCAGTTCATTGCCGCCCAAAGCCTGCCCTCGTCAGCGGCCGGCTACCTGTCCCCATCTTCCGGCTCTTCAGCGTCCAGCCTATCCTCCCCCCTCTCTCCCCCCACCACCCACAAGCCCTTCAACCGAGTGGCGTCGCCCCCCTTCCCGCAGCCGTACCTGGGTGACAGTGAGCAGCGGCGCCTGACCTCCCCGCCCACCTTGAGTCCTTCCTCGTCCTCTCCGCCTCTTCCTCCTCCGCCGCCGATCTTCAGCCCCCCTGCGTTCTTTTCGCAGGATTCTTTCCCCTTACCTCCTCCCCCGCCGCCCCTTCTCTCCTCCCCAGCGCAGCCACCTTACCTCTCCCCCTTGGCTGGTCGAGCCTCTCCTCACTCCGCCCAGTCCCCCGGTGCTTTCCTCAGCTCCGTGTTGCCGTCGCAGTCCATCGCATCTCCGGTCAACGCCCTGGGCCTTCCGAAAGGAGCCGTCCCCATGTAAGTAAACCTTAAGGTTCTCTCTCTCGGCAATCCACAGTGTCCGGTCAGTCTAAATTAACTCATTCACCCTTGGGATATGGGTGTCGCTGGCTGGCCAGCATTTATTGTCCATCCTTAGTCGCCCTTGTTCAGAGGCAGTTGAGAGTCAACCACATTGCAGTGGACCTTGAGTCACATGTAGATCAGACCACGGCATGGTGATACAATGATTAGCACTGCTGTCTCATAGCACCGGGGACCTGGGTTCAATTCCAGCCTCAGGCCACTGTCTGGTATTTGTGCATTCTCCTCGTGTCTGCGTGGGTTTCATCCAGGTGCTCCGATTTCCTCCCAGAGTCCAAAAATATACAGATTAAATTGATTGGCCTTGCTAAATTTACCCCAGAGTCAGGGGGTAAATCCATGTTGTGGGGATATGGGAAGTACAGTAAGAAGTCTCACAACACAGGATTAAAGTCCAAGAGGTTTATTATGTAGTAATAGCCAGTAGTTTTTGGAGCGTTTCTCTTTCGTCAAGTAAGTGGGAGTTCTCTTCACAAACACGGTATGTAAAGACATAAACTCAATTTACAAAATGTTGGTTGAAATGAGATTCTTTACAGGTAATCAAGTCTTAAAGGTAACTTTCTGTACTCGCGGATTACTTGCATTCGGGTCTGGAGTATCTTTGAAACATTAAGGGAGTTTAAAAGTTCAGATGGGTCTCATTTAATCCAAAGTTTTACTATATTTCCAATTCTCTATGGAATATTGGGGTCTAAGTTTCCTCTCCTCCCCCCAACCTGTACCACATTTGGTTTGCCAAGGTACTGGATATATATATCACTGAGTTCAGTAAGAAGCCTCACAACACCAGGTTAGAATCCAATAGGTTTAGCATGAGTCACTTGATGAAGGGGCAGTGCTCTGAAAGCTGGTGATACCAAATAAACCTGTTGGACTCTAACCTGGTGCTGTGCCCAACCCAGCCCAACGTCTGCATCTCCTCATCATGGCTATTCCTAAACTGGCAGAGGTTTTGTCAAAATATAATCTCCAGCCAACGGCCCCTGAGTATCACAGCCTGAGAGATCTACAGTGTGAGGTTGAGTTGGCAATCAGCCACGTTTTGTGGAGATAGACCAGATTGTTCATTCTCAGGATGTGAGCAATTTATTGGGTTGTCCCACTTTGTCCCTGGCCGCTGCAGATGCAGGTGAGCATTAGCCACATCCGTGCTGGACTGGAGTCACGTCACAGGGACGGGAGGGTTCCTTCCCCGCAACGACATTGATGAACCACTTGGGTCTTTTTTAAATCCACCCGATCAGGGTCGCTAATCCAAAAGCAAAACACCGCAGCGGCTGGGAATTCGAAATAAAAATGGAAAATCTTGGCAATGCTAAGCAGCTTCAGTGGAGTGAGAGTTAAAGGTTTCAGGTTGATGACCCCTTTCAGAGGAGAACTCATTGAACTGCAATATTCAGCTGAATTTTCCCGCTTGCAGTTGGAGCTTATCCAGAAAATAGCAGAGGATCCAAGATGGGAGGTTCCTTTGTTACTGGCATTGGGGTACTTTCCCAGGGGGCGTGCTGCAAAGCTGATTGGAGACCCAATTCTCCAGGGAGACAGATGGGCCTGTTAAATTCACACAGGCCGCAATCATCCCTATGACAGGGCTGTGAGGAGAAAAGGCCATATTCACATCACAAAGATCAATATAACAGAGCAACTGGCCCCTCGGCCCATCAAGCCTGCACTGATATGTGGTATCTATCCTGCTGTTCGCCTTCAGTTCACGTCAAGATACACTTTGAACGTTGCTAATGTGCCTGCTTCCATCGCTGGCAGTACATTCCAGCACCCACCACTCTGTGTGAAATCTTTCCCTGCACATCTCCCCTAAACTTTCCTCCTCTCAGTTTAAATCTGTGCCCTCTTGTAGTCAAGCCTTCCAACCTTAGGGAAAAAGCCTCTGGCCACCCACCAGAAGGGTTTTGCCTCTGCTTATAAGGACCTATTTGCCCCATCCCTCTGAGATCTTTATATAAATGTACCTACCTACCCCATCAGTGCCTACCTCTCCCAGAGGGGCTTCCCAGGCTCTGGAACTGCCAGTCCTCTAATTGGGCTCAACCATCCTCAACAGGATGATAAGTATGAAGTGACAAAGGACGCATCCATCTGCCAGATCTCCATCTGCCAGAGCGTTACAAACTCACTTAAACTACTTACATCCCTTTGCATAGCATTCAACGTCCTCTACACATATTTCTCGACCACTCGTTATAGCATCATCTGTGAATTTTGACATACTGCACTTGGTCCCCAACTCCAAATCAGCTATGTAAATCGTAAAAAATTGTAGACCCAACATTGATCCCTGAGGCACCCCACTAGTCATTGATCGCCAACCAGAAAAATACCCATTTACCATCACTCTTTGCTTTCTGTTGGTTCACCAATCCTCTATCCATGCTAATACATTATCTGTCATGCCATGCAGCCTTTTGTGAAGCACCCTGTCAAATGCAAGGGGGGCAGGATGGAGTCAGACATGCCATGTCTGAAAGGAAGTTCAGAGGTGATTAAGGAGATAGGAAACTGCCTAGGTAGATTGGTTAGAGCAGCGTCCATGCCCCCTCATATCACATATATGCCCATATACCATCTCCACACCTTTCATATCATCCTCATGCACGTGTGTCACCTCCATATCCTTCGTGTCACACATGCCTCCTTTATAATGATGCACGCAGACCTTAGAAACCATATGGATGTTAAAAAGATATTTTTCTAAATAATAAAATCATGCATACTTGCCAATGCAAACAATTGTCATTCATGAAGCCCTTCAATTTTTTTAAATCCTATCAAGCATCCAATTTATCATAAAAACAAACACATTTCTATTGATTAGCCATATCAAGGACAGCTGATCTTTTAGTATTCACTTAAAACTGTCAATCAAAATATTAATTCCCCCCCCCCCCAGCTAAATGGTTTCGGAGATTTTGAAACTCAACAAAGCATTCATACTGTTGTCAGTTGTAATAACATACCATTTCATTTGTGCTCTGCCTGAAGGCAAGTCTGTGGCGCATTGTCTGTTGATGTCTTATTGTGAGCTGTTATTCTTGATAGTTTTTGGCAGTGGTGATTTGCCATTGCCTTCCACACTCAGGCAGAGCAAGGAGGCAGGTTCCAACACTACCTCAACTGGAATGGTAATTAATCCCACATTATTGGCTTTGTTCGGAACTACATACTAGTCATCTAACCCTCTACTGTAATGACAACTATTAGCAAATGTCAACAGTAAAGTTTATTAAAACTGCAGGATCAAATGGTTAGTTTGGTTTCTTATGCTATACCAGATGGCCTGTCAATCAGTACAACCTGACAGTGTTTTTGTTTTGTTCCAACTAAAAGCTGCAGCCTTTCTTTATCATTTTTAAAGGGCTGTGGATTTAAATGTCCTCAGACCATATATAAACTCACTGCATCTGCTCTTCAAAAGCATTTACTTCTGCTCCATAAATTTGTGATTCCTGAACTGTGGGGATAACTTCTTTAAACAGTGAAATGGGATGTGCTCAAATTCAACATTAATATTCATTCAACTGCTGAGTTTGGATTCCCTGCTGACATCATTCAAGCCCCACTTCCTTCCCCCACGCTTAAAAAAAAAAGTGGGATTCACCAGAAATGGGGTTGGGGTTTTGGCATCTGTGTCCCACTCTCTCCCTTTATTGTTTAATGGCCTTGGGAGTCAGCACAACTCTGCGAAAACCTGACCTGAAGTCGCTGAGAGACTAAGCTAAGATTGACCGTCTGATCTGAAAAAAATCTAACCCCCGTGTGTCTTGCAGAACCCCTCAGAGTCTGAAGAGGAACAGCCGAACCCCTCGCCTGGCCACAGATGAAGAGATTCAGGGAACCAAAGATGCGGTCATTCAGGACCTGGAGAGGAAGCTTCGCTTTAAGGATGACCGCATGAGCAATGGCCAGGTAGGACCACGGACAGAGAAGACAACACTTCCGCTGTTGGATTCTCCAAATGGTATCAAGTTGATGTTGCCTCAATAACTCCGCTTTCCAATTGAAAACTGCCAAGGGATTGAGTATCAGGTTGATACTTTCAATCACGCAGTAACACTGTGATTGCACTGGAGGGGGTGCAGAGGAGATTCACCAGGATGCTGTCTGGGATGGAACATTTAAGTTATAAAGAGAACTTGGATAGTTGTTTTCATTGGAGCAGAGAAGACTGAGGGGATGGCCTGATTGAGGTGTACCAGGTCATGAGGCACAGTTAAATCGGTTTATTTGGAATCACGAGCTTTCAGAGCACTGCTCCTTTATCAAGTCAGTGACTCATCTGATGAAGGAATAGTGCTCTGAAACCTTGTGATTCCAAATAAACCTGCTGGACTTCAACCTGGTGTTGTGAGACTTCTCATTGTTCTCACTCCAATCCAACGCTGGCATCTCCACATCAAGAATATGAGGAGCATGGACAGAGTAGATAAGGAGCTCCCCTTAGTTGAATGGTCAGTCACGAGAGGCAGGAGATTTAGGGGGGATTTGAGGAAAAACTTTCTTACCCAGAGGGTGGTGAGGGTATGGAATGCGCTGCCTGGGAGAGTGGTAGAGGCAGGATGCCTCACATCCTTTAAAAAGTACCTGGATGAGTACTTGGCACATCATAACATTCAGGGCTATGGGCCAAGTGCTGGTAAATGGGATTGGATGGGAGGTCAGGTGTTTCTCGCATGTTAGTGCAGACTTGATGGGCTGAACGATCTCTTCGGCATTGTGTAATTTTATGATTTTCCATTGGGTCTAAATGTTGTGGCTTTGAAAGGCACTATTTGGATCATGTAATGGAGGCTGATGCTGCAATGCAATGCTAAGTAAGTGCTGAGTTATCACTAAAGTAGTGCAATTCTGATAAGATCCAATGTGCCTCCAAAACACAGCTCACCTACTGCTGAAACCCTCATTCATGCCTTCATTACTTGTAAATTCAACTCTTCCAAGAGCACCACGTTGGCACAGTGGTTCACACTACTGCCTCACAGTACCGGGGACCCAGGTTCGATTCCCAGCTCGGGTCACTGTCTGTGAAGAGTTTGCACATTCTCCCTGTCTTTGCGTGGGTTTCCTCCGCGTGCTCTGGTTTCTTCCCACCATCCAAAAATGTGCCGGTTAGATTGATTGGCCATGCTAAATTGCCCGTTAGCGTTAGAGGATTAATAATGTAAATATGTGGAATTACAGGGATAGTATCTGAATGGGATTGTTGTAAGTGCAGGCTTGATGGGCCTAATGGCCTCCTCCTATACTGGAGGGATTCTATGATTCCATGAATGCACTGCCTGCTGTTCTCCCACATTCTCCCCTACATAATGTTTGAACCTAGTTGCTTATGTCTTAACTCCCAGGAAGTCCCATTTCCCCCTTGTCCCTGGGCTCATTGACTTTCACTGGCTCCTGATTAGGCAACATTTTGATCTTAAAATGCTCATCGTTGATTTCCAATCTCCCATTGCCTCATCCCTCCCTATCTCTGTAACCTTCTCCACCCCTTCGACCCCCTGAGATATTTATGCCCTCATTCTAGTGTCTACTGCAATTGCAGTGATACCAGTCCATGACTGGTGGCCATGCCTTTGATAGCTGAGGCTCTAACCTCCTTATACCCCTTCCACCTCCCAAATAAAAAACAAAATACCGTGGAGCTCTGAAACAAGAGCTGAAAACACAAATGCTGCCTTGATGTCAAGAGCATCGTGGGATCTTTAGACAAAAAAGGGGAGCAGTGAAGCCATTATACCGAGCGAACAAAATAAATGGAAGCCCATTTTTCGAAAGGATGCTCGGTGTTCTGTGGTGGTTCCAGTTTTCCAACTGCCAACTATTTGGGCTGGCTTTTACTTAATTTGCTTATCTGGGCACAGTCTGAGGACTCGGGTGGACCATTTAGGATAGAGATGAGGAGACATTTCTTCACCCCAAGAGTGCTGAGCTTGTGGAACCATTATCATAGGAAGTCATTGAAAACAAAACATTGAATGTATTCAAAAGACATATAGCTCTTGGGGTGAATGGGATCAAAGGTTAGGGGAGAAAGCAGGATTAGGCTATTGAGTTGGATGATCAACCATGATTGTGATGAATGGCAGAGCAGGTTTGAAGGGCCAAATGGCCTCCTCTTGCTCCTGTCATCGATGTTTCTATGTTTATTGTGCATGGTCTACATCTGTGTCTTATTTCTGTTTTTTTTTCTTCCCTCCCCCCACCCCTTCAGAGATTGACCTATGAGGAAAAGATGGCCCGGAGACTTCTGGGAGCAGACAATGTCGCCACTGTCTTCAACTTCCAGGAGGCCGAGGATGAACCTGCGGCCCAGGTGGGTTTGGCTGGTATCCGGCATTTGTGGCACTCAATTCAAGTCCTCCTTTGAAATTCTGTTTCACTTAAGAAAATATTGGCCTTCACAGCAAGAGGATTTGAATACAGGGATAGGGATTTTTTTGCTGCAATTGTATAGGGCATTGGTGAGGCCATTTCTGGAGTATTGCACATAGCTCTTGTGTCCTTATCTGAGGAAGAATGTCACTGTTATTGAGGAAGTACAGTGAAGGTTTACCAGCCTGATTCCTGGGATGACAGGTCTGTCATACGAGGAGAGACTAAGTCGGTTAGGATTATATTCATTGGAGTTTGGAAGAGCGAGAGAGGATCTCGTAGAAACTAATAAAATTCTAACAGGGTTAGACAGGATAGATTCAGAAAGAATGTTCCCAATGGTGAGGGAGTCCAGAACTAGGGCTCACAGTTTGAGGATAAGGGATAAACATTTCAGAATTGAGGTGAGGAGAAATTCCTTCACCCAGAATGTGTGCAATTCACTCCCACAGAATGTAGTTGAAGCCAAAACAGCGCATGATTTCAAAAAAAAAGATATAGCTCTTGGGGCCAATGGGATCAAGAAGGAAGGGGAGATCAGGATCTTGAACTTGATGTTCAGCCTTGATCAAAGTAAATGATGGAGCAGGCTCAAAGGGCCGGATGGCTTTATCCTGCTTGTAGTTTCTATGTTTCTATTGATTGAACAAAACAGATTCTGCGCTGCACACATTTTTCCAAAGATGCAGTGGTAGTTTGTAATCTCATTGTGTATCCTGCCAATTCTGATGGGAGTGGAGTGAAGCAGAACAACGATGTGTTCTTCAGGCTAATGACTTGAGTCTCAATTTGAATTAACACACCATCTTCTTTCCTGTTCTGTCCTTGCTTTATTTTAGTGTGGGAGGTGGGGGAACAGGAACTAATTGCCCCAGATTATTCAAAATTTTATTGTCTAAATTATGAGGGAGGGGGCAAGTTTTGATCGAGTTCACTCAAGCAGAGGATGCCAAAATATGTATTCTTTTTATTCTTTCATTGGACATGACTAAAACTGGCGATTTGGTTGTTGATTTATTTAATTCATTTACGGGATTGCCAGCTGACCCAGCATTTGTTGTCCATCCCTCATTGACCTTGAGAAGGTGGTGATGAGCTACCTTCTTGAACCATGACAGTGCGTGTGGTGTAGGTACACCCTCAGTGCTATTAGGCCCAAGCCCCTGCCCTTTCCCCATGATCACATAATGCAAGGAACCTACGCATCTTTGGACTGCGGAGGAAACCGGAGCACCTGGAGGAAACTCACGCAGACAAGGGCAGAACATGCAGACTCCACATAGACAGTGATCCAAGGTGGGAACCGAACCTAGATCCCCGAGGCAACAGTGCCTCACTATGCCACAGTGCTGCCTACCTCGCCTCTGACATCCAGGTCTTTTGTCCGTGTTTGAACCCAGGCTTGTATGAGATTAGGAGTTGAGTAAGCCTGGCAGATCTCGAGCTGAGCTTCAGTGAAGATGTTGCTGCTGAGCAGTTGCTGTTTGATAGCGCTGTCGATGGCCCCTTCCATCACTTTACTGATAATCAAGAGTAGACTGATTGGGCAGTAATTGGCTGGGCTGGATTTGTCCTGCTTTTTGTGTGCAGAACGTACCTGGACAATTTTCTATATTGTTGGGAAGATACCAGTGTTGTAACTGTACTGGAAGAGCTTGGCTAGGGGAGCAGCGAGTTCTGGAGCGCAAGTATTCAGTACAATTGTTGGAATATTGGTAGTGCCCACAGCCTTTCCGGTACCCAGTGCCATCAGCTGTTTCTTCATATCTCTGATAACCCTTGAACTTGCTGGGCCATTTCAGAGGGCAGTTGAGAGTCAATCACATTGCTGTGGCTCTGGAGTCACATGTAGGCCAGACCGGGCAAGGATAGCAGATTTCCATCCCTGAAGGAAATTAGTGAACCAGAGAGGCAGCACGATGGTACAGTGGTTAGCACTGTTGCCTCACGGCACCACCAGGGATCCGGGTTTGATTCCCGGCTTGGGTCATTATCTGTGTAAAGTTTGTACATTCTCCATGTACAAACTTCCTCCGGGTGCTGCTGTTTCCTCCCACGGCCAGAGATGTGTGGTTTAGGTGGATTGGCCATACTAAATTGTCCCTTAATGTCAGGGGACCAGCTAGGGTAAATACATAGTGTTGTGGAGGCAGGGCCTGGTTGGGATTGTGGTCAATGCTGACTCAATGGGCTGAATGGCCTCTTCCTGCACTTTAGAAATCTAGGATTACAACAGTCAGTCATAGTTATCATTGGTCATCTTTAGTGAAACTAGCTTTACATTCCAGATTTTATTAATTTTAATAAATTGTATTTAAATCCCACTATTAATACTGTAATGAGATTTGAGACCTTGTTCCCAAATCATTAGTCTTAGATTCTAGATTACATTGCCAGTGAAATTATCACTGTGACACCACCTCCTCCTGTATCCTGGGGTTGCTGCCTTTCTGCTCTTCACAGGGTTGCTAGATGCTGCAGAATATCTGAACGATGTTTTCCCATCACTCTGCAGGTTACTCTCGGGGGTTATTGGATATTTTTCCAGCCTCCCTCCCTTTCTCTCAGCTTTGCTTTTGAAACCGTTGAACCCTGCTGACCCTCAGATCCTCCTGCGCCCTCTCATTTGATTTGCACCAGGACTGCTGTGTGTTCAGTGCCACTGATCGTATTCCTGCTCAAAAGAATTACACCCATCCCCCCCACACCCACCGTGATTTTTAAGTGTAGGAGACCTCCTGGCTTGACCTTTGCTCTCTGTGTGTCTCTCTGACCTTCTCTGAGGGGCACAGCTCCTTTTGAAAATAAAGCATTGTGTGATAGCCTACAGAATACGTCTCTCGCAGCTGGGACCCAAAGGGAGTACTGTTTGTGCTTTTGTGTACTGTGCATTAACAAGAGGATGTTTGTTAGAATGAAACCAGGGGACTGGGGACTTCAATGACGTGGAGAGATTGCAAAACCTAGGGTTCTTCAGTTCTAAGGAGAGTTTCAGTTCTAAGGATGTCTTCATGGAAAAGGAGAAGCTGCTTCTGATATTCCTAGACATTTACAACACAGAAGGAGGCCGTTCAGCCCATCATGTCCAGGACTACACTAATGGGGGAGGCGGTGGCATCATGGTATTGTCACTTGGCTAGTACTCCAGAGACCCCGGGTAAGATCTGAGGACCCATGTTCAAATCCCACCACGGCAAACTGTGAAACAATTGTTGATTGCCATTAAAAACAGATTCAATTCTTTGTCTGTACCATGGAATCTATGGAGAAACTTTCCTGTTCTCTATTAGGTCACTCTGTCTCCTCGAGTCTAAAGAGAAGCTTCCCAATGTAGGCAGATGGGACACTATCAATCTCCCATGTTAACTTGACCTCCATTTGATGTTGACATTTTGATATTGACATACAAGGCAGTACGATGGCACAGTGGTTAGCACTGCTGCCTCACAGTACCAGGGACCCAGGTTCGATCCCTGGCTTGTCTGAGTGGAATCTGCACATTCTCCCCATGTCTGCGAGGGTTTCCTTTGTTTCCTGCTGTAGTCTGAAAGACGTGCTGGTTCGGTGCATTGACCCAAACAACAGTCGGTGTGTGGTGACTAGGGGAGTTTCATAGTAACTTCATTGCAGTGTTAATTGTGACATGAATAAGTAAACTTTACTTTTACTTTGACTTTACATTTTGGGGTTTTTCTTTCAGGAGTACAAGGTTTCCAGCTTCGAGCAGAGGTTGATCAACGAGATTGAGTTTCGCTTGGAGCGCTCGCCAGTAGATGAGTCGGACGAGGAAGTCCAGCACGCTGAGCTGCCCGAACACGGCACCGCGCCAGCGTTCGAGAGGAAGCTAAAACACATCAAACTATTCGAGGGCACGTCAGTGACTTTCAGTTGCAAAGTGGTCGGCGACCCCATGCCAAAGGTACAAGATGCAACCACAAGAATGAGAATATGAGGATCAGGAGGTCAATCTGTCAGCAGGAAAGGAGGCCATTTGGGCCCGATGCCTCTGCCAGCTCGGTGAAAGAGCTACCCAATTAGTCCCCTTCATGCCCTACCATCCTGAAATTTATAGAAACATAGAAACCCTACCGTGCAGAAAGAGGCAATTCGGCCCTTCAAGTCTGCACAATCCCATCCAGGCCCTACTCCCATATCCCTACATATTTACCCATTAATCCTTCTAACCTACGCATCTCACGACACTAAGGGGCAATTTTAACATGGCCAATCAACCTAACCCACACGTTTTGAGGAAACCGGAGGAAATCCACACAGACACGAGAGAATGTGTAAACTCCACACAGACAGTGACCCAAGCCGGGAATCGAACCCAGGTCCCTGGAGATGTGAAGCAGCAGTGCTAATCACTGTGCTACTGTGTCGCCCCTAGATGCTTGTGGATGGTACATCTTTGAACATATTTAAGACTAAGTACTTATTATTAGAATACTGCACAGTCCTCGTTGCCACTCTACTAAAAGGATCTGGAAATTTTCAGTGCATAGAAGGTTCATCAGGATGTTGCCTGGTCTCGGGGGTATTGGCTGTGAGGAGAGGTTGAATAAACTAGGATTGTTTTAGCTGGAAAGACGGAGGCTGAGACGAGACCTGATAGAAGTCTACAAAATTATGAGAGACATAGACAGAGTGGATAGCCAGAAGGTGGAAGTGTCAATTACAAGTGGGCATGAGTTCAAAATGAGAGGGGGGAAGTTTAAGGGAGATATGCAGATAAATTTTCATCCAGAGAGTGGTGGGTGCCTGGAACGCACTGCCAGGATGGCACAGTAGTTAGCACTGCTGCCTCAGAGCGCGAGGGACACGTGTTCCATTCCTGGCTTCGGTCACTGTCTGTGTGGAATTGGCACATTCTTCCCACATCTGCGTGGGTTTCTTCTGGATGCTCTGGTTTCCTCCCACAGTCCAAAGGTGTGCAGGTTAGGTGTGTTGGTCATGCTAAATTCTCCCTCAATTGCAGGCACCATAGTGTGGCCACTAGGGGATTTTCACAGTAACTTCATTGCAGTGTTAAAGTAAGCCTACTTGTGACACATGTAAATAAACTTCTTAGAACAGAGGAACTGGTGGAAGGAGGCACATTAGCAAGATTTAAGAGGCATCTGGATGGGTAAATGAATAGGGAGGGAATAGAAGGATATAGACTGAATAGGGGCAGATCTTGTTTTAGTTAAGGCATCATGATCAGCACAGGCTTGGAGGGCCAAAGGGCCTGTACCTGTGCTGTACTTTGCTTTGTTCTTTTAGAATATCTTCGTGGAGTGTGAGTGTTACTGGCGACACTCTTTTTTTCCAATTGATTTTGAGAAATCGATCAGGATCCACAAGCTGCAGCCTTGAACCGTTGTGGTTGGGTTAATTGGTATTGTTGTGTTTTCATTTCAAAACCCCACTATTAATGAGAGAGCACGCAGTTCCTCCTCTGTCTGGATGCATTGTAGACATTGTGAGAACGGTGCCGCAATTGATCTTTCAGTACAAGTTAGTTACCCTCCTTCCCTCTACACCCCCTGCTTAGGTCTACTGGTTCAAAGATGGCAAACAAATCTCCAAACGCAGCGAACACTACCAGATTCAGCGAGAGGCAGACGGAACTTGCTCCCTCCACACCGAAGCTGCCACACTCGACGATGATGGAAATTATACCATCATGGTGGCCAACCCTCTGGTGAGTGGAGTCGATTCATACGTTTTGTGCATAAGTGGGTGGAGAGGCATAAAATGCTGATTGTGAATGTTGTGTGTGATACCACTGGGTGTGAGAATGATACTTGGCTTTGGAGCAGATGTGTGTAACCTTTGGAGCAGGTATGTAACCTTTTCTCATTGGTCATTTTTCATTCCCCGTCAACAGTGTCCAACCATCGCTATATGACCCAACTCTCAGACACTCAGTGGTTGGGTTGATTCGTTGCTGAGTTGACCCTGATTAGTTCAGCCAATCAACCCCTTTATGTCTGGGATGAAATTTTACAGTCCTTCCCGCCAAAGAAAATGGGTCCTTGATTGGCTAGCTGCATTTTTTGGCCCCGCCCCCATCAGATTCCACCCTTGCGATATAAATTGTTGTGATTGTTTCATATCTGACATTCTCACTTGTGTCCTGATGTGAGCAATGAGCTTCTCTTTTCAGCAAGGTTCAAGTTCTGTACAATGCGCACACGGTCTGAAAACCAGCAACCTCAGGCACCAGTTCATGTTGGATTCCAGATCTCGCCAGGAGATGGGCAGTTCAGACTGCATTAGTTTGAGCTGAGTCAGCTCCAAATCAAGGTTGGAGAAACTTGAGGAGAGGTTGGAGAAACTCGATTTGTTCTCACTGGAACAACAGAGTTTGAGGGGTGATCTGATAGAAATCTACAAGATTATGAGAGACATGGACAGAGTGGACAGTCAGGAGCTTTTTCCCAGGGTGGAAGAGTCAATTACTAGGGGGCACAGGTTTAAAGTGCAAGGGGCAAGGTTTAAGGGAGATGTATGAGGCAGATTTTTTACACAGAAGGTGGTGGGTGCCTGGAACTCGCTGCCTGGGGAGGTAGCGGAATTAAATACAATAGAATATTATAATAGAAGAAAAAGGAGGCTTATGTCAGGATGAGGCTTGAAGGCTCAGGTAGTGCAATGGATAGCTATAGATTAGCTAGGAAGGAGGTAAAAAGTGAATTGAGGAGACCTAAGAGGGGACACGAGAAGATGTTGGCTGATAGGATTAAGGAGAATCCTAAAGCTTTCTTTCGATATGTTAAGAATAGAAGAGTGGGTAGGGCAAGATTAGGGCCAGTCATAGACAGCAGTGGGAAGTTGTGCGTGGAGCCTGAAGAGATTGGTGAGGCACTGAATAAATATTTCTCGTCGGTATTCACGCAGAGTGCTGGAAATGTAGCTGTGGAGAGCACTGAGGTACAGGGTTGCAAATTGGGGAGTATTGTAGTAGATAGGGAGGATGTGTTAGAAATTCTCGAGGGTGTGAAGTTGGATAAGTCCCCTGGGCCGGACGGGATTTACCCTAGGATTCTCTGGGAGGCAAGAGAGGAGATTGCAGAGCCTCTGGCTCTGATCTTCAGGTCCTCGTGGGTTACGGGTGTGGTTCCGGAGGACTGGAGGATGGCGAATGTGGTCCCATTGTTTAAGAAGGGGAAGAGAGACCTTCCTGGGAATTATAGGCCAGTGAGTCTTACTTCTGTGGTGGGCAAGGTATTGGAGAGAATTATTAGGGATAGGATTTAGAGTTATTTAGAGAGAAATGAATTGATTGGGGATAGTCAGCATGGTTTCGTGAAGGGTAGGTCATGCCTTACTAACCTCATTGAGTTTTTTGAGAAAGTGACCAGAGAGGTGGATGGGGGTAAGGCGGTTGATGTAGTATATATGGACTTTAGTAAGGCTTTTGATAAGGTGGCCCATGGAAGACTTATACAGAAAATGCAGATGTGTGGAATAGAGGGTGATTTAGCTAATTGGATTAGGAATTGGCTGGCAGATAGAAGACAGAGGGTGGTGGTTGATGGGAGATATTCATCGTGGAGTTCGGCGACGAGTGGTGTGCCTCAGGGGTCTGTTTTGGGGCCCCTGCTGTTTGTAATTTTTATAAATGATCTGGATGAGGGTATTGAGGGATGGATCAGTAAATTTGCAGATGATACTAAAGTTGGTGGTGTGGTAGATAGTGAAGAGGGGTGTTTTAGTTTACAGAGTGAATTGGACAAGTTGCAGAGCTGGGCCGAGAGGTGGCAAATGGAGTTTAATGTGGAAAAGTGTGAGGTAATGCACTTTGGCAGGAACAATAAATGTGTAGAGTATGGGGCTAATGGTAGGGCTCTTAATAGTGTTGAGGAACAGAAGGATCGTGGTGTATGTGTCAATAGATCCCTGAAAGTAGGCAGTCAAGTGGATAAAGTTGTTAAGAAGGCATATGGAGTCTTAGCTTTTATTGGTAGGGGGATTGAATTTAGGAGCCGCAGCATCATGTTGCAACTGTACAAAACTCTAGTGCGGCCGCACTGGGAGTATTGTGTACAGTTCTGGTCCCCGCATTATAAGAAAGATGTGGAGGCATTGGAGAGGGTACAGAGGAGGTTTACCAGGATGTTGCCTGGTATGGAGGGCAGATCTTATGAGGAGAGGCTGAGGAATTTGAGGTTGTTTCGTTAGAAAGAAGGCGGCTAAGAGGAGACCTTATTGAAACATATAAGATGATTAGAGGTTTAGATAGGGTGGACAGTGATAGCCTTTTTCCTAGGATGGAGAAAGCTAGCACGAGGGGACACAACTTTAAATTAAGGGGTATGAGTTATAGGACGGATATCAGAGGTAGGTTCTTACTCAAAGAGTGATTAGGGAGTGGAATGCCCTGCCTGCAGCTGTTGTAGATGCGCCAAGTTTGGTGGCGTTTAAGAGGTTAGTTGATAAGTATATGGATGCGAAGGGAATGGTTTAGTTAGGAGGGGCATTGCTTTTTATTTTGGTCGGCACAACATCGAAGGCCGAAGGGCCTGTTCTGTGCTGTATTGTTCTATGTTCTATGTTCTATTAGTGAACTGGGGGAGCAGCACTATGGCACAGTGGTTAGCAGTGCTGCCTCACCGCACCACCGATCCGGGTTCAATTCCTAGGGTGGGGTGGGGGTTATGGAAACAGATACGATAGTGACTTCTAAGGGGCGTCTTGGCAAATACATGAATGAGATGGGAATAGAAGGATGTGGTCCCTGGAAGGGTAGAGGGTTTTAGTTAAGCCTGGCGGCATGGTCAGCACAGGCTTGGAAGGCCAAAGGACCTGTTCCTGTGCTGTAATTTTCTTTGTTCTTTGAAGGGTTTCTTGAGCCATTCAGAGGAAAAAGACAAGCTGATCACTATTCAGCGGGCCACCGCGCCAGATTGGCAGCTAGCTAAACAAAACAATTCATCTAATTCCTCATCTAACAATAATTAAAATTCCAGACATGGCAGCTTGAAAATGATTGGCCGATTTTCCGTCATTGCCAGTTTTCGGATAGCCAGATTTGAGACATTGGCCGGAATCTTCTGGACATTCATGCTGGCGGAATTTTCCTCTCCCACCATCCCCGGCAGCGAGGGGTGACAGAGGGAAATACCGTTGATAACAGCAGGACCAGAACGTCCCACTGACAGCCAAGAGTTGGCCACCGTGAAACACACGGTCAATTCTGTGGAAAAATCCCACCTGCTTGTATTTGTACCAAGTGACTGTTTCAACCCACTTTTAGTTTTCCTTCTCGTTCCCCTCCAACCCATTAGATCAATTTGAAGAGAACTTGTCCGGGGTCCATGTTAATACGTTGATCCCAGCATGTCAATGTGAAGTCAATGGACAACTTAGTAATTTTTAAAAGTTTAGTGTCACAAGTAGATCATAGATTTCTACAGTGCAGAAGGAGGCCATTTGGCCCATCTAGTCTGCACTGAACACAATCCTACCCAGGCCTTATCTAGATAGCCCCATGCATTTACCCCTAGCTAATTCCCGTGACACTAAATGGCACATCTTTGGATTGTGGGAGGAAACCAGAGCACTTGGAAGAAACACAAGCAGGCACAGGGAGAACGTGTAGACTCTACACAGACAAGCTGGGAATTGAATCCAGGTTCTTGGCGCTGTAAGGCAGCAGTGTTATCCACTGTGCCACCTTGCCCAGCCCATGCCTTAAGTACAAAGAAGAACAAAACAGCATGGGAAACAGGCCCTTTGGCCCAACGAGCCCGCGCCGCCACCTCAATGTTCCCACTTCTACCTGCAATCCCTGTCCGTGTTTATAGATCTATGGATTACAAACCAAATTTGAGACAATTTAGGGAGAATTTGTTTTGCCAATTAGCCTAAGAGGACATCTTTGGGATGTGGGAGGAAACTGGAGCTCCGGGAGAAAACCCACGCAAGCACGGGGAGAATGTGCAAACTCCCACAGACACAGGCCCAAATCCATGTATCTGCACGGCACAGCGATAGTCACTGAGCTGTCGTGTTGCCCATCAGATGGTCCAGGTCAAGCATACACTAACGATGTGAAGCAGTAGGATACTCTCGAGAAAGGTCCAAGAGCAGTTCTCTCACGACCCATCGCGTGTAATGTAAGTAGGCTTACATTAACACTGCAATGAAGTTACTGTGAAAATCCCCCATTCACGACGCTTTGGCTCCTGTTTGGGTACACTGAGGGAGAATTTAGTACACCTAACCAGCACATCTTTTGGACTGTGGGAGGAAACCGGTGCACCAAGAGGAAACCCATGCAGACACAGGGAGAACATGCAGACTCTACACCGACAGTGACCAAGCTGGGAATCAAACCCAGGTCCTTGGTGCTGTGAGGCAGCAATGCTAACTGCTTGCAAAATCTGTAAGAAGAAACTCTGGCTAAAGGTCTTCTGTACAGTGTTTTCACGGTGTGCAATGACTGGATTTGTGGATTCCTTCCTGATAATCTTTTTAAAAGATCAAGACAAAATCTGTTCAGTGCTAAACACAAAGAAATGATCTGTTTACCAAGCTTTGGAGAGTTTGCAGTTATGTTTTAAGCACCCACTCCAGTTCCTGTTTGGTCTACCGAACGTAAGGCAGTGCGAGCGAAGAACTCCAGCCCAACAAAGCAGATCTTAAAAAAAATCAAACACAAAATGAAAGCCTTTGCAGTGTGAACCATCAGTCAAATCCAACTCTAATCCTAACAAAGACTGATCAATGGCTGGAGTGAGGGCTATAAATCGTGAGCTTCCTGCACCCAAATTTATCCTCATCTGGTTACCCGGCAACACCTATACTCTTCCCCTGGCCACAATATGATACGGAGCAGATGGAGGCCATTTGGCCCATCTTGATTTGATTTATTATTGTCACATGTATTAACAGAGTGAAAAGTGTGTGCGCTACTGATAAAGCATACCATTCATTGCGAAGGAAACAAGAATGCAGAATGTAGCATTATAATCATAACTAGGGTGCAAAGAAAGATCAACTTAGTGCGAGATAGTTCCATCCAAGAGTCTGACGGCAGCAGGGAAGAAGTTGTTCTTGAGTCAGTTAGTACCTGACCTCAGAGTTTTGTACCTTTTTCCCGATGGAAGAAGATGGAAGAGAGAATGTCCGGGGTGCGTGGGGTCCTTAATTAGGCTGGCTGTTTTTCCAAGGCAGTTGAAAGTCTATACAGATCAATGGATGGGAGGCTGGTTTGAGTGATGAATTAGGCTACATTCACGACCTTTTGAAGTTCCTTGCAGTCTTGGACAGAGAAGGAGCCATACCAATCTGAAGCAAAAAGAGAAAATGCTGGAAAATCTCAGCAGAACTGACAGTGTCTGTAGGGAGAGAATAGAAACAGAAAATGAGCTCTCATGAAGAGTCATCCAGAATTGAAATATTGGCTCTTTTCTCTCCCCACAGATGCAGTCAGACCTGCTGAGATTTTCCAGCATTTTCTGGTTTTCTTTCTGAATCTATCTGTAGAATTCTATATGTTTCTATGAGATCTTCCCCCACTCTTCTAAACTCCAGTGAATACAATCCTAACTAACTTAGTAGACCTGCCCTTGGATCTCTTTTAACTTTCTTACCACTTAGCTTAAATCTCTGCCCTCTGGTTATAGACATGCCCTCAGTATGGACCCCCTCAGCCACGGTGAATGAGATCTCCATATCTGGACTCCTCATACACTTGAATTAGGAATCCTCTCAGCCACCGCTGTTCCAAGGGAAACAATCTGAATCAATAAACAAAGTTCTTCAGTCCAGACAGCAATCTCATAAATCTCCACTGTACAATCTCTGGATCAATCACATCTCTTGTACACAGTGACCAGAGCTTCTCCAGATGTGGCCTAATTAGGGTTTTACATCATTCCAGAATCACCTCCCGACTCTGCACCTTGACTAATAAAAGCCAAGGATCATAGAATCTTTACAGGCCCATCATGCTTGCACTGACAACAATCCCACCCAGGCCTTATCCCTATAACCACAAATATTTACTCCACTAATACCTCTAACTTGCTTATCCTGGGACATTAAGGTAAGGAGTCACATTTCCTTCCCTAAAGGTGTACAGATAGGTTGGGGCTGAGTGGCCTGTTCCTGTGCTCTAAGTATTTTTATCTGTGTGTGTGAGGGCCCAGAGTGATGAAACTGGTGCAGAAACTTGCATGTCCATGTACACGGAGCTCAGATTGCCTCTCCCACCATTGGCATAGGGCCTGTGCCCATCGACATCTGATTCTAGCCATTGGTTGCCATATTAATCCTTGATCATGTGATTCAAACATGTGATTCAAAAGCCATAATATTACGACTATAATTATTCACATTCAACAACTGGCATTTTATATAACACCTTTAAGATAATAAAATATCCCAAAGTGCTTCACAATCAGACAGGGTTTTGACAGTGAACCACATAAGGAGATATTAGGATTAATAGCCAAAAGCATGGGAAAAGAGATAAGTTTTAAAAGAGGAGAGAGAAGGGTAGGAAGAGTGGGAGCAAGGGAGAGAGGGAGAGTGGGAGCAAGGGAGAGAGGGAGAGTGGGAGCAAGGGAGAGAGGGAGAGTGGGAGCAAGGAAGAGAGGAAGAGTGGGAGCAAGGGAGAGAGGGAGAGTGGAGAAGAAGGCAAGAGAGAGCGGAGAGTGAGGGAGAGAGGGTGAGAAAGGGGAGCGAGAGGTGGGGGGGTGAAAGTGGGGAGAGAGAGAGAGAGGAACAGATAGGGGGAGGGAGAGCGGAAGGGAGAGCAAGTGTGGAAAAAGAGGACGGAAAAGAAAGAGGGAAAAAAGAAGGACAGATAAAAGGGTAGAGAGGTAGCGGGGAGGAAAAGTGGAAAGGTTTAGGGTGGGAATTGTAAGGTTAAAGGTCTAGTCAGTTGAAAGCATTAAAACCATTGGTGGCTGGGGGGGGGAGGGGGGGATGGAACGGGGATGGGAGGGGTTTGGGGGAGGTGGGAGGGGGTTAGGGGGAAAGGGGAGCGGGGGTTCAGGGGTGGAGGAGCAGTGGGGGTGAATAATTAATGATCCTGAAAAGAGCGGAATTGGCAGAATGTAGGGATCTCGGCAGTTAACTGGTTTATTCGACCGTCTGTGGATAATTTGATTGTTTTCTGTCTCTTTTTTTTCCACAGGGTAGGAACAGCTGCACCGGCAGGCTAATGGTTCAAACTGTGAGTCAGAGAGGACGTTCTCCGCGCTCCCCTGCTGGCCAGTCACCTGGGCGAAGGTAAGCTTATGTGGCAGGATCCAGTCTTACAAAACCTGGCCCTCTGCTACAATCTCAGGCATTCAGAGACTGTCGTTCAGCCTGGATGATGGGTGCCCATGTTTATTCTGCACAAGAGTCTCTTCCACTACTTTTAATCACACCTCATCAGCCTATCCTTACATTACTTCTCCCTTCATGTGTTTTTTTTGTTCTTAAATACCCCAATGACATTCACCTCAATCATTTCTTGTAGGAGTGAGTTCCATATTCTAACCATTCTCTGGCAAACAGAGTTACTCCTGAAATACTTATTGAATTTTTGAATAAATATCTTGTCTAGGGGCCCCTGCCAGTGCAAACACCTCTCTGTCTATGGAACCCCTATGCAATCTTAAAGAAATGAATTAGGTCACTTCTTAGCCTCCTCTTTTCTCAAAGAAAGAACCACAGCATGTTCCATGTTTTCTGATCCCCCTTCATACCAGGACGGCTCGGTGACAGAGTGGTTAGCACTACTGCCTCACAGTGCCAGGAATCCTGGTTTGATTCCCGGCTTTGGGTCACCGTATGGGTGGCTGCATGTTCTCCCCATGTCTGTGTGGGTTTCCTCCCACAGTCTGAAAGATGTGGATTGGCCATGCTAAATTGCTCCTTAATGTCCCAAGATATATAGGTTAGTGGAATTAGAGGGGTAAATATGCGGGGTTGTGGGGATAGGACATTAATGTGATGCCTTGTTTGAGAGCTAGTGTAAACTCAATGGACTGAATGGCCTCCTCCTGCACTGTAGGAATTCTATGATCTGTGAAAAGATGAAAGGAGGCTCGAATGGAGTGTAAGATTACCATGGACTGGTTGGGCTAACTGCCCTCTTTCTATGCTATTTATATCTGATTTGATTTGATTTATTATTGTTACATGTATTAGTAAAAGTGAAAAGTATTTCTTCTTGTGTGCTGTATAGACAAAACATACCATGGCTGTAAACTGACTCCAATTCTCCAACGTTGTCCCTTATTGTACATTCCCCTATTTCTGTCTGTAGGGGACCTACATTTATCTTCACCAACCTCTTTCTCTTCACATATCTATAGTGTTAGTCTTTGTGTTTCCTGCAAGTTTACTTTCGTACTGTATTTTCTCCTTCTTAATCAATCCCTTGATCTTTCTTTGCTGAACTCTAAGCTGCTCCCAATCCTCTGACCTATTATTTTTCTTGGCCAGTCTGTATGCTTCTTCCTTGGATCAGATATTCTGTCTAATTTCCTTTGTAAGCCATGGATTGGTCCTCTTACCCATTTTGCTTTTGTGCCGGACAGGAATAAACAATTGCTGCAGCCTCCCTCCCGTATGTTCCTTGAATGTTTGCTATTGCCTATCCACTGTCATCCCTTTAAGTAACCCTCCCTAATTTACCAAGGCCAACTCACGCCTCATATCCTCAGTTTCCTTTATTAAGATTCAGCACCCTAGTCTCCGAATCAACTACTCCACTCTCCACTGGGACAAAGTATTCTATCATGTTATGATTGCTCATCCCCAAGGGGTCTCATACAGCTCGATTGGCAATGATTCCCTTCTCATTACACAGTACCCAGTCTAAGATGGCCCTGCTCTCTAGCTGGTTCCTCCACATATTGGTCAAGAAAACCATCCTGTATACACTCCAGGAATTCCTCCCCTGCGACATTGTAGCTAATTTAATTTGCGCAATCTATGTGCAGATTAAAATCACCCACGATCACCGATATTCCCTTATCACATGCATCTCTAATTTCCCGTTTAATGCCATTCCCAACATCACCTCAGCTATTTGGGGGTCTGTATATGACACCCATTCACGTTTTTTTGCCTCTTAGTATTTCTCAACTCTACTGGAACATAAAAAGATACAGACTGGCACCCTTTACTTTCGACAAGTTTTTGGAGTGGCACAGTGGTTAGCACTGCAGCTTCACAGCTCCAAGGACCTGAGTTCAATTCCAGCCTCAGGACACTATGCGGGCAGAGTTTGCACATTGTCTGTGTGGGTTTCCTCTGGGTGCTCCAGATTCCTCCCACATTCCAAAGACGTGCAGGTCAGGTAGGCTGGCCATGCTAAATTTTCCCTTAGCACCCCCAAGATGTGTAGGTTAGGGGAATTAGCCATGGTGCTATGTGAGGGGTTAGAGGCACAGGATGATAGATGGGGGGTCATGAGTGGGATGTATCTTCAGAGAGTTGATGCAGATCCGATAGGACAAATGGCCTTTTTCTGCACTGTAGGGATTCTATGGTTCTCAAATATCATTTAAGAAATGGAGGATAAGTTTCATGGTCTGTAATTGTTGAGATCAGTGTTGAGCCCAGAAGTGGATAGAAATGTGAGACTGAGTGTAAAGTGGTCAAATGAAACAGCAAGTGACAGGAAGGTCATAGTCATGCTTGCAGACTAAGCAGAGATGGTCAGCAAGGAAATGGGCATGAAGCCGAGTCTCATTGGGGAAGGCAATGGCCTAGCGGTATTATCACTAGACTATTATATCCAGAAACTCACCTAATGTTCTGGGGATGGTGGTTCGAATCCCGCCATGGTAGGTGGTGGAATTTGAATTCAGTTAAAAAAAAAGTCTGGAATTACGAATCCATTGATGACCCTGAAACCATTGTCGATTGTTGGAAAAACCCACTCATGTCCTTAAGGGAAGGAAATCTGACGTCCTTACCTGGTCTGGCCTACACGCGACTCCAGATACACAGCAATGTGGTTGACTCTCAACTGCCCCTCAAGGGTAATTAGAGATGGGCAATAAATGCTGGCGAATCAGTGATGTCCATGTCCAACAAATGAATAAAACAATCGTAGGAGGTAGAGAAAGGAAGAGAGAAAGTTCCAGAGCTTGGCGCCTTGGCAACTGGAAGCACCACCGCTAAATCAGGGTGCAGGAAACAAGGTATATGTCAGTGGTGGAAATGGAGGAACGTACAGATCTCGGAGCGGGTGAGGGGCTGGGGAATGTTGAGGGAGACAGTCCGAGGATAGATTTAAAGCTTCTCAAATTTGTGAAGCAGGAACCATTCCCAATTATCCATTCCAGGCACTAAGGAGGTTGTCATGGGAACTCATCCAAGTATTGTGAGCACAGGAAAATGAAGAACTTCCCGCACTAAATTGAAAAACCATGATCCCTTCCTGTGAGATTTGTCCGTATAAAATTGAATAAATTGGCCTTGAGTGACGGGCATTTTTATTGCGTTTGGATGAGTGATTGCTTTCTTTTGATGTAAACCTGTTTGGGGTTCTGCCCAGGAATTGCTCAGTTACAGCAGGGTACCTTTTGTGTCCAGTTGAGTGCGTAGAGCTTTCATCCCCTTGTCAGTACTGTGGGTTCAAATCTCAACCAGAGGTTTCAGCATATAATCTAACCTGACACTGCAGTGCCGCACTGAGGGAGTGCGACACTGTCAGTGGTCAGCACTGCTGCTTCACAGCACCAGAGACCCAGGTTTGATTCTGGTCTTGGGTGACCAGTTGGAGTTTGCACATTCATTGACTCCATCCAGGCCCTATCCCCGTAACCCAATACATTTACCCTACAAATCCCCTTGACACTAAGGAGCAACTTAGCGTGGCCAGTCGGCCTAACCCGCACATTTTTTTTTGTACTCTGGGAGGAAACCGGAGCAGGAATTGAACCCAGGTTCCTGGCACTGTGAGGTAGCAGTGGTAAAAGTTGTGCCACGTGCCGACTTGTGGATTTACCCTTCGAGGTGGAGGAGGGATATTGGCTGGAACACGTCAGACAATTTTTATCGAATTCCTCACTGATAGTTCCTCTGACCTCCCTCTCAAGTTGGTGCACTCCATCTATATCATCACAACTTGCAATTACTCAGCGCCTTTTCATGGGGAGCAATGCCCGAGTAATGTTGTCATTAGACTATTAAATCCTGAAACTCAGTGAATCATAGAATCCCTACACTGAGAAGGAGGCCATTCAGCCCATCGAGTCTGCACTGATAACAATCATACCCAGGCCCTATCCCCGTAACTCGGTCATAGTTACCCTACTAATCCCTCTAACCTACGCACCACGGGACATTAAGGGGCAATTTAGTCTAGCCGATGCACCTAATCCGCATATCTTTAAACTGTGGGAGGAAACCGGGCTGCCCAGACACGGGGAGAAATGCAATCTCCAAAGCCGGAATTCGGATCCGGTTCCCTGACGCTGTGAGGCAGCAGTGCTAGCCACCATGCCACCTCCGCCATCGCTTCCCCCACCTCCCACTACCACCACCGCCACCCCACCCCCCACCACCACCACCGCCGCCCCACCCCCACCACCACCACCACCACGCCGCCCCACCGCCCCCACCACCACCACCACCACCACCACCACCAAGTTCTTGAGCCACAGCGGAGGTTAGAGTGAAGATCAGATAGGAAAAACATTTTACAACGCAGCAACTGTGCGGAAAAATTTGAGCCTGCAAACATCTCGAGTGATATTTTCAATGCAAACAAGGATGCTGCCTGGATTGGGAGGCAGGCCTTATGAAGATAGGTTGAGGGAGCTGGGACTCTTTTCCCTGGAGAGACGTAGGTTGAGAGGCGACCTGATAGAGGTTTATAAAATGTTGAGAGGGATAGATAGGGTGGATTCTCAGAGACTATTTCCCCGAGCTGAAATGGTCACTACGAGAGGACACAGATTTAAAGTGTAGGGAAGCAAATACAGAGGGGATGTTAGGGCTAAGTTTTCCACTCAGAGGGTGGTGAGTGAATGGAATCGGCTGCCGTCGGAGGTGGTTGAGGCAAACTCGCTGGGGTCTTTTAAAAGACTTCTGGACGAGTATATGGAAACGAATGGGATAGGGGGTTATAGATAGGTCTGTGGATTGGTAGATATAGATGTGATCGGCGCAACTCGTGGGCCAAAGGGCCTGTTTGTGCTGTATTGTTCTATGTTCTAAACGTGAGTAAGACAGTTAATGGTATTGAGATGTCTCTGAGCACTTTAACCAATGAGTTTCTGTTTGAAGCTAAGTGGTGCTGATCAAGGAGTCGTTAAAAGAAACGGTGAAAACAAAATCCCTGGATTTCAGATCAAATAACACCCTTGTGCTTTTTTTACATATATATATGTAGAGAGAGTCATTTCATCCTTCAGCAACCCCGACCCTAAAATCTCGCAGTAAAATTTCCCAGACAAGTTCAAGGGGTATGTTTTTCTGTGCAGTTGGATATCTGGGATGACACAAGGTTTTCATCAAGATGAATGTGCGTGTTGTTGACCTGTCTTCAAGCTGTTTCAATAACAGCGGTGGCACTGGGTAGGGGGAAGGGGGGGGGGGTGTGAGTGCAGGAGAGAGGCCCGTGAGGGAGGTGGGGTGGTGTGTGCTTAATGTTCAAACAAGCAACTCTTTCAGACAAGCGTTTCTGGAACATGTAAGTAGTAGTTGACTGGGGAACAACTCGTTTACTGCCCTCCCGTGCCTGTTTCTGCTTGACAGTCCAGCTGGAGTCTGTAACTAAATGTCTTGTCCAAAGACCCAGTTTGTGTTTCACTGGCTGTAAACATGCACTTGGGCACTCTCGGGACTGAAACTTTAAGAGTTTTTTTTGGATGGAAGTTTGATTAGTAAGTGCAAGAAGCCAACGTCACTTGTGCAGTTGGGTTTACCGCTGTAAATCCCATGTTGAAATATTAACTTGGGACATTCTTCAATCACTGCACGGAGTCCGTGTCCCAAAGGGTTAACCGTGACACTGAAAAGTTTATTTATTAGTAACGATAGGGCTTATATTAACACTGCAATGAAGTTACTGTGAACATCCTCTGGTCGCCACAGTCCGGCGCCTGTTCAGGTCAGTGTACCTAACCAGCACGTCTTTCAAACTGTGGGAGGAAACCAGAGCACCCAGAGGAAACCTATGCAGACATGGGGAGAATATTGCAAACTCCACACAGTGATCCAAGCTGGGAATCAAACCCAGGTCTCTGTAAAGCAGCAGTGATAACCATTGTGCCACCGTGCTGCCCATGTGAGTAGTACTGTTTAACCTCCAAGTTGGAAGATGCAAAGCAAGTGGCACGGTGTACCCTAACAGGCACCGGAGTGTGACAACCAGGAGATTTTCACAGTAAGTTAACTGCGGTGTTAATGTAAGCCGGCTTGTGACACTAATAAATAAACCTAAAGAAAGATTTTGTTTTAACATTATATAATCATAAACAGAATCCCAATAGTGTGGAAAAGGCCATTCAGCCCAAAGAGTCTGTCCTGACTCTCTAGCAGTCTTTCATGTACACTGGAGATTCAAAGAGCTTTACAGCAAAGGAAACACTCTTGAAGACCGTGGGTTCAGAATCCCACTCTGGAGATCTGAGCACCTGATACTCCCAGTGCAGCACTGTACTGTACTTTCAGAGGTGCTACCTCAGAAGAAATATTAAAAGCAGGGCTCTACCTACCCTCCGGGGAGTTAGAATTTAGATAAAGGCAACAGGCTGTTCCGTCCAGTCGGTCCGTTCTGGTGTTTTATCTTCAGATGGAACTATTTGCCTCTATTATCATTCAAAATTGCCTTCTAATTGCCTTCTGGTAATTCCCTATTGGATTTATTAGTGGTCATTGGATATTTAAGGCCTAGTTCTAATCTTACTTACAAGTAGAAACTCTTCCCTGTGTCTACCCATTCAAATCTCATTCATCATCTGAAAGACTTCTATTCAAGTCCCCTTCAGTCATCTGTTTTCTTCAGAAAAGCGGCCCAGTCTTTCCTGATTAGCGTGGAGTATTGGGCAATGTCACCGGAATAGTCATCCAGAGACCCAAGCTAATGGTCTGGGAACAATGCAGCGGGTCAAATCTCAATTCAATTAATCAATAATTCAGAACTTGAAAATCTGCCTTGGTAATGGTGATCATGAATTGTCATAAGAACCCATCTAGTTCACTAATGTCCTTTAGAAAAGGAAATCTGCCGTCCTTACCTGGTCTGGCCTACATATGACTCCAGAGCCGCAACAAAGTGATTGATTCTTAACTGCCCCTCTGAAATGGCTGAACGAGACACTCAGTTCAAGAGTGACTTAGGGATGGGCAACAAATGTTGGCCTTATCAATGACATCCGCATTCTATTAAAGAATTTAAAAAAACCTCTTAATTCTAATATCATTCACTTGAATCACTAACTATAAAGGCCATAAGATGTAGGAGCAGAAGTAGGCCATTTGACCCATCAAGTCTGCCCCAACAATTCAAGGAGATCTGATGTGATAATCCTCAACTCCACTTTCCCGCCTTATCCCCATAACCCTCGATTCCCTTACTGATTAAAAATCTCTCTGTCTCAGTCTTGAACATATTTAATGACAGCTCTCTGCGGTAAAAGAATTCCCCAGGTTCACTATCCTCTGACAGAAGAAATTCCTCCCGATTTCTGTCTGAAATGGGTGACCCCCCCTTACTCTGAGATGTTGCCCTCTGGTTCTAGACTCTCCCACAAGGGGAAACAGCCCCTCAGCACCTCCCCTGTCAAGGCCCCTGAAAAAATACAGGCATTGTGCAAGGGTGGATTGGGGCAAATGGATAAACAATGTCAGTCTTTCCAATGAGTATCTCTAATCCCTGATCAGAAACCTGTCCCAGCTAAAATGATTTTTGTACTGCCCGCAGGCCTCGATCCCGTTCCAGAGATAGCGGGGAGGAAACTGAGGCCATCCAGGAACGTTTCTTCCGACCTCACTTCCTGCAAGCACCGGGGGACATGGTCATTCAGGAGGGGAAGCTCTGCAGGATGGACTGCAAGGTGAGCAGAAACTGATCATTTCATAAGATATAGGAACGGAAATAGGCCGTTCAGCCCATCCAGTCCACTCCACCACTTGATCATGGCTAATATGTTCCTCATTCCCATTTTCCTGCCTTCTCCCCATTTTCCTGCTTTCTCCTCCTAACCCTTCAACCCATTACCAATTCAAAGTCTGTCTAACTCCTGCTTAAATTTACTCACTGCCCCAGCACCCACCGCACTTTGGGGTGGCGAATTCCACAGATTTACAACCCTTTGGGAAAAGTAGTTTCTCCTCAACTCTGATTTAAATTTGCTGCCCCCTTATCCTAAAATTATGACTTCTAATCCTAGAATGCCCCACAAGAGGAAGTGTCCACTCCATGTCTACTTTATCCATACCTTTAATCATCTTGTATCACCTCAATTTGATCTCCCCTCATTCTCCTAAATTCCAGAGCATATCAGCATAAACTGTTCAAACTCTCTTCATACAACAAACCCTTCATCTCTAGAATCAATCTAGTGAACTTTCTCTGAACTGCCATTACATCTTCACTCAAATACAGGGACCAAAACTATGCACAATACTCCACGTGCTGTCTCACCAATGCCTTGGATGGTTGCAAGAATAGTATACATTGTCATAGCAATAAAGCTGGAAATCGGAAAGATCTGGGAAAACACAACGGATTCTGTGGAGGGAAAAACAGGGAAAATGTTCCTCGTCCGATATGAAGTTTCAAGTTCATTTACCGCATGAGGGAGAATTTAACGTGACCAATGCACCTAACCAGCACGTCTTTCGGAGGAAACTGGAGCACCCAGAGGAAACCCACGCAGACATGGGGAGAACATGCAGACTCCCCACACACAGTGACCCTAATTGGGTATCGAACCCGGGTCCCTGGTACCATGAGGTGGCGGTGCTAACCACTGTGCCACAGTTCTGCCCACGTTCTTGGGAACCAGAATTATCAACCAGAAACCGGTAAGAAAAAATAGCCTGTTGGGATATTGTCCAATCAGGGCCCAGTGGATGGAGCATTGAGTCAAAAGGTTATGGGTTCAAATGGCTTGACACAATATCTAGGCTGGTCCTCCCAGTGCAGATCCAAGAGGGTGCTGCACTGCTGGGAGTGCTATATCTTTACACAAAAGCCCCAGTGGTGACATTGAACATAGAAATGGGGTTGAGTAGAAAGCTCCGATGCAAACTAACGCTGACATTAACACAGCGAGCTGAATGGATCCTTTCAGCTGAAGTTCCTGATTATATCACCTCTAACCCTGAAGGGGAAAAGGTCCCGTAACTCTGGCGTCATGGGGTAAGTAAATTGTGCATCTGGCTTAAGCATTGGTTTACATGCGATTCTCTGGCATTTGTTGATGTTCTCAGCAATAGCAATGACCTCGGGTCATCCAACAAAACTTAAAGACTTCCAGATGAAAATCCCAGCCCTTGATTGCTTGATGATTCTTCGTAGGCAAACATTTCTTGTTCTTGAGGTTACTGGTTGAGGTCTTTCTTGGATTGAAGAGAAAATACTGCTGGTATAAGATAAACCCCACGCTGGGTAAGCGTGCTATGCGTGTTGCTTACATCTTGAGGATCTACAGGAGTTGTGCAACTGAAATGGTTTAACCCGTTTTGTCTAAAAGATGTACACTTGTTGTTTTGCAATTTGACATCATGGTTCCCAAACATTAATTCAATAAACAACACTCACTGTCCACTTTAGCACGGTGGCTAACACCGCTGCCTCACAGCACTAGGGACCTGGGTTCAAGTCAGACCTTGGGTGTCTGGCCATGTGGAGTTTGCACATTCTCCCCGTGTCTGCATGGGTTTCTTCCATGTGCTCCAGTTTTCGCCCACAATCCAAAAGATGTGCATGTTAGGCGCATTGGCAGTGCTAAATTTCCCCTGAGTGTCAGGGGAATTAGTGAGGGTAAATACAGGGGAAAGGGGTGGGATTGTAATCAGCACAGAGCAGATGGACCAAATGGCCGCCTCCTGCACTGTAGGCTTTCTGTGATATTCCTGCTTGCCATTGACATTGTGTTTGGAAGGATTGTCCAGTTGATACTCAACCTGTCCGACCAGATTGAGTGCCTCTTCCCTGGTCAACAAGTCTGGTTCAGAGGCAGGGAGCTTACACACGGCGCCACCAGACCACTGTATAACGCTAAATTAATGCAGAACTAAAATCCTGGACCTGCTGACTGGTTTCAGCATTCTCGGATTTTATCTCCAACTTCCAGTGTCCGCAGTTTTTATTTAACAAGGCTGACAGCTCGCATTCCAGCTGGCTGGTCCCTGCCTGGAAGGGAAGCCAACTCATTCTATGCCAGTCCCCCCCACACAATTACCTGCTAGATGGTGGGTCTTCACCAGGGCAACAAGTCCCACCCTCGAGTGCTTCTGGTTAAGCCAGCAACTCCAACAGCACCAAGATCTCGGTAAGCTTATTTATTAGTGCGACAAGTAGGCTTACGTTAACACTGCAATGAAGTTACTGTGAAAATCCCCTTGCCGCCACACTCCGGCGCCTGTTTGGGCCCACTGAGGGAGAAGTAAGCATGGTCAATGCACCTAACCAGCACGTCTTTAGGACTGTGGGAGGAAACCAGAGCACCCGGAGGAAACTCACGTAGACACGAGGAGAATGTACAGCCTCCACATAGACAGTGACCCAAGCCGGGATTTGAACCCCGGATCCCTGGCGCTGTGAGACAGCAGTGCTAACCACTGTGCCACTGTGCTGCCTGATAGTGCACCACCACCTTCTCAAGGGCAGCTAGCAATGGGCAGTAGATGCTGACTGCTCTAGCGACGCCCATGTCCCATGAAAGGGTTTTAAAATTATAAGAGCATTTTAATTGACCAGGAAGCTCTCTGAGTTAGTGTCATGGACGTTTACAACATGGAAACAGGCCCTTCGGCCCAAATTGCCCATGCCGCCCCTTTTTTTAAATCCCTAAGCTAATCCCAATTGCCCGCATTTGGCCCAAATCCCGCCATACCCATCTTACCCATGTAACTATCTAAATGCTTTTTAAAAGACAAAATTGTACCTGCCTCTATTATTACCTCTGTCAGCTTGTTCCCAGACACTCACCACCCTCTGTGTGAAAAAATTGTCCCTCTGGACACTTTTGTATCTCACCCCTCTTAAAACTATGCCCTCTAGTTTTAGACTCCCCTCCCTTTGGGAAAAGATGTTAATTTTCCAGCTGATGTATGCCCTCATTGTTGTATAGACCTCCATGGTCCTGTATGTCCTGAGGTTGTGAAAGGTGTTATATAAATGCGAGTTTGATGTTTTCTTGTCACAGCGAAGTGAAGGGGAGGTGGGGAGCTCCGTTTTCTTTTGAAGTTCAGATCACCGCAGGCTGGATTGCCCTCACATCTCGAGCGGTAGACTGCAGTGAATTATAGGTACGAAAGGCAGACAGAACGTTAACATAATAACCCTGGGGGCACTTCTGACAACAGCTCGTAATAGACGTTATGCACATACGTATCATTTCCATAACACAAATCAAAACGCAGAAGATCAGACACTTGAGCTCCAACCCCTTCTGGACTGAGTCAGATTGACTGAGCCGCGAGATCACAGCCCGGCCAAAATCGTGGAGCTGAACTGTTTGTTTCTGAACAGGTCCCATGCCGGGAAGCTGAGACATTTCCCCAGCTCCAGGTGCGAATGTGCAACGTGGAGGTCAATTTATTAAAATCGCCTGACTGGTGTTCTTCACCAACCGTGATAAATACATGTCACCATCAGTGTAAAGTCTCCTCTTTCAAACCACATAATAGCTCGTCAAGGTTTAGACAGCCAAACCCGTTTGTAACAGTGTTGGTTTAACAGGTATACCCATGGCTTGTTCGCTGAGCGTAGGTAATGGCTTTGGGATAGGCTTATGTGAGAAGCATTGCGTAGTGCACAGGAGCAGGTCACCTCCCTGTTTATGTTCCAGCACTGAAACCTCACAAAGGGGACTCTTATCTTCACATCTCCCCCCGCCCCGGGCATATGTGTCCCTTATCTCCATATCTGGAGGTTTTGGGCGTTTTCCCACGGGAAACATTTAAACTCTTCTATGTTTCCTTTACATCACCCCTCCTGCTGCTGAAGCGTACACAAGGTGTATGTGAGATGTACCAAAATTACAAAGTTGAGGATCAGGAAAAGGCCAGTTGTTCCAGCGAGTGTTGACAATGTCAGAATGGTCAGAGAATCACTGACATCAACGTTCGGGTCCCACAGTCACCGACATCAGCATCGGGATCTGACACGCACTGGCCACCCCCACCCACAACCACCCCATTTCCATCTCCCCAACACTCCTAACACTGCCAGGGCTAATGAGGAAGGGAGACCCTCTGGAAGATTCCTCTCCAAATGAATGAGATCAATCCAAGAGATCCAGCAGACCATGTGGTGCTCACCTTCTACCTGATGCTGCCGGAATCTTCTGTTATCTTCCTTCTGCCTGCAACCTGTCTTCATTTGGTACCTTTGCTGTTCAGATGAGGTTTTGAGCTAACAGCTATTAGCTGTGACAGAGAGCAGTTGCAGCATCTCTGGAGCTGTGTGGCAGGTATCTTTCTCCAGTTTGTGCCACTGCCCCCCCCCATCTCTTATACCCCTGATAACATACCAACATTCCCACAATAGGATTAGTTCTCAGGTTACCAAAGCATCAAATTTAAATCTAATAGGCTGCTGTTAGCCAAGTGCCTAATTTAAATTGATTGGTAAAATTCAAATGGCTGTTCTGATTTAAGTGCCTGAAGCACTTGTTACCAAAGCATCCCTGCTGTTTTGCCTTTCAGCACGAGTGTTTGAATTTGTGTACTGCTTATACACCTGCAATTTTTTAAAAAAATGTCTTTGTTAAACTTTAAGGTACAGAAAAAACACTACTTTTTTTTAACGGATCATGGGATATTTTCACCTGTTAGCATTTTGCAATTTTTTAAAGTAATTTTACAAACACCAACTTTGCAACAATCCTAACTTGGAAATATATCACCATTCCTTCACTGTCCCTCCCTAACAGCACTGTGGATGTACCTACACCACATGGACTGCAGTGGGTTTTAAGAAGGCGGCTCACCACCATTGCAAGAGCAACTAAGATGGATAATAAATGCTGGTCCAACTAGTGGCACCCACATCCCGTAAACAAATTTTTAAAGATGCTCTTGTTTTTATAACCATTTGAGAGGGAAAATGGGGTTTCAGTTTAACATCTAATCTGAAGCACAGAACATCTGATAATGCAGCAGTCCAGAAGTATTGCGACGGTAGCCCCAGCTTTGAGTTTTGGTTTCAGGCCTCTGAGAAGTAAAGTTATTCATGAATCATGAGTAGGCTTACATTAACACCGTAATGAAGTTACTGCGAAAATCCCTTAGTTGCCACACTGCGGCACCTGTTCGGGTACACTGAGGGAGAATTTAACATGGCTAATGCACCCAACCACCAAGACTTTCATACCCGCAGGAAATCCACACAGACACAAGGAGAACGTGCAAACTTCACATGGGTAGTGACCCAAGCCAGGAACTGAACCCAGAATCCCTGGAGCTGCAAGGCATCAGTGCATGAATCAAGAAACACCTGACTCAGAGGAGAGAAATGTTAGCAGCAAAGTTCAGACTGACACCCAAAGCTGACGCACAAATGGGAACCTCAGCTTACAAAGTAATAACATGCCTCAGAAGGATGTTACAGTTCTGTGGTATGATTAATCTGTGATCCGTTTCACGTCTGTCTCAGTCACAGGTGACTGAGGGGGGAGAGTGCCGTGCGGTATGCTCACCAGTTCTCCCTTGTGTTTTTCTACAGGTCAGCGGTCTTCCAACTCCAGACCTAATCTGGCAATTGAATGGGAACCAGATCCGTTCCGACAACAGTCACAAAATGCTTGTGCGTGAGAACGGCGTTCACTCCCTGGTCATTGAACCAGTCACTTCCAGAGACGCTGGGATGTACACCTGCATAGCCACCAACCGAGCTGGCCAGAACCGTTTCAGTCTCGAACTAATCGTTGCAGGTACGATCTACAGCTCCTTTACAATAGGGGAGGTGATGGCCCCATGGTATTATTGCTAGGTTATTAATCCAGAAACTCAGATAATGTTCTGGGGACCCAGGTCCAAATCTTGCCACAGCAGATGGTGGAATCAGAATTCTATAAAAAATATCTGGAATTAAGAATTTACTGTTGGCCATGAAACCACTGTCAGTTGTCTGAAAAACCCATTTGATTCACTAATGTTCTTCAGGGAGGAAATCCTTAGTTGATCTGGCCTACATGTGACTCCAGAGCCACAGCAATGAGTTTGACTCTCAACTGCCCTTTAAGGGCAAATATTTGTTTTTTTTTGTCACCTGTACTAGCATACAGGTACTGTTTCTTGTGCGCTATACAGACAAAGCAGATAAAGAAGGAAAGGAGAGAGTGCAGAATGTAATGTTACAGTCATAGTTGGGGTGTAGAGAAAGATCAACTTAATTTAAGGTAGGTCCATTCAAAAGTCTGACGGCAGCAGGGAAGAAGCTGTTCTTGAGTCAGTTGGTACGTGACCCTTAAACTTTTGTATCTTTTATCCGATAGAAGAAGGTGGAAGAGAGAACATCTGGGGTGCGTGGAGTGCTCAATTACGCTAACTGCTTTGCCGAGGCAGTGAGAAGTATAGACAGAGTCAGTGGATGGGAGGCTGATTTGTGTAATGGATTGGACTTCATTCACAACCTTTTGTAGATCCTTGCAGTCTTGGGCAGTGCAGGAGCCCATACCAAGCTTGATACAACCAGAAGGAATGCTTTCTATGGTGCTGTGTAAAAATTGGTGAGAGTCATAGCTGACACGCCAAATTTCCTTAGTCTCCTGAGAAAGTAGAAGCGTTGGTTTGCTTTCTTAACTATAGTGTCGGCATGGGGGGGACCAGGACAGGTTGTTGATCAGCTGGACACTTAAAAACCTGAAGTTTTGACCACTTCTACATCCTTATTGATGTAGACAGAGGCATGTTTTCCACTAAGTTCTTGAAGTCGATGACAATCTCATTGAGGGAGAGATTATTGTCATCGCACTAGTTCACCAGATTCTCTATCTCATTCCTGTACTCTGCCAATCCCTAATGACGAGACAATCAATGCTGGTCCATGAATGAAATTTTAAAAAGCCCCAATCAGAGATGGGACTGAATCAGAAGTTATTACATCACTGAGCATCAAACAGAAGAAGGCTATCGCAGTGTATCACATCACCTGTCGCCCAATCCCCAGCACATCTCCCAGACTGTGTATGTGTGCTCTGGCTAACATTATCAAATTTACTACAGTACAGAGTTTAATACTGAGGCAGAATTGAATTAAACCTCTCACATAGACCACAGTCGTGTAAATTCCCCTCTCAAATGTTCAAATGTGAACCTGATCCTTGTGTCTCCAAATCTCCCCACCCAACCATCGAAAATTAATCAATGGATGTTCTACACCTGGGAAAAATGCTTAGAGGAAGAAGTAGTCTAGCGATAGTGCCACTAGGCCATCACCTCCCCCCATGATACTCAAGTTGATAAGGTTGTTAAGAAGGCGTATAGTGTGTTAGCATTTATTGGTAGGGGGATTGAATTTCGGAGCCAAGATGTCATGTTGCAACTGTACAAAACTCTGGTGCGGCCGCACTTGAAGTATTGTGTACAGTTCTGGTCACCACATTATAAGAAAGATGTTGAGGCATTGGAAAGGGTGCAGAGGAGGTTTACCAGGATGGTGCCTGGTATGATGGGTAGGTCTTATGAGGAAAGGCTAAGGGACTTGAAGTTATTTTCATTAGAGAAAAGAAGGCTAAGAGGTGACTTAATTGAGACATATAAGATGATCAGAGGGTTAGATAGGGTGGATAGTGAGAGCCTTTTTCCTCAGATGGAGATGGATAAACCGACGGGACATAGCTTTAAATTAAGGGGTGGTAGTTATAGGTCACATGCTAGAGGTGGGTTCTTTACTCAGAGGGTAGTAAGGGCGTGGAATGCCCTGCCTGCAGCAGTTGTGGACTCGTCAAGTTTAAGGATAGGCATATGGATAGCATTGGAATAGTTTAGGATAGAGGATCATAAAATTGGTTACATTAGTCAGCGCAACTTTGAGAGCCGAAGGGCCTGTACTGCGCTTGTAATGTTCTATGTTCTATGATGCCCAGCCCTTTATTTTGTAGCTATCTCTCTTTGTTCAAGACTGTCCCCTCTTTGTAACTGTTGGAGGGCCTAACTGAGCAGCAATCTTCACTGGGCTGAGAATGGGACATGGGTTGTCTCACACAATCAGCTCTCCATCAGCAGTATTGGAAAACGAAGCTTGGGCCTGAATTTGCCCCCAGCATCTGAAGAGTCAGCAGGCAACACACTCCCGCCAATTCCTGCAATCCCAATGCCATTTTGTGCTGATTGATAGAGGCAGGAAATCCACCCAACCACACCAGCAGCTTTTCAGTCAGTGAGGGGAGTGTGAAATTCCGACCTTGGAATTCAACCCTTGTGGCAAAGTAAGAGTCGGCGTTTTCTTTTCTGACTGACTTCATTGTGTCCCTCCCCGACAGCTAAAGAGATGGTCAGAGCCCCGGTGTTCATCGAGAAGCTGCAGAACACCGGGGTGGCCGAGGGATATCCGATACGGTTAGAGTGTCGTGTCTTTGGTGTGCCATACCCTCAGATCTTCTGGAAGAAGAACAACGAGTCTCTTACTCAGAACACGGAGCGAGTAAGGTAAGCGGAGTTCGGGATTTCCTACCCAGCCGGGGGTTGGTTGTAGTGATGTGCACGTATCTCTGAGGGTACATTTCTTGAACTGTAGTCCATCGCTGTCCTCTATGAAACAGAACGAGATATTGGTGATCCAGTGTGCTCGATAGACTGAGCACTACAGTAACCCTATTGGTCAGGCCCATCTTGAACACCTATCTCTGACTGCCCTTGACAAGCCGGTGGTCAGCTGTCTTCCAAAGTGGCTTTCTCGGCCATTTCAGAGGGCAGTGAAGAGCCAATCACAAGAGTCACATGTTGGCCAAATTAGACAGGAACTGGGGAATGTGATTGGGAGCAGCTATTCGAGGGCAAATCCATACCTGACGTGTGGGAAGCTTGAAGTGCAGGACTAGCATATCCCTACAGAAAGGAGGAATAGAAATGGCAGGATTCGGGAACAATGGATGACGAGAGAAATTGCAAGCTTAGTCAAAACGTAAAAAGAAGCGTACAATAGATCAATAAAAACTGATGAAGCCCTTGAAAGAGAATAGTAAAAGTAGGAAGGAGCTTAAACATGGAATTAGGAGGGCTAAAAGGAGTGATGAGTTATTGTTAACAGAGTCAAGGAGAATCCCAAGGCTTTTTGTGCCTGTGTTAGGAGCAAGAGGATGGCAAGAGAAAGTGTAGGCATACTTAAGGACAATGGAGGAACGTTATACATGGAGCCACAGAAAATGGGTGAGATCCTTACTGAGTACTCTGTATCAGTGTTCACCAAGGAGAAGGTCATGATGGATGTTAAGGTCAGGGGTAGGTGTATGAATACTCTAGAGAATCACTATATTGAGGGAGGAAGTGCCACGTAGCCTAAATTGCATTAAGTATCCAGGACCAGATGGGATTATCTCAGGTTACAATGGAAGGCAAGGGGAGAAAGTAGCTGGGGCCTTAACAGATATCTGCCAAAGAAAGGCAGGGACAATAGCAACATGCAAAAACATTTGGTTAAGTACATGGATGGAAAATGATTAAAGGAATATGGGCCAATTGGGATTAGCTGGGAGGGCACTATGATCAGCGTGGATAAGTTGGGCCAAAGGATCTATTTCCATGCTAGATTGCCTTATTACTGGATAAGGATGAGCCATCAGGTTTTTACAATGATCCAGTAAGTTTCATTGTCATCAATAACTGGACCGACTTTTGTTCCAGCTTTATTTTATAAGTTGTACTACATTGGTATTAACAAATTGTCCATAAATTAGACCTCCCTTAATCTGGCGCACATATAATTCTCTAAATTGGCACCCCTTTATTGTGGGGTCCAAGAGGCGCAGACAAAAGTCGTAGGTAAAGAAGGATTGGAATGAGGCACTCACTGAATGTTAAAATGGCAGAGCGGGCTTGTGGGGCCGAAGGACCTGCTGTGTTGTTCTTTGTTCTTTTTTCTTTATTCCCTGGCTCCTGTGCTGGGATGTGAGCTCACATCTCTCGATTACTAATCAGTAGCATACTCACTATGAAGCCTCCCGCCTAAGCTGGAAAAATTCCCTTTTGTTGAAGGAACTCCCTCCCTAACAGCACTGTGGGTGTACCTACACCATATGAACTGCAGCGGTTCAAGGAGGCATCACCACTACCTTAGGAATGGGCAATAAATTCTGGCCTAGCCAGTGACACCCACATTCCCCGAAAGAACAGAAAAAGGAGAACATGTAAAACCACGTCAACTAGAATCCCTACAGTGCAGAAGGAGGCCATTCGGCCCATCGAGTCTGTACCGGCCACAATCCCATCCAGGCCCTATTCCTGTGACCCACATATTTAACCTGCTAATCCCCGGACACTAGGGGCAATTTAACATGGGCAATCCACCTAACCCGCACATTTTGGGACTATGGGAGGAAACTGGAGCACTCGGAGGAAACCCACGCAGACACAGAGAGAATGCACAGGTAATGATCCAAGCCAGGAATCAAACCTGGATCCTGGCACTGTGAGGCAACAGTGCTAACCACTGTGCCACCATGCCACCCATAATTTCATTATAAATTGAGATGTTAGGTTTGTATCTCCTCTAAACAATCAAATTCCACAGATTCAATCACCTTGAAACCCTCTCTCCAATTAGAACATAGAACGTTATAGTACAGTACAGACTCTTCGGCCCTCAATGTTGTACCGAGCAATGTCCAATCCCACGATCAAGCTACCCCATCCCTATAATTCTGGAGTGCTCCATGTGCCTGTCCAATAACTGCTTGAAAGTTCCTAAAATGTCCGACTCTACTATTAAAGCAGGCAGTGTATTCCACACCCTAACCACTCTCTGAGTGAAGAATCTACTTCAATCTATAACCCTCAGCAATGGTAGACCTTTCATCAGATAAGAAGAGCATAATTACACTTTATTCAAATCCCTCCAATTCAGAAGCCATCCGCTCAAAGGGAAACCAGAAAGTCAAAGTTGTTTTAAATGTATGTAGGTAAAATGCGTCTGTCTATTATTAAAACATAGCCATTTTCTGCGCATTTCTATATCTTCTAATGCAGATGCATTCATTATCAACTATAGCATGTATTTATATAGCAGCTTTAAGGTAGAGAAATATCCCAAGACATTTCACAGGATTGTCAGACAGAGCTTTGACAATAATTAAGGAGATGTTATGATAGGTTACCAAGGACAGAAGCTTTAAGGAGGGAGAGAGAGAGAGGCTAAAAGGGGTTATTGCCAGGGATTATTTTCCAGGTAGCTTTTCATTATCAGCACAGCACAGTCAGAACATGTGCTCTCAGCTGTGAAAGCACTGCCCTGCCTATTTTTAGATGCACTAGATTTTTAGTGCATCTTGCACTCCTGTGGGTCGGCACAAAGACACACTGGTTATTACTGCTGCCTCACAGCACCAAGGATCTATGTTCAATTCCCCGCTTGAGTCACTGTCTGTGTGGAGGCTGTACATTCTCCCCGTGTCTGCATGGGTTTCCTCCAGGTGCTCCAGCTTCTTCCCACAGGCCAAAAGACATTCTGATTAGTTGGAATTGGCCAAGCTAAATTGCTCCTTAGTGTTCCAAGGTGTGTAGGTTAGTTGGATTAGCCACGATAAATGCATGGGGTTTGGGGAAAGTGTGGAGCAGGTAGACCTGAGTATTTGGAGGGTCAGTGCAGACTCGAAGGGCTGAATGGCATCCTACTGTACTGGAGGGACTCTATGCATGGGTCACTGTCTGTGCGGAGTCTGCACTTTCTCCCCACATCTGCATGGGTTTCCTCTGGGTATTCCGGTTTCCTCCCACAATCTGAAAGACATGCTGGTTAGGGTGCATTGGTCATGCTAAATTCTCCCTCAGTGTAGCCAAACAGGCGCTGGAGTGTGACGACTATGGGATTTTCATAGTAACTTTATTGCTGTGTAAGCCACCTTGTGATACTAATAAATAAATTTTAAAACTTTAAATGATTTTAAGCATTGCCACAAACAGAGAAAGAGGCGACTTCAGAGATACAGCTCCCCTCCATTAGAATCATAGCACCCCTACAGTACAGAACATAGAACATAGAACATTACAGCGCAGAACAGGCCCTTCGGCCTTCGATGTTGCGCCGACCAATTAGGAAAAAGCAATGACCCTCTAACCTAAACCATTCCCTTTTCGTCCATAAACTTATCTACTAACCTCTTAAACGCCACCAAACTTGACACATCTACAACTGCAGCAGGCAGGGCATTCCATACCCTTACCACCCTCTGGGTAAAGAACCTACCTCTGACATCCGTCCTATAACCACCACCCCTTAATTTAAAGCTATGTCCCCTTGTGCTAGCTTTCTCCATCCTAGGAAAAGGGCTATCACTGTCCACCCTATCTAAACCTCTAATCATCTTATATGTTTCAATAAGGTCTCCTCTTAGCCGCCTTCTTTCTCACGAAAACAACCTCAAATCCCTCAGCCTCTCTTCATAAGACCTGCCCTCCATACCAGGCAACATCCTGGTAAACCTCCTCTGTATCCTCTCCAATGCCTCCACATCTTTCTTATAATGTGGGGACCAGAACTGCACACAATACTCCAAGTGCGGCCGCACTAGAGTTTGTACAGTTGCAACATGACGTTGCGGCTCCGAAATTCAATCCCCCTACCAATCAAAGCTAAGACTCTGTATGCCTTCTTAACAACCTTATCGACTTGATTGCCAACTTTCAGGGATCTATGCACATATACACCAAGATCCCTCTGTTCTTCAACACTATCAAGAGTCCTACCATTAGCCCTATACTCTACACATTTGTTATTCCTGCCAAAGTGAATTACCTCACACTTTTCCTCATTAAACTCCATTTGCCATCTCTCGGCCCAGCTCTGCAACTTGTCCAAGTCTCTCTGCAAACTATAACACCCCTCTTCACTATCTACCACTCCACCAACTTTAGTGTCATCCGCCAATTTACTAATCCATCCTTCAATACCCTCATCCAGATCATTTATAAAAATTACAAACAGCAGGGGCCCCAAACAGACCCCTGAGGCACATCACTTGTCACCGAACTCCACGATGAATATCTCCCATCAACCACCACCCTCTGTCTTCTATCTGCTAGCCAATTCCTAATCCAATTAGCTAAATCATCCTCAATCCATACATCTGCATTTTCTGCAGAAGTCTTCCATGGGCCACCTTATCGAACGCCTTACTAAAGTCCATATATACCACATCAACTGCCTTACCCCCATCCACCTCTTTGGTCATTTTTTCAAAAAACTCAATAAGGTTAGTAAGGCACGACCTACCCTTCACAAAACCATGCTGACTATCCCCAATCAATTCATCTCTCTCTAAATAACTATAAATCCTATCCCTAATAATTCTCTCCAATACCTTGCCCACAACAGAAGTAAGACTCACTGGCCTATAATTCCCTGGAAGGTCTCTCTTCCCCTTCTTGAACAATGGGACCACATTTGCTATCCTCCAGTCTTCCAGAACCATACCCATAACCAACGACGACCTGAAGATCAGAGCCAAAGGCTCTGCAATCGCCTCTCTTGCCTCCCAGAGAATCCTAGGGTAAATCCCGTCTGGCCCAGGGGACTTATCCAACTTCAAACCCTCAAGAATATCTAGCACATCCTCCCTATCTACTTCAATACTTTCCAGTTTGCAACCCTGTACCTCAGTGTTCTCCATAACTACATTTACATCCCCCTGCGTGAATACCGAAGAGAAATATTTATTCAGTGCCTCTCCAATCTCTTCAGGCTCCACGCACAACTTCCCACTGCTGTCTATGACTGGCCCTAATCTTGTCCTAACCAATCTTCTATTCTTAACATATCTAAAGAAAGCTTTAGAATTCTCCTTGATCCTATCAGCCAAAGTCTTCTCGTGTCCCCTTTGGACATCTTTGGACTGTGGGTGGAAACCAGAGCACCCGGAGGAAACCCACACAGGCTTGGAGAGAATGTGCAATTTCTACACTGTCAGTGACCCGAGGCCGTAATTGAACCCGGGTCCCTGGCACTGTGAGGCAGCAGTGAATCCTTTTGGATATACTGAGGAAGAATTTGGCTTGGCCAATGCACCTCACCAGCACAACTTTGAGTCACTCTCAGCCCTTGAATCACTGCAGTCCACACGCTGTGGATTGTTAGGGAGTGAATTCCAGGATTTTGACCCAGCAACAGTGAAGGAACAGTGAAATGAGCAGGTCTTATGAGGAGAGGCTGAGGGATTCGAGGTTATTTTCGTTAGAAAGGAGGCGGCTAAGAGGAGACCTTATCGAAACATATAAGATGATTAGAGGTTTAGATAGGGTGGACAGTGATAGCCTTTTCCTAGGATGGAGAAAGCTAGCACGAGGGGACACAGCTTTAAATTAAGGGGTGATAGTTATAGGACGGATATCAGAGGTAAGTTCTTTACCCAGAGGGGGGTTAGGGAGTGGAATGCCCTGCCTGCGGCAGTTGTAGATGCGCCAATTTTGGTGGCGTTTAAGAGGTTAGTTGATAAGTTTATGGAAGAGAAGGGAATGGTTTAGTTTGGAGGGTCATTGCTTTTTTCATAATTGTTCGGCACAACATCGAAGGCCGAAGGGCCTGTTCTGCGCTGTAATGTTCTATGTTCTATATATTTCCAAGTCAGGATGGTGACTGGCTTGGAGGGTAACTTGCAGGTGGTGGTGTTCCCATGTATCTACTGCCCTTGTCCTGCTAGATGAAAGTGGTTGTGGGTTTGGAAGGTGCTGTGTGAGGAGCCTTGGTGAATCGCAGCAGTGCTGAATTGCCTGTTGCAGATTACAGATCGAGTGATGAAATTGCAGTGAATGTTTTCTTGTTGTAGCTCCATTCTGCTTGAGTAACCCGCGATACATTTTTCATTCCTCAGCATGCACCATGACAACAAGGGGTACATCTGCCTGCTAATTCAACCAACCACAAAGGAGGATGCTGCATGGTACACTGTGTCTGCTAAAAACGAGGCTGGGATAATATCCTGTACGGCCAAGCTGGACGTTTACAGTGAGTCCAACTCTTCTCTTTGACAGCTCAACCCCAAAAGCATAACATTCCCTGATTTGTCAGAAGCATTTGCATTCATATAGCTACTTGGGTTTAATGCCTTGTCTGAAAAACGCATCTCCAACAGTGAAGCACACTCCCTTAGTAGAAGCGGCTGGATATAGCACTTGGAGCGAACGAGATCAAAGGTTATGGGGAGAAAGCAGGATTAGGCCATTGAGTTGGACAATTAGCCCTAATCATAATAAATGGTGGAGCAGACTCAAAGGGCCAAATGGCCTCCTCCTGTTCCTGTCTTCTGTGTTTCTACGTTAGTACGTCATGGGGTTTGCAAGATGGCCCAGTGCTTAGCACTGCTGCCTCACAGCGCCGGGTACCCAGGTTCGATCCCAGTTTGTGTGACTGCCCATGCAGAGTCTGCACGTTCTCCCCATGTTTATGTGGGTTTTCTCTAGGTGTTCTGGTTTCCATCCTGAAAGTTGTGCTGGTGAGGTGCATTGGCCAAGCCAAATTCTTCCTCAGTATATCCAAAAGTGTGGCAACTAGGGGATTTTCACAGTAACTTCATTACACTGTTAATGTAAGGCTACTGTGACACTAATAAATAAACTTCAATAAAAAAAAGTTTGTTCATGGGCTGTGTCCACAGCAATTATTGCCCATCTCGAAGGGCATTTTCTAAGAATTGACCACATTGCTGTGACTCTGGAGTCATATGTAGGCCAGACCAGGGAAGGACAGAAGATTTCCTTCCCTAAAGGACATTAGTTCGGTTACGTTCGGACCACAATTCGGACCACAATTCGGTTACGTTCACCTTAGTGATGGACAGGGATAGGCATGAAGCTGGGGGCAGTAGTTATAGCTGGGGGAAGGGTAATTATGAGGCCATCAGGAGAGAATTAGGGTGCATAGATTGGACTAGGAAACTACAGGGACTGGGAACATCTGGAATGTGGAGCTTATTCAAGGAGCAGCTGCTGCGAGTCCTTGATAAGTATGTCCCTGTCAGGCAAGGAGGAAATGGTCGAGTAAGAGAACCTTGGTGTACGAAAAAAGTTGATTTGCTGGTTAAAAGGAAAAAGGAGGCTTATGTCAGGATGAGGATTGAAGGCTCAGTTAGTGCAATGGATAGCTATAGATTAGCCAGGAGGAGCTAAAGAGTGAATTGAGAAGAGCTAAGAGAGGACACGAGAAGACTTTGGCTGATAGGATTAAGGAGAATCCTAAAGCTTTCTTTAGATATGTTAAGAATAGAAGATTGGTTAGGGCAAGATTAGGGCCAGTCATAGACAGCAGTGGGAAGTTGTGCGTGGAGCCTGAAGAGATTGGAGAGGTACTGAATAAATATTTCTCTTCGGTATTCACGCAGGGTGATGTAAATGTAGTTATGGAGAACACTGAGGTACAGGGTAGCAAACTGGAAGGTATTGAAGTAGATAGGGAGGATGTGCTAGATATTCTCGAGGGTTTGAAGTTGGATAAGTCCCCTGGGCCGGACGGGATTTACCCTAGGATTCTCTGGGAGGCAAGAGAGGAGATTGCAGAGCCTCTGGCTCTGATCTTCAGGTCGTCGTTGGTTACGGGTGTGGTTCCGGAGGACTGGAGGATAGCGAATGTGGTCCCGTTGTTCAAGAAGGGGAAGAGAGACCTTCCAGGGAATTATAGGCCAGTGAGTCTTACTTCTGTGGTGGGCAAAGTATTGGAGAGAATAATTAGGGATAGGATTTATAGTTATTTAGAGAGTAATGAATTGATTGGAGATAGTCAGCATGGTTTTGTGAAGGGTAGGTCGTGCCTTACTAACCTCATTGAGTTTTTTGAAAAAGTGACTAAAGAGGTGGATGGGGGTAAGGCGGTTGATGTGGTATATATGGACTTTAGTAAGGCGTTTGATAAGGTGGCCCATGGAAGACTTCTGCAGAAAATGCAGATGTATGGGATAGAGGGTGATTTAGCTAATTGGGTTAGGAATTGGCTAGCAGATAGAAGACAGAGGGTGGTGGTTGATGGGAGATATTCATCTTGGAGTTCGGTGACAAGTGGTGTACCTCAGGGGTCTGTTTTGGGGCCCCTGCTGTTTGTAATTTTTATAAATGATCTGGATGAGGGTATTGAAGGATGGATTAGTAAATTTGCAGATGACACTAAAGTCGGTGGAGTGGTAGATAGTGAAGAGGGGTGTTATAGTTTGCAGAGGGATTTGGACAAGTTGCAGAGCTGGGCCGAGAGGTGGCAAATGGAGTTTAATGTGGAAAAGTGTGAGGTAATGCACTATGGCAGAAATAATAAATGTGTAGAGTATAGGGCAAATGGTAGGATTCTTAGTAGTCTAGATGAACAGAGGGATCTTGGTGTGTATGTGCATAGATCCCTGAAAGTAGGCAGTCAGGTCGAGAAGGTTGTTAAGAAGGCATATGGAGTCTTGGCTTTTATTGGTAGGGGGATTGAATTTCGGAGCCGCAACGTCATGTTGCAACTGTACAAAACTCTAGTGCGGCCGCACTTGGAGTATTGTGTGCAGTTCTGGTCCCCACATTATAAGAAAGATGTGGAGGCATTGGAGAGGGTACAGAGGAGGTTTACCAGGATGTTGCCTGGTATGGAGGGCAGGTCTTATGAAGAGAGGCTGAGGGATTTGAGGTTGTTTTCGTTAGAAAGGAGGCGGCTAAGAGGGGACCTAATCGAAACATATAAGATGATTAGAGGTTTAGATAGGGTGGACAGTGATAGCCTTTTTCCTAGGATGGAAAAAGCTAGCACGAGGGGACACAGCTTTAAATTAAGGGGTGATAGTTATAGGACGGATATCAGAGGTAGGTTCTTTACCGAAAGGGTGGTTCGGGAGTGGAATGCCCTGCCTGCAGCAGTTGTAGATGCGCCAAGTTTGGTGGCGTTTAAGAGGTTAGTTGATAGGTATATGGAAGAGAAGGGAATGGTTTAGTCTGGAGCGGCATTGCTTTTTATATTGGTCGGCGCAACATCGAAGGCCGAAGGGCCTGTTCTATGCTGTAATGTTCTATGTTCTATGTTCTAGTGAACGCAGATGGGTTTTTATGATAATCGCAAATGGCTTCATGGTCATCATTAGATTTTTACTTTCTAATTTTTATTGGATTCAAGTTTGTACTCTTTGGAGTTTAGAAGGCTGAGAGGGGATCTTATAGAAATGTCTAAGATAATGAAGGGGATGGATAATGTAGAGGTTGCAAGACTCTAGCCGCTTAACAAAGATAGCAGGACTAGAGGGCACAGCCTCAAGATTAGAGGAGGGCAGTTCAGACCAGAGTTGCAGAGGTGTTTCTTCACGCAGAGGGTGGTGAATCTTTGGAATTCTCTGCCTGATGAAGTGGTAGAGGCTTCCTCACTGAATATGTTCAAGTCAAGAGTGGATAGGGAATTAAGGGTTACGGGGAGAAAGCAGGAAAGTGGTACCGAACCACTACAGATCAGCCATGATCTTATTGAATGGGAGGGCAGGCTCAAGGGGCTGCATGGCCTACTCCTGCTCCTATTTCTTATGTTCTTATGTTCACCATCTGCCGTGGCAAGATTTGAAGGCGGGTCCCCAGAACATTGCCCTGGGTCTCTCAGTGAAGTGTCAACTTTGATTTAGCACTACAGCCCGGACCTGTAACCAATTAATTTAAGTAGCATCTGTCACATCCTGGGGCTGTCCCAAAACCTTCATCCAATGACTTACAAAAAACAGAAAGGTTAATGGTAAAGAGTTCTAAGGCGTAAAGATCATGAGAAAAAATTTTGTCTGAGGGCAATGACATTTAAATATCACACAGTTCCAGTGCGCATCACAGCCAATGGAGTATTTTGGAACAAGTAGAGATGTTACTGCAATGGTCTGATTACCAGATCTTCATTAGATGTGACAGTTTTGTCTCAGCGTGATGATTTGTACTGCTGAAAAAGATGCATCAAAGGCTTTTGTCTTGTACTCATCAGGCCATTTGGCAAGAGCAGCAAAATTAAAGTTTACTTACTTATTAGTCGCACGTAAGGCTTACATTAACGCTGCAATTAAGTCATTGTGAAAATCCCCTCATTGCCTCACATGCCTGTTCAAGTACACTAAAGGAGAATTTGGCATGGTCAATGCAATGAACCAGTATGTCTTTCTGATTGTGGAATGAACCAAACTCCGGGAAGAAACCCACGCAGACACAGGGAGAATGTGCAGACTCCACACAGACAGTGATCCAAGCCAGGAATCAAACCTGGGTCCCTGACACTATGAGGCAGTAGTGCAAACCGCAAGTGCCACCCTGCTGTCCAATTTACTGAATATAAATACTGATATAAGGGAAAACAATAATTTATACAAAGTGAGAAGAGAGTGCTGATTGGTTGGCAAGTAGACTGTGGTTGTTTGAAATTTAAACCCCAGGTACTTTGACCCTGATTGGTCAAGGCATTGCCCTGAGGAATGAACCAGCAAATGGCTCTCACTTATTTTGTTTAGCCAGAACAGTCACAATGTGTATACGTGTTCTTCCTGTCTGCAAAGAGCAGAAACTGTCTATTAATACATGTAGCTTCCAATATGTGCAAATGTGTCACACTGCAAACTGACTGCCGATCTTAAATTGGTGTCAGTGTAATTCTTAGCATGCTGATGATAATTTGAGCAGCATTTGCTAATCATGGAATTGCATCTAATGTTGGAAACTGTTTTGAGTTTACAAGCACAGTCTGGTTGGGTACAGTCCGTATTTTGTCCATTGACTGGGACATGCTGTTTGATATAATCACCAGTTTTTGGGATATATAACCTACGTATGTATTAACATACGGACACTGTAATTCAGATAGCGCATTATTATTTATATGATAAAAAATCTGATATCGCTTGATGGCAACATCTTATTAGTGGTTAATATCACTCGTGTTGCCATTGAATAGTGTCAATGTGATACAGCTCATTTCACCTGTTGCTCAAAGTTTTGACTTGCAGTGCCAAACTACCTGGTTTAAGTTTCAAACAATGCTGGGCAGTTAACCTTCAGTCACCATCAACTGGTACATTTTCCCTGGCAATGCCTCTATCAATCAGATTCTGCTGACCTACCAATCAGCATTTTCTTATTTTTCATTGTACATTGTTGTTCCCATCTTATCTTGTCAAGTGTCCTGATGAGTGCGAAGTGAAAAGCTTCGACGTGATTCATTTTTTCAGCAATGCTCAAGTTCCAAACCATCAAACGACTGTGATGTTTTGTCTCATCTCAATACATTGAGATTGAGTGCTATCCCCAACAGTGATCTAAATTCTCAGAAACTCTTTGTCCTGGATTTTCTGGCTGTGCTCATCCCAAGGCTGGATATTAAGAATGTGATTGCGCTGGAGGGGGTGCAGAGGAAATTCACCAGGATGCTGTCTGGGGTGGAACATTTAAGTTATGTAGAGAGGTTGGAATGGTTTGCATTGTTTTTCTCTGGAGCAGAGAAGCCTGAGGGGAGACCTGATTGAGGTGTTCGAGATTATGAGGGACATAGAGAGGGTAGATAGGGAGCAACTGTTCCTCTGTAGTTGAAGGGTCAGTTACGAGGGGACACAAGTTAAAAGTGAGGGGTGGGAGGTTTAGGGGAGATTTGAGGGAAATCTTTTTTACACAGAGGATGGTGACAGTCTGGAATGCGCTGCCTGGGAGGGTGGTGGAGGCGGGATGCCTCACATCCTTTAAAAAGTACTTGGCTGAATACTTGGCACATCATAACATTCAGGGCTATAGGGCCAAGTGCTGTCAGATGGGGTTAGGTGGGCAGATCAGGGCCTTTCATGCATTGGTGCAGACTCGATGGGCTGAAGGGCCTCTTCTGCACCACGTAGTGTGCCCCCGCTACTATGATTCCCATGAGGGCAGGACAGGAAAATTCTACTCTTGCTTTATTTATAGAGCTCTTTGATTCTTTTTAATTCGTGTGACATGGGTGTGGTTGGCTGGGTCATTATTTATTGCCCATTCCTAGTTGCCTAAAGCTAGTTCAGAGTCAACCACATTGCTGTGGCCCTGGAGTCACATGTAGGCCAGACTGGGTAAGGACGGCAAATTTCCTTGCCTAAAGGACATTAGTGAACCAGATGGATTTTTCCAACAATTGACAATGGTTTCATGGTCACTTCGGTCTGCCTTGTTGTCCAACAAGGGGCATACACGCGATGGGTCGTGTGAGGGCTGCTCTTGGATGTTTCGAGAGTATCCTAGTGCTTCATGTCATTAGTGTACACTTAAACTGGACCAGCTGATGGGCAACACGACAGCTCAGTGACTATCACTGCTGTGCAGATACATGGATTTGGGCCTGTGTGTGTGGGAGTTTGCGCATTCTCCCCGTGCTTGCGTGGGTTTTCTCCGGGTGCTCCGGTTTCCTCCCACATCCCAAAGATGTGCTCTTAGGCTGATAGGTGAAACAAATTCTCCCTAAATTGTCTCCCCTCAATCTGGTTTCCAATGTGGATTTCCATAAGAATAGACAAGGGTCATGGGTAGAAGAGGTAACTCACAATGCTACAATGGCTGCGCGGGCTCGTTGGGCCTGTTTCCCATGCTGTGTTGTTCTTTGTCATCAGTAGATTCTTAATTCCAGATATCTTTTATTGAATTCATCTGCCGTGGTGGGATTTGAACCTGGGTCCCAGAACATGAGCTGGCTTCCTGGATTAATAATCCAGTGATAATACTGCTGGGCTATCTCGCATTTATAAAGTACCATTCATGACCACCAGGTTCAATATCCAAAGTGCTTCGTAGCCAACGGGATAGAGCTCTCTATTTCACTATCATTTGATGAAATCCTGTCTTTGTCTTATTTTTACACCCACAGCCCCTCAGTGGCACCAGACCCCCAGCTCCAAGCCAAAGAAAGTGCGGCCCTCGGCCAGCCGCTACGCCGCACTCACCGACCAAGGACTCGACATCAAGTCAGCGTTCCTGCCTGAGGCTAATCCCCTCCACCTCAGCCCTCAACCCAACCTGGTGGAGAGCGAGGACCTGTAGCCCAATTCTCGGGGGAGAGGGAGAGAGAAAGAGAAGAGGACACGAACGAGGGAGAGAAAGAGGAGGTTATCTGGATTACACGCAGAGAGGAACTGCTTCTCGTGGTAGGGGGTGGGGGGGGGGAAGGAAGGGGTTGGGGTTGGGGAGGGGGTGTGACTGCATCCAGACTATCATTTCGTCAAGACACCAAACACCTTTGCTTCTTTTTTTCAAAACAAAAATCTGCGTCGACACAAAGTGTGTGGGATAGGGTGAGGACGTTTCGAACGGAAATCGGAGAGAAGGTTGACTGGTACTGGATTGGGTTCGGCACATTTATACATTTTACAATCCATGTCTCACCTTGCATGGTTGGATTGTAAAGTAGGTTGTTTTGCTACACAGTGGCTTCAGTTTTATTATAAACCATTTATATATGCGTTTATATAAACCATTATATATACGTTTTTAAGAGGATATATCTCAGATAGTCAGCATCACCAAGTGCCTGGACTCAACAGCGTTATAATGCAGGTCGCAGCAAGACTTGAGGATGATGTTATTCTGTGCTTGGTGTCTCAGTGAGGAAGGGTTGTGTGTTCCATTCTGTTTATTTGGAATTGGCGGGTGGTGGCGGGGGGGGGGGGGAAACAGCAGGACAAAAGGTGCGGCTTTTTGTGCATTTTGGGAGCTCCAATTCCGATCTTGCTTTTGGGAAATTTAAACAGGGCTTTTCCAGTCAAGCAGCAAAGGGTCCCATCAACCCATGGGCCGCAGTTACCTGGCAAAAGATGGTCAATCCTGTATTTCATATCGGCAGTGAGTCCTTCCCGCACCGTGGTGCGCCTCGCCCAGTTTCGCTTGAGCATTTGCCTTTCCATCATCTCTGAATTCATTCTGCGGCTCTGAAACAGCAGAGGAGTCTATCCCTCTGGCCACATGCGTGAAAGGCCCTGATCTGCCCGCCTAACCCCACCCGCCAGCATTTGGCCCATAGCCCTGAATGTTATGATGTGCCAAGTACTTTTTTAAAGAAATGTGAGGTGTACCGTCTCCACCACCCTCTCAGACAGCGCATTGTGCTGCTGGTGTGTGTTAGACCAGAAGCCAAGGGGGGGGGGGGAACTGGCGCTGTGTGAGGAGGCTGAGGAATTGTTGAGTGAACCAATTGCACTGCCAGAGATCTGCAGCGGTGTCCCCCCACTCCACCCTTCCTCGAGGCGAACGGCCAGAGATCTGCCTGCAGTGCTGGGTTGAGTAATTAGCTGACACAGTCAGGGGGCATGTGGATACATGGGAGGCAAGTCATGTGGTGCTGATTCGCCAGCCCTTGGCTAAATTCGCCCCCTACGCTGCTCTCCCTCCATCCTTTGGTGATCTCTCACACGTGCATTAATGATCTCTGTGACCCAGCGTTACGGTCGCAGAACCACATCGATAATCAGCATGCAAACTGGCCTTGCCTCCAGGTTAGAGGCAGACAGACAGAGCCACTGTAATTAGAATGGGAAATGATGGTTACAGCCTCCCGTTTGCTGTCATTCTCTCTCTGATGGCTGGAGTTTTAGTGCTACTATTGCGTGTTCTTCCTTTTTGAAAGTACCTCCTTACTGAATTACCTTAATCCCTGGAGGAGCTGAACATCCTCTTGCCTATTGCACTCTGTGGTGTGTTTGGGTTGTTTGTCGTGACGAGGGCTGAATTTAGACTGAAATTGACTCTGGGGGTGATGGCTAATTCCTTTCATCCGCCTTTTCCATTTGGCAATCAGGGGAATTTTGATAGCTCAGAGAAAGTGTTGTTGGTTTGAGATAGTCAATCGGGCTGGTCGATAACGAGATGGTGGCATCCAAGCAGCAGGATTTCAAAATGCATTGGCCGCACGGATTCATTTCCCTGGGAATGTTCTTTTACTTGTGCTGCAGTGGAGACGGATTTGGAATCACATTCAGAGATGAGGAGTCTCGAGCGAATGAGGTGATATTTTAAATGAATACAGGAGTTAGCCAAGCTGATATACACACACAGACACACACACACACACAGACACACACACAGCTTCCAGAATGCATTCCAGGCCTCAATTCAAAAAAAATGTGCTAAACCGCCTTTTTAATCGCAATTTTGTTCTTTGCAATACGGGAATGACGGAAAACGCAAGTGGAGATATCTTAATCCAAACATTGGTTCTGGATGAGACCTGTGGTTCCCGGACTCACTCTAAGATATCCATTGCCGTGGAATAACTCACCAGAAGTGACCGGTATGTTGCTGGAGTTGGCTCGTCTGTGTCAAGTGCCGCCTTTAGCCCGTGTAGCTGAATGGCTCCCATTTGCTGACCGCTGGTGGCGGGGGACAACATCCGTCTCCAAAGGCCAAAGTGGCTTTCGACTCAGGCAACGATAATGGTCAGAACCAGGAAAGGAGTGTTCAGAAGGACTTTGGGATACATGGAGACGCTAGGTGATGGTGCATTATATCGAGAATGACTGTACTCGCAAGCAAACAAAAATGCACACATCCACTATTTAAAATATGCAAACATTCGTGTCTAATTTCAGCTCAGAGCTTTGCAATTAATTTGCCTTTGTGTTTCATTGTTTGAGGTATGATGTTGAAAGAAATGTTCTATTGCTATCTGGTACTGTATAATCCCAGCATTTTAATCCCTCAATATTGTATCAAGAGAATCTATTAACACAGCCGTCCGGTTTCACCCGTTTAGCTAGTAAAATGAATCGAGTAAACGTTAAGGTTGATGCTGATACACGGTGGTTGAGAACTGGACAAGTGTGATTGCTGCCCCTGGCAATGCCCTCCCTCCCCCCCTTGCAATGCCTGTGGTTCTGGCGTTGCCACACTTGTATCAGTAACGTTGCGAATGTAGCTTGCTTATCTTCTCTGCAAGCTTCACTTGCCTTGGGCCAACACTTCACCTTCTCAATGTTACGGCATCTCTCGAGGAAAATGCTTCTTCTTCTGTGACAGGTTGCAAGGGTTTTTTTTTAAATGCTGCGTTTGCCACTTCATGGCTTGTTTGGCTGAGATTTTTCTTGTGACATTTATAAATTTAATAAAAATGCTGGAATAATTTAAGAGTTGGTGTTTACTTTGGATTGCCGGGCGCATGGGTACCAGTTTGGACAGAGACTGCCCTCCCCCCACCCACCCATACACTTCTTCTGATATTGTTTGTGGATTTTTATACCCCTTCCTAGGGAGACAGGCTGGCAGGCAGTGATGGTGGGGGGGGGGGGGGGAGGGTGTTCTGGTCATGATTTTGGGTGGGGTGCGATGCCCATCAATGACCCACTTCTGTCTGGGTCTTTACTAGCAGTGGGATAGGTGTGTGGGGAATGAGGGGGCGGGCACATCCTTGGGTGGATTTTAACCTTTATGTGCCTAGTTAATGAACACTTGAGGTCCTCCTCTGGCTGTCGATGACTCACAGGCTCCGGGAGGGGTTCAGATGCAGTGGAGTGGGGTAGAGGGTGGCTCGACAGGCCATTCTGCTTGGGCCTTGGGCAGGAAGGATGGGGGCATCCTGCATAAGGGCCCCCTGTCCACTTCCTCTAAAGTCTTCCCTGCCCCTTAGCTGATTTGATTTATTATTGCCACATATATTAGTATAGAGTGAAAAGTATTGTTTTCTTGCGTGCTGTACAGACAGAGCATACCATTCATAGAGAAGGAAAGATAACTTGGAATGTACGTTCCATTCCTTCAATGGGCACTGAGTAACAAACACTGCTGATGTTGTCACATCCTTAGAACAGTGGTTAGCACTGCTGCTTCACAACACCAGGGATTCAGATCACTGCAGAATGTAATGTTACAGTCATTGCTAGCATATAGAGAAAGATCAATTTAATGCAAGGTAGGTCCATTTAAAAGCCTGATGTCTGCAGGGAAGAAGCTGTTCTTGAGTCGGTCGGTACGTGAACTCAGACTTTTGTATGTTTTCCCGAAGAAACAAAGTGGAAGAGAGAATGTCCAGGGTGCGGAGAGATTCTTAATAATGCTGGCTGCTTCCATAAGGCAGTGGCAAGTGTAGATAGTGTTAATGGATGGGAAGCTGGTTTGTGTGATGGATTGGGCTACATTCACGACCTTTTGTAGTTTCTTGTGGTCTTGGGCAGAGCAGGATCCATACCAAACAGTGATACAACCAGAAAGAATGTTTTCTATGGTGCATCTGTAAAATTTGGTGAGAGGTAGTTGACTCTGAACACCCTCAGAAATGGTCCAGCAAACCACACAGTTGAAGGACAATTAGGATTGGACAAAACTTGCCACCAACACCCACATCCTATCAAAGAACAAAACAAATCTTATTTCAATCGACTTTCATTTTCTTATTCATTTACAGGACGTGGGTGTCATGGCCAGCATTTATTGCCCATCCCAAATTGCTCTTGAGAAAGCATTTAATGGTCAACCACATTGCTGTGGCTCTGGAGTCACATGTAGAGCAAACAAGGTAAGGATGGTGGATTTTCTTCCCTAAAGAACATTAGTGTACTAGATTTATTGAATTCAAATTCCAACATCTATCCTGGTGGGATTTGGATCCAAATCCCAAGAATATTTGGATTCTGAATTACTAGTCCAGTGACAATACCACTACACTGTTATCCTAATGAAAGAAAGGTTTGCATTTATATTGTGCCTTTCATGTCTCGGGATGTCTCAGATGTGCTTTTTGGTCAATTATTGAAGTGTAGTCTTAATTGTAATTGTATCAGCAAGAACATCAATGTGGTGGGAGTCCCATACACCCTTCCAACTTGCACACTATCCCGACTTGGAATGGATGTTCCCTTCCTTCAATGGACATTGAGTAACAAACACCACTAACATTGCCACATCCTTAGAACAGTGGTTAGCATTGCTGCTTCACAGCGCCAGGGACCCAGGTTCAATTCCACCCTCGGGTCACTGAGTGTGTAGAGTTTGCACGTTCTCCCCATATCTGCATGGTTTTTTCTCCAGGTGCTCCAATTTCTTTCCACAGTCCAAAAGATGTGCTGATTAGGTGCATTGGCCATGCTGAATTCTTCCTTAGTGTACCCAAACAGGTGCCAGAGTGTGGGGACTAGGGGAATTTCGCAGTAACTTCATTGTAATGTTAATGGAAAACTACTTAATACAATAATAAATGAACTTTAAATTTTAACTTTCACTAGGTGCCCCAGTATGGTCCCACAGCCCAAAAACCTGTGCATGAGGTGGCTGTGCTAAATTGGCCTTTAGGGGATTAATAGAGTAAAAAGATGGAGTTGCAGGAATAAGGGTTGGCTGGGATTGTTGTTGGTGCAGTCTTGATGGGTTGAATGGCTTCATTCTGCACTGTAGAGATTCTACAGAGGCACAGCTCAACTTGTCCATTCTGCTCTTCTTTTTAAACCCCAAAACTATTCCCAATTGCCTGCACTTGGCCCATATCCCTCTATATCCATCTTACATGTAACTGTCTAAATGCTTTCTAAAAAACAAAATTGTACCTGCCTCTGCTTGTTCCAAACACTCACCACTCTCTGTGTGAAAAAATTGCCCTTCTGAACCTTTTTATATCTCTCACCTCTCATCTTAAACCTATGCCCCTCTAATTTTAGACTCCCCTACCTTTGGGAAAAGATATTGACTGTCTGGCTGATCTATGCCCCTCATTATTTTATAGACCTCTATAAGGTCACCCCTCAGCTTCCTACGCTCCAGAGGAAAAAGTCCTAGTCTATCCAGTCTCTCAAAATTCAGACCATTAAATCCCAGTCACATCCTGGTAAATCTTTTCTGCACTCATTCTAGTTTAATAATATCTTTTCTATAATTGGGTGACCAGAATTGTGCACAGTTTTCTAAGTGTGGCCTGACGGATGTCTTGTTGAAGTTGTATAAGACATTCTAACTCCTGTATTCAATGATCTGCATGATGAAACTAAGCATGCCAAATGCCCTCTTCACCACTCTGTCCACCTGTGACTCCATTGCCTGTAACAAGGAAGAACAGGAAAGGTAGGGTTCAAGTGCCATAGATAACCAGAGAAATTGTGGGTCTAATCAAAAAGAAAAAAGAGGCATACATAAGGTCCAGGCAGCTAAAAACAGATGAAGAACTGGAGGAACACAGGGAAAGTAGAAAAGAACTCAAACAGGGGGGTTAGAAGGGCAAAAGGGGTTCCAGAATGTCCTTGGCAGACAAGATTAAGGGGAATCCCAGGCATTTTATCCATATGGTAGGAACAAGAGAGTTGTCAGACAAAGAGTCGGATCTCTCAAGAACAAAGAAGGGGAGTTATGCTTAGAACCCAAGAAAGTAAGTTTGAGAAGGTCTATCGGCCAGTGTTTACTCCCTACGCTGACACATTGTTCATTGTAAGCCTCTTCCTTTCTACATAAGGTCCACCTTCACTGTGTCAGAGTTGACAATGTGGCTTCTCACAGCAACTGCGAGTCAGAGACACTCCTCGCAAAACTACATTGAACTCTGAGAATGTTAATCAGCAGCGAGAACGGGTGAAGTCATGTTTCCGAGCAGGATAATAGAATTGGCAAGTTTCGGGAAAGGATTACAGGATTAGGCTCCGGTACTTAGGGATGCATGTTGAGGCTGATAATCCATTAATGCCCTGCTGAGTATTCACTGTCGTACTGAAGGAGTGTCTCTAATAGCGATGAGACTCAACTCATGACACAGAACGGGGATCTTCGCCGGATTGTGGCAACTGGAGCAATTTCACAGGAATTTCATTGCTGCGTGAGAGTAAGCCTTACTTGTGATTAATAAATAAACTCTTAAAATTCCAGAAAGGAAACAGGATTCTACAATCTCGATGCCTAGATCGGGAGAAACTATAAGGTGTAACTGTATAACTGTAACCTTTAAACACTGCAGCAATATGCATAAACATTCAAAAATATATTTCATAGAATCATAGTTTAATTTAGATAAATGCGAGGTGATGCATTTTGGTAGATTGAACCAGGGCAAGACTTGCTCAGTTAATGGTAGGGCATTGGGAAGAGTTATAGAACAAAGCGATCTTAAAAGAAGAAAGAACAAAAGAACAAAGAACAATACAGCACTGGAACAAGTCTTCGACCCTCCAACCCTGCACTGATCATGTGTTCTTAACTAGACCATCCGTTTGTATCCCTCTATTCCCAATCTGTTCATGTGGCTATTTAGATAAGTCTTAAATAAGTGGAGTTTTCCAAAGTTCTTGAGGACCATCACATAAGATCATAGAATCCTGCAGTGCAGAAGGAGGCCATTCAATCCAAGTCTGCACCAACAACAATCCCAGCCAGGCCCTATCCTCTTAACCTCATGTATTTATCCTAGCTCATCCCCCAAAGGGGGACCAATCCACCTAACTCGCACATCTTTGGATTGTGGGAGGAACCTGGAGCGCCCAGAGAAAACCAGTGCAGATGTGGGGAGAACATATGGACTACACGCAGATGGTCAGAGTTGAAAAGGTTCCGTGACACTGTGAGGCCGCAATGTGAGCCACCATGCCAACCTGATAATCAATTAACATTTAATAGTTGATTAATCATTAATTGCTGAGGATGGCACAGTGGTTAGCACTGCTGCCTCACAGCGTCAGGAATGTAGATTCGATTCCCAGCTTGGGTCACTGACTGTGCAGTGTCTGCACATTCTCCCCATGTCTGCGTGGGTTTCCTCTGAGTGCTCTCGTTTCCTTCCACACTCCAAAGATGTGCAGGTTAGAATACAAGAGGGCACAGTGAGAAGTCTCACAACACCAGGTTAAAGTCCAACAGGTTTATTTGGAATCATGAGCTTTTGGAGCACTGCTCTTGATCAGGTGAGTAGAGATACTGGAACAGACCGGGATCTGGGTGTCTATGTGTGTAAGGTGCAATGAAGTGATAAGGTAAATGTGTATCTGATTGTGACATCAAATGTGTAGCAAACAATGGTCTGGCTATAGCTGGAATATTGTATCCAGTTCACAGCAACACACTCTGGGGAGGATGACAGAGGGCGCAGAAAAATTGAGAGCAATAATTCCAGGTGTGAGGAACTTCAGTGACAGGAAATAGTTGGAGGGGTAATGACAGTTTCCCTTAAAAAAGAAAAGAGTGGGAGGAGGTTCAATCAAGGTATTCAAAATCATGAGGGGGTCTAAACAGATTGGAGAGAGAAAAGGTGCTCCCATCGGTGGAAGAACTGAGAACCAGAGGGCACAATTTAAGATAATAAACTGAGGCAATGAGGACATAAGGAAACAGCTTTATCACACAGTGACTGATTAGGATCTGGAATGTACTGTCCGAGAGTGCGGTGGAGACAGATTCACACAGTGAGTGATTAGGATCTGGAATGCACTGTCTGAGAGTGCGGTGGAGACAGATTCACACAGTGAGTGGTTAGGATCTGGAATGTACTGTCCGAGAGTGTGGTGGAGACAGATTCACACAGTGAGTGATTAGGATCTGGACTGCACTGTCTGAGAGTGCGGTGGAGACAGATTCACACAGTGAGTGGTTAGGATCTGGAATGCACTGTCTGAGAGTGTGGTGGAGACAGATTCACACAGCGAGTGATTAGGATCTGGAATGCACTGTCCGAGAGTGCGGTGGAGACAGATTCACACAGCGAGTGATTAGGATCTGGAATGCACTGTCTGAGAGTGTGGTGGAGACAGATTCACACAGCGAGTGGTTAGGATCTGAAATGCACTGTCTGAGAGTGTGGTTGACGTAGGTTCAATCAAGGGATTTAAGCAGGAACATGAATATTATCTGAGGGTCTGGGGAGAAGGCTGGTGAGTGGTATGAGGTAAATTGTTCCTCTGGAAAGCAAGCATGGACAAGTTGGGCCTCTTTCCGTGCTGTAACCATTTTATGATTTTTGTGATAGCTTGTGGCTGAAACTACAACTTGAGACTCTGTTGGGTAAAGATAAAGAAGAAGTTAAAGACATTCTGCCCTGTTCCCTGGCCAAGATTAAAGCTGCAATGAATAGATTATCTGGCAGTGTATCACATTGATGTTTGCTGGATTTTGTTGTGCACAACTTATCAGCCTGTTTGCTTCATTAGATTATATTGGCATTAAACACTTAGAGAAGTCTTGAAAGGAGAGATAGAAATGCAGTTCTTTCCCTTAGTAATGTCACAGTCCTTTACAAATGTTCACTCCCTCCATCACCGATGTACAGCTGTGTGTGCCATGTGCAAATGCACTGCAGCAACTCATCAAAGTCCTTAGGCAGCACTTGCTAAATCCACAACCACTTCCATTGAGAAGAATAAGAGCAGCAGATACATGGGACTACCACCAGCTGGAGGTTCCCCTCTAAGCCACTCACCATCCTGACTTGGAAATATATCGCCATTCCTTCGCTGTCGCTAGGTCAAAATCCTGGAACTCTCTCCCTATGGTACTGTGGGTGCATCAATAACACAGAGATAGCAGAGGTTCATCAAGTTGTATAAGACATTGGTAAAGCCACGCTTGGAATACCGTGTGCAATTCTGGTCACCCTATTATAGAAAGGATATTATTAAACATGTGCAGAAAAGATTTACTACGATGCTACTGGGAATTAATGGATTTGGGTTATAATGAGAAGCTGGATAGACTGGGACTTTTTTCCTGGAGCATAGGAGGCTGAGGGCTGATCTTATAGAGGTCTATAAAATAATGAGGAACACAGATCAGCTACACGGTCAATACCTTTTCCCAAATGTAGTGTAGTTTAAAACTAGTGAGTATAGGTTTAAGGTGCGAGGGGAGAGATACAAAAATGCCCAGAGGGGCAATTTTTTCACACAGAAGGTGGTGAGTGTCTGGAACATGCTACCAGAGGTAATAGTAGAGACGGACACAATTTTGTCTTTTAAGAAGCATTTAGATAGTTACATGGGTACAATGGGTATAGAGGGATATGGGGCAATTTTGGGCAATTGGGATTAGTTTTGGGGTTTTAAAAATGAAAGGGCAGCATGGACAAGTTGGGCAGTGAAACCTGTTTCCATGCTGTAAACCTCTATGACTGTAAGGCAGCTCACCTCCACCTTCTCAGGGACAACTAGGGAAAGGCAATAAATGCTAGTCTTACTAATAATGCCCACATCCCATAAATGATGTGAGCATCATCCCAAAAATGAATTTTAATAAACAAGTAACTCATGTGTTTTGACGTGAAAAATCATTAAATAAATGCAAACAATGTTCCAACAACCTCTTTCTATTTCCATGCTTGAAGTCCAGTTATTGTAGTGTCCAGGTACAAACTGCTCTCAGGACAGGTAAATCCTTTGGCCCTGATTTGGCACTGGAATTGGATCTAATTCACACCCTCACACCGATCTCCCATCTGTCTCCTTTCACCCCCAACCTCACCCGGTCTATCGTCTATGCAAAAAAATTGGTAAATTTTTAAAGGTGAAGGCTTCTATTTGTTTGTCACAAGTAAAACTTACATTAACACTGCAATGAAGTTAATGTGAAATTCCCCTAGTCGCCACACTCTGTGTCTGTTCAGGTGGCACTGAGGGAGAACTTAGCATAGCCAATGCGCCTAACCAGCATGTCTTTCAGATTGCAGGAGGAAACTGGAGCACCTGGAGGAAACCCACGCAGACACGAGGAGAATGCGCAGACTCCTCCAGACAATGACCCAAGCTGGGAATCGAACCCGGGTCCCTGGCGCTGTGAGGCAGCAGTGCTAACCACCGTGGCACCGTGCTGCCTGTAAAGACAGGTCAGGGTGGAAGTGGCAGCAGGTCGGGTAAAATAAAGGGTAATGCTGAAAATATCTATAACTCTCGCTCACTCATCCTGCTAGACATTTTACTTCAATATGGATTAGAGCCTCAGCTCTCCAAGGAGCTAATCTCAGTGTTGCTTTGTTACACTGCTCGGGAAGCCTTTAATCCAATGTCAACATAAAGCAAAGTCAGCAGGGGCGAGAGAGAGAGAAACCCTACTGCGAGCACAAGAGGAAGAGGGATTAGGGAGGTGCACTGCAATGAGTATCCTGTTTTATAAGGCATATAGCTGCCTGTTACCCATGTGAAGCCTGTTTTCACTAACCCTTATAACCTTCCTTACATTAGGGAGATTTACTGGAACAATACATTTCACACAAACTGGAGCCAAGCAATTGACTGGCTCCTTATAAAACATCCAGAAACCACTGTGATCCCTCCAAGTCCTGCTTCTCCTGAGGAATGTTTTCAATGGTGCACTGAGACTTGCCAGCCACTGCCCCCGGGTAAATCCATTGCAGATTTCCCTGACCTCGCAAGCCAACAAGCACCTTTTCTAAAACACGGTGTTATTGTTCAGATCAGAAACTCCAAAGTGTTTTATGAAATCCACTCGGATCATAAGTCTTGCAATTTGAATTGGGCTGGGGGTGAGCATGAGAAATTTCACTTCAGGTGTGATTTAGATGACCCATTAGGGAACTTTTATCAAACAAAGTTTATTTAAGAATATAGTTAGCATGTATAGAAAGAAAATTAACAATAACGTTTACCAATTACAAATAAAACCAAAACAACCGCGATAATGTATAACCCTTAACAAATACATGAAATGTACCAATCAAACTAATCTCCCTGTACAAAACAAAAACAGAAAATGCTGGAAAATCTCAGCAGGCGCGGCAGCGTCTGTGAAAACAGAACAGAGCCAATGTTTTGAGCCTAGATTACACTTCCTCAGAGCTAAGGGCAAAGCAAATCAGCAGAGATTTATACTACTGGCGTGGGGGGAGGGGGTGTCGAATTGGACAAAGAGAATGTAAATTGCTGCTGATTCTCTTTGCTCTTAGCTCTGATGAAGGGTCATCTAGACTCAAAACTTTGGTTCTATTCTCTTCCCACAAATGCTGTCAGACCTGCTGCAATTTTCCAGCATTTTCTATCTTTGTTTCAGATTCCAGCATCCGCAATATTTTGCTTTATTCTCTGTACAAGATCTTTGCCATAAGTTTAGCACAGAAAATACAAATGCTCATGTGATGCTGGAACTTAATCCCTTGGTTGGAGGTTGCAGCTTTCTTGATGCATATGTATATAGGCTGAGAGTTAGAATAGCTTCCCAAAACACCAGGGAAAGAGAGAGAGACACACATTAGCTACTAACTGGAAAAAAAACGCCAACAAAATTTTCACTCCCGGAAGGCAAAGGAAGAATGGGAAGAAAACTGCTTTTCAGTCTGATGGTCACCTCTTTCTAAGCTAAATCTTCAGTCAGCAGCCAAACAGAAAATGAAACAGCTGAGAGACAGTTTTTAATCCATCAGGCGGAGGGCAGGATCCAAAGAGACGGGTACCCTGGGTAAGGTTGTGAGGAATAAAATCAAGGATAATGACCACAAAAGAGAAACTATCAAGGGTCGAAACCCAAATCATCACGCAAACCAGCCTCCCATTCATTGACTCCGTCTACACGTCCCGTTGCTTCGGCAAAGCATCCAGCATGATTAAGGACCCCACGCATCCCGAACATTCTCTCTTCCGCCTTCTTCCGTCAGGAAAAAGATACAAAAGTCTGAGGCCATGTCCCAACCGATTCAAGAACAGTTTCTTCCCTGCTGCTGTCAGACTTTTGAATGGACCCTACCTCGTATTAAGTTGGTCTTTCGCTACACTCTAGCTATGACTGTAACGGTACTTTCTGCACTCTTTACTTTCCTTCTCTATGAACAGTATGCTTTGTCTACATAGCAAGCAAGAAACAACACTTTTCCCTGTTTACTGACACATGTGACGATAATAAATCAAATCAAATCAAAAAGGTATTTGACATTGTGAATGAGTTTCTGCATTATTGCAGCATGAAGATAGTGACTATTAAACTTGGGACCATTCAGGCCCTGGGATTGTTTACGTCCTGCTGAGAGACCAAACAGGGACTTGGTTTAATATCTGATTTGAAATGCGGTATCTCTGACAGTGCAGCCTTCCCCCAGTACTAACACGAAATATCAGCCAAAGTTAAGTTCTCAAGCACAGACACACATCGTTACAAACCTCTGACTCAGCGGCAAAGTCTCAATAACAAACTACAGCTGACACCAGGCTGTGTGAATATTTAATACCTTTCTATCTTAGCAGACTTGCACGGAATGCTTTCCCCCTTTAACAGTTTGCCATCCCCTGACTTGGAAACGTATCACTGCAGTTCCTTCACTGTCGCTGGGTCAGAATCCTGGAACTCCCTCCCTAGCAACACCGTGGGTGCACACAGACTGCAGTGGGTCCATGAAGGAGCTTCACTGCCACCTTATCAATTAGACTTGTGCAATAAATACTGGACTGGCCCACGACACCCTCATCCCATGAATATTTGTTTAAAATGTAACCTGCCATTTTTTGAATATTGCAATGAATTTTCTCCAGGATTGCTCTCAGCACTGACCTGTGGATTAAGTTTATTTATTAGTGACACAAGTAAGGCTTACATTAACATTGCAATGAAGTTACTGTGAAATTCCCCTAGTCAACACACTCCAGAGCCTCTTCAGGTACACTGAGGGAGAATTTATCATGGCTAATGCACCCGTCTCTCAGACTATGGGAAGAAACCAGAGAACCCAGAGAAAACCCAGGTAGACGTGGGGAGAATGTGCAGGCTCCACACACAGTGGCCCAAGCCAGGAATCGAACCTGGGTCCCTGGCACTGTGAGGCAGCAGTGCTAACTACTGTGCCACCATGCCACTCTAATCTTCAATTCCTGCAGATTCCAGGGCCAAGACCACAGAACTGGCAATCACTAAGTTGCAAGGGGAGCAGTGTACATAATTGTCCACATGTTCATTGCTTGAGTTGCTTCTCTAATGGGGATGGCACGGTGGCACAGTGATTGGCACTGCTGCCTCACGGCACCAGGGGCCCAGGTTCAATTCCAACCTCGGGTCACTGTGTGTGTGGACTTTGCACATTCTCCTCGTGTCTGCGTGGGTTTCCTCCGGGTGTTCCAGTTTCTTCTCACACTCCAAAGATGTGCAGGTTAGGGTGATTGGTTATGCTAAATTGCCCCTTAGTGTCAGGAGGAAGTTAAGAGAGTGAATAAGCAAGTTTATGGGGATAGGGCCCAGGTGGGGTTGTGGTCAGTGCAGACTCAATGGGCTGAATGGCCTCCTTCTGCACTGTAGGGATTCTGTAATTGGACTGAGTAATTGTTGTGGACAGTCGGATCTGAATGGCTTTGTGTTAAGAAAGATTTGGAACAATTTTGATAAATGTGCATGTTATCTTGTGTAAAGATAACAAGAATAAACATTAACAGAGCAGATCCCATTGGGAATTCTGCATTAAATCCCCAGCACTATGTGAAGCAAGTTGTGAGAGACCGCCACCTCCTGTTAGGTTGAGATAATTCAAGAGAAGACTGAATAAAACTGATAGCCCATTCAGATTTCCACGATCGTACCTCGTTCTTATAAAGTGTCTTTAACAGAGTAATTAATACCTGTTATATACTTGAAAGCCAGTTAGTAAATGATCATATCAGCATGGGACGGTATTCGGTTTAGGCTCATAATCTTAAGTAACACTCGTGCCAACAACGACCATCCCCAACAAGGGAGGATAGAACATACAACATACAACATTACAGTGCAGAACAGGCCCTTTGGCCTTCGATGTTGCACCAACCAATTAAGAAAAAGCAATGACCCTCTAACCTAAACCATTCCCTTTTCATCCATGTCACCCCCTGATATTCATAGACCAGCGAAGAATCTCTACAGTACACAAGGAGGCCATTCGGCCCATCGAGTCTGCACTGACCACCATTCCACCCAGTTCCCATTCTCATAGTTCCATTTATTTATCCCAGCTAGTCTCCCCGACACTAAGGGACAATTTCGCATAGCCAATGCGCCTAACTTGCACATCTTCAGGGAGTGGGAAGAAACCAGAGCACCCAGAAGAAACACAAGCAGACACGGGGAGAACATGCAGAATCCACACAGAGAGTGACCTGAGGCTGGAATTGAACTGGTGTGCCTGGCACTGTGAGGCAGCAATGCTACCCACTGTGCCACCGTGCCACCCACAATGCCGTTCACTGACATTGTTATCACTGAATCTTCCACTATTAACAACATGGGGGGAGGGTCACCATTGACCAGAAACTGAACCGGACTAGCCACATAAACACAGTGGCTACAACAGCAGGTCAGAAGCCAGGAATACCGCTGTGAGTAACTCACCTCCTGACTCCCCAAAGCCGATCCACCATTGACTCCCCACCATCTACAAGGCACAGGTCAGGAGCATGATAGAATGCTCTCTAATTGCTTGGATGAGCGCAGCTCAAACAACACTCAAGAAGCTCGTCACCATCCACTGTTTTAATTATTTTCTGGACTGTGGGCATCACTGGCTATGCCAGCATTTATTGCCCATCCTAGCCAAAGCCCACTTCCATCCCTTCTATTGGTACCCCTTCTACCACCTTAAACATTCACTCCTTGCACTGTGGGCGCCCAGTGTGCACCAACTACAAGATGCATTGCAGCAATTCACCAAGACTCCTTCAACAGCACCTTCCAAACCTGTGACCTCACCCACCCAGAACTCTGGCATAAAGGTCAGGATTAGAAAAAATTGATTAGCTTTTGTCAGAGTCCTCAGAGGAGAATAAAAAGTGCGAGGGGCGGGGGGGCGAGTGGGTGTTGGGGAGGAATAGGTTGTGCTGGGAGGAGATCTTAAAAAAGAAATTAAGAAATTGGCGTGGCATGGTGGCACAGTAGTTAGCACTGCTGCTTCACAGTGCCAGGGATCCAGATTCGATTCCCGGCTTGGGTCACTGTCTGTGCGGAGTCTGCACATTCTCCCTGTGTCTGCATGGGATCCCTTCGGGTGCTCTGGTTTCCTCCCTCAGTCCGAAGATGTGCGGATTAGATGGATTGTCCGTGCTAAATTGCCCTTTAATGTCAGGATGATCAGCTAGGGTAAATGCATGGGGTTATGGAGTCTGGGTAGGAATGTGATCGGTGCAAACCTGATGGGCTGAATGCTCTCCTTCTTCACTGTAGGGATTGTATGTTGAGGGAGGCAAGAGAGAAGATATCAGGGGTCCAGGCAGTAATTTTCAAACCCTCTCTGGCCATAGCTGAGGTGCCAGAGAAGTTGGATGATTGCTAACGTTGTCCCATCATGAAGAAAGAAAGGTAGAGTTAGATCAGGAAATGATCGATCAGTGAGTCTGACCTCAGTGAGGGGGAAGATACTAGAAAGAATTCCAAGGGACTGAATGATTCTGCACTTGGACAGACAGATTGATCCGGAATAGTCAGCAAGGATTTCAGGGGAGGTCGTATTTGACAAATGTAATCAGTTTTTTTGAGGCAGCAACCAAGATCTATAAAACCATAAAACATGGGAGCAGAAGTAGACCATTCGGCCCATCGAGTCTGCTGCACCATTCGATGAGATCATAGCTGATCTGCTGTGATGATCCTCACCTCCACTTTCCCGCCTTATCTCCATAACCCTCAATTCCCTTACTGATTAAAAACCTCATCTTTGTCTGGTCTGGCTACGTGTGTCTTCAGAGGCAAATCAATGTGGTTGACTCTTAAATGCCCTCAGAAATGGCAGAGCAACCCCCTCAGTTCAAGAGCAATTGGGGATAGGCACCAAATAATGGCCTTGCCAATGGTGCCCTCATCCACGAAAGAATAAAGAAATACATTCTATTGTGTTGCCAACCATAAATGCGATAAGACATTAGAGCAGAAGTAGGGCAATCGGCCCATCAAGCCAATGGCTGATCTATAGAATCCATAGAATCTCTCTAGTGCAGATGTGGGCCATTCGGCCCATTGAGTCTGTTCCGCCATTCAATGACTGATCTTTAGAATCATAGAATCCATAGTATCCCCAGAGATGAAGGCCATTCAGCCCATCGAGTCTGCATCAACTTGCCAAAACAGCATCTTATCCAGGTCCACCCTCCCCCCATATCCCTGTAATTCCGTGCATTTACCATACCCTACACATTGGGGGACACTAAGGGGCAATTTAGAATAGTCAATCCGGTTAACCTTCACATCTTTGGACTGTGGGAGGACACTGGAGCAGAGTAAAACATCTAAACCATGCGTGTATGTCTCCTTCCCAGTCAATGTATGCACGGAAAGCCCAAGATTCCTCAATTCTTGGAGATGCCAACCTAAAGTCGAAGATTAGTTTTAGTTCAATTGCAAGGATTTTGAATATTTTTGAATCTTTTCTTCTCTTCGCACTTGGAGGGGTCTTCAGAAAACACTCCTATCTATATCACTGTAGGTACACCCACATGCTGTTAGGGAGGGAGTGCCAGGTTCTTGGCCCAATGACAGTGAAAGAGCAGCGATATATTTCCAAATCAGGATAGTGAGTGGCTTGAAGGTGAACCTCCAGGTGATGGTGTTCCCAGGTATCTGCTGTCTTTGCGTATGACCAATGGGTCTAGAATCTGAAGATAAAGAACAAGAACAAAGAGCAACACAGCACAGGAAACAGGCCCTTCGGCCCAACAAGCCCACGCCGCCGTCCTAACGTCTTAATGACATATCCTTGACTTTAGGTTATACCTATTGTTGAAGATTCCCATATAGGGACTAATATAGGGACAATTTGTTACCCAATCAGCCTAAGAGCACATTTTTGGGATGTGGGAGGAAACCGGAGCACCCGGAGGAAACCCACGCAACCACGGGGAGAACGCGCAAACTCCCGCAGACACAGGCCCAAATCCATGTGTCTGCACAGCAACAGCGATAGTCTGAGCTGTCATGTTGCCCATCAGATGGTCCAGTTTAAGCATTCACTAACGACATGAAGCACTAGGCAACTCCTGAAGCAACCTCCAAGAGCAGCTCTCGCACGACATGCCGCATGCATGCCCCTTGTTGGTCAACAAGGTGGACCGAATTGCCTGTGGAAACAAATAAGACTTAATTAAACATGCTAAAAAAAAACTAAGACATTCCCGGGACGAAACTAAAAGATAGTCTACTACTATTTGGTCCTCCCGATAAAAGTGCCCAAGTACCTGCACAATAAGCTAAAACTCAAAAAACCCTGGAACAAGTGAGAGAGAAAGAGACAGAGAGAGGTTAAAAAAGCAGGCGAGATGGCAAGGAGAAATTAAAAACAAAGTTCCCAGTAAAGAAAGAAAACTGAGAAAATAGGAAGCGTGACTCAAATTTATTTCTAGTATAGAAGCATGTCATCACATGGAAAAGATTGGGAATCTTTGACCTATACCACATGGACTGTAGTGGTTCAAGAAGAAAGCTCAGTCTCACTTCTCTAGGGTGATAGGGAATGCTGGCCTAGCCTAGCCACCAATGCTCACATCCTGCGAAATAATATAAAAGTGCACACTAACATTTATTTTGAGTAAAAGTGTATATCTCCTAACTCAGTGTCAGGCCAGCATCAGTCTCTCTATATCTGCTCAATTCCCAATTAATGCCCTGAATGGCAGCATTGTGACACTGACTGTGTGGAGACTGCATGTTCTCCCCATGTCTGTATGGGTTTCCTCTGGGTGCTCCAGTTTCCTCCCACAGTCCAAAAGACGTGCGAGTTAGGGTGCACTGGCCATGCTAAATTCTCCCTCAGTGTACCCGAACAGGCGCCGGAGTGTAGTAACTAGGTGATTTTCACAGTGACTTAATTGCAGTGTTAATGTCAGCTTACTTGTGAGTAATAAATAAACTTAAACTTTAATACAATTGAACATCACTGTCATTCGATCCCTTTCCAATGTGTTTCACGTACAAAACTTGATGTCAAAACCACATCTATTAGAACAGGTGATCAGAAAGCCTGGTCAAACCGGGGTGGCACTGTGATTAGTACTGCTACCTCACAGTGCCGGGGACCCAGGTTCAGTTCCTGGCCTCGGGTCACTGTCTATGTGGAGCTTGCACGTTTGCCTCATGTCTGCGTGGGTTTCCTCCGGGATCTCCGGTTTCCTCTCACAGTCTAGAAGACTTGTGGATTAGGGTGGTTGATAACGCTAAATTAATCCTAGTGTCTGGGGGATTAGCAGGATAAATACATGGGGATAGGGCCTGGATTGGATTAGTGTCGGTGTAAACAAAATGGGCTGAATGGCCTCCTTCTGCTTTCTTTCTCTGATTCTAAAGAGGGAGGTGCGTATGAAAGGAAGGCAGTTAGGGAGGTTGAGGGAAGGAATTCTGGAGGTTGGTAGCTGAGAGCATGGCCACTAGTGACGGAATAAATGAAAACCAGGAAATGTGCCTGTTATCCGCAGGGAAGAATATTCCCCTGTTTTGATAGAGGGACCAGTGGAGAAAGCCTGCCCTCTCCTGTTAGTAAGTCAGCACTGCAGCTACATCAGAGAGCAGGAAGGCGGACAATGAGATTGTTCAATCTCCTGAGATTAAACTCCTTCCTGCTATCTCAGTGTGTTAGTATACAATTTGAAATTAAATATATGTTAACACACAGTGAGGGGAAGATCTTGGCCATGAACGTATTCAGTGCTTGGATCGTTTGCCCATGTTAAACTTTCCATTGGATCACCTCCCACTCTATTCCCGGTTAGAGGGTCAGTTCGCACCAGCCCAGCACCCCAACACCCTGAAAGCTCAGGTCAACATCATCAACCAGGTTACCCCATCCCACGCCCTCACCCAGTGTCTTCTGGAGAACGCAACCCCGGCTGGGAGCTAAGCTAAGAATGGTCAGAACGGGCTGGAAGGGCTGAATGGCCAACTCCTGCTCCCTTCCAGGGTCATTGCTCTGAGAATGCCGGTGAAAGCATGGACAACGCCCGGGGAGGTGGTGGGAACGTGCCACGGTAGTGGCACTTAAGGGGCAACAAGACAAATACATGAATAGGATGGGAATGGAAGGATACGGACTTTGTAAGTTTTAGTTCAGTTAGGGCATCATGATCAGTACAGGCTTGGAGGGCCGAAGGGCCTGTTCCTGTGCTGTACTCTTCCTTGTTCTCAGGCTCAATCTGGTACTTTTGAATGGACCTAGGTCACGTTACGTTGGTCTTTCTCTATATCCTAGCTATAACTGTAATAGCACTTACTGCACTCTCATCTCATCCCAGTAACAGCACCGCTGGGAAAACAGCTGTTGTGCTGTGGTCCTGTTATCGAACATAAATCATCCCAGTTCAGTCTCCGCAGATGCCACCAACTGTTTCTTCATTCTATTTTTGAAGATTTGAACCGTCTGTTTTCCCAGTCCATTTGACAATGAGTGATAAGATGCAATTTGGACATATTGGATACCATTGGAAAGCTTCAAGCTCTAAAAGTTTATTCATCAGTGTCACAAGTAGGCTTACATTAACACTGCAATGAAGTTACTGGGAAAAGTCCTGAGTTGCCACATTCCAGTCCCTCTTCATGTACACTGAGGAAGAATTTATGAACCTAACCAGCACGTCTTTCCGACTGTGGGAGGAAACCAGAGCACCCGGAGGAAACCCACGCAGACACTGGGAGAATGTGCAGACTCCACGCAGACAGGAATCCAAGCCGGGAATCGAACCTGGGCCCCTGCAGCTGTGAGGCAGCAGTGCTAACCACTGTGCCACCGTGCCACCCCTTCAGGAAACCACTGCTGGTGAAAGTCATTCCATTATTGGAAACCAGGACTTTTTTACGTTTATTTGTGAGACATGGATGTCACTGATTGAACATTGGTCAGCATTGATTGAACATCCCTGGGAGCAATTCAGAGTCAACCACATTGCTGTGGCTTTGGAGTCACATGTAGGCCAGGCCGGGTAAAGACAGCAAATTTCTTTCCCTAAATGGTTATTAGTGAATCAGATGGATTTTTCTGACAATCGACAACGGTTTCATAGTCATCAGTGGATTTGTAATTCCAGATTTCTTCTTATTGAAGTTCCACCACCTACCATGATGGGATTCGAACCCGGGTCTTCAGGACATTAGCTGAGTTTCTGGATTAATTGCCTAATGATTGTACCACAAGGCCATCCCCTCCTGGTATTCCATGCATGCTGAAACTTTATCACAATTTCTCAATCGTAGCCTGAGTGGTCATGGAGCTCATTTGGTGCATCTCCAACTATTTTAATCTACCATGATTAAAAACATGGAACCCATAAAGAGACTTGCAAAGTTCACATGTACATGCACCCATAGCCTTCCAGGGCACCCCATAGGGTTAGGAAGGCTGAGGTTGGGAATCTCTGATTTTCCTGGTCACATTGTTTCACGGAGTCTGCGATGCTAGAGTCAAGACCCAGGCAGCCAGATGTAACGCCTGACCAGCATCTTCACTCCAGACACTCCTGAGTGGAAACGGTGTAGTTCCATTAATATTGGACGTTGTCCTAGGAACAAAACAGTTACTTGGGACCCCCAAAAAATTATGCTGTCCTCAACACTAAGTTCATCTTCCTTAATAAGCTAGGATTTCATCTCTCCAGAAGATCATGCGTGGAATTCTCTGTGTAGGATCATGAACCGTGTTTTCAACAAGGTTGAGTCTTTGTGTCCAGGCTTTAATCTGCCTTGCTGACACTCGCAAGGTCTCCAAAACATTCAGGGTCATCATGGCCTCTTCCAACACTGGGGAAGGAATCAGGCTTGTGGGCAATGGGAGGAACTCACTGCGTCAGTATTGGCTATCCATGCTCCAGGCCACCAGTAACAAGGCCCAGTGCTGTGTCTGAGTAGAGGTGATGGGAGGATTGCTTTGTCCTCTTTGAAAAGACCCAATAAGAGTTTATAGCCGATAACTATATATAAAAAAATCCATGGACATAATGATAGAATTTTTCACTGCAAGCCCTTCTTTTTCAATCTGCATTTGCTCTGTGTCTGAAAGGATCCTGAAGGCACACACAATGGTCTCATCACTCCAGTGATTTGACAGCACTGCACTGACCCTGTATGGGGAAGCATCACACGTCATTACAAGTCCTTTTATCAGGTTAAAATGGGCCAGTGGGTTAGTTGACTGTAGCTGACATTTCGAGAAAGTCTCTATCTTTGCAATTCCCAGGGTTTGGTATCTCCGGAACTTTGGCATACCTTCCACGGTCTGAAAGACGTGCTGGCCAGCATGGAAATCAAGTTTGGGATAAACTTTCCATGACGTGTGATAGGCCCCGAGAAGGATTACAGCTCGATGACGCTCCTTGGGATTGGTGTTTTCCTTGTGATCTTTACTTTATCCTCTACCAGATCTAACCCCTCGCCATCCACTCAGTCGCCTAAATAGGCTACTTTAGCCACTTGGAAAATGCGTTTCTCTCTCTTCAAGTGAATCCTGCTCTGGAAAATCCCATCAGGTGTTGATTGTCACATTTTTCTGGGAGAACTCCAGTTCACGCTGAAGATAGGGTCTTCGGGAATGTCTGGCAGCTTGCTAACTTAATGTACAAATCTGAGGCTTGGGGATACTCATTGAGTTTGCAGGTCCAACTGACAATTCATTTATAGACCCCATGGAGATTAACTGATTTGTCAAACTAAACAGCATGGAGTACAGGGGCAAACTACACACACCTTGTTAGACCTCAATTTTCAAAGTGTCCTAGTTCAGCTGGGACCTTCTCCAGCATGGCTTATGATACTGGTCTTGCGCTGAAATACCTCGGTGTAGCAGCTGGAGCTCCTGTGTCCATCTCATCTTCAGGCAATGGCCCATTCACCAGTAATTCCATCATTACTGGGGTAACTTCTGTTGTGATGTTGTGATTCAGTTGTAACGTCCCTATCTCTGGAATAGGGGATATTGTGCGGTATGCTCAAGTATTGGTCTCCTATTTTTCCTGAAACTTTGCCTCAGCTGTGTCCTTTGACAGTGCTCAATACAGCCCGTTATCTGGCAATTACATCTTTCTGGAATATACTCTTAGGGTCATCACTGCATCTTCTTGACTGAAAGGTGGTGACATTAATGTCTCTAGATTTCCAGGACCCATTGAGTGTTGGTTTACACAAGCACTCTCCATCGAGGACAGATTCCATCCCCCCAGTTTAGAAGGCTTTGCTGCCAGATGTCCCCTGTAGTCCCTGAGTCTCTTTTCCAATTTCTCGAGATGTAAAGCTATATTCAACATCAATATAGCTTTCGTAAAGCTATTTCATACATACTTGCCTTTATTGGATGGGGCATAGAGTTATAAAAGTTGGCATATGATGTTACAGCTGTATAGAATGTTGGTTAGGCCACATTTGGAATACTGTATTCATTTCTAGTGACCACACTACCAGAAGGACGTGGAGGCTTTGGAGAGAATACAGAAAAGGTTTACTAGGATGTTGCCTGGTATGGAAGGTCTTAGCTATGAGGAGAGGTTGGGTAAACTGGGGATGTTCTCCCCGGCAAGATGGAAATAAGGGGAGACCTAATAGTGGTGTATTAGATTACGAAGGGCATAGACAGGGTGAACAGTAGGAAACTTTTTCCCAGGTCGGAGGTGACGAATACAAGGGGTCACAAGTTCAAGGTTAAGGGGGCAAGGTTCAACACAGATGTTAGGGGGATATATTTTGCACAGAGGGTGGTGGGGGCCTGGAATGCACTGCCAAGCAAAGTGATTGAGGCAGACATGCTGGGATTGTTTAAGATTTATCTACTTAGCCACATGAAAAGATCTAATAAGAGTTTATAGACAATAACTATACATAAAAAAAAACCATGGACATATTGATAGAATTTTTCACTGCTTACCCTTCTTTCTCAATCTGCTCTGTGTCCAAAAGGATCCTTAAGGCACATACAATGGTCTCATCACTCCAGTGATTTGACAGCACTGCACTGACCCTGTATGGGGAATACAAACAAATGGTCCAGCTGGGCTCATGAGCAGCGCAAGCTTGGAGGGCCAAAGGGCCTATTCCTGTGCTGTTTTTCTCTTTGTTTTGTTCTTTGTATCTCATTGGAATGTTTTTAAGACAAGGATGGATAAATTTTGGACAGGAAAGGAATTAAGAGTTGTGGTGAGCGGGCGGGTAAGTGGAGCTTGAGTCCACGAAAAGATCAGCCATGATCTTCAGGCTCGAGGGGCCAGATGGCCCACTCCTGCTCCGAGTTCTTACGTTCTTACAAGAGATCTTTCCTCTGTACTTCACAACCCTCCCCCCCCCCCCCCCCCCCCCCTACCCTACCTTTCACTGGCTCTAAACCCAATTACATTTCTATATTTCCTCAGTTCTGATACAGAATTACAGATCGGAAAAGTTAATGCTGTTTTTCTCTCTCTCTCTGCAGATGCTGCCAGACCCATTCAGTATTTCCAGCAAAAACAGTATTTTTCTGTTTTGATTGCAGGTGTCCGGCCTCGGCAGTGTTTTTGCTTTTGTTTTGGTGAAATGTTAGACTCGCTGCCTGCATCTCAATAGCAAAGCTGTTTCTGTTAACACCCTTTTCTGCAGCTGAGCTGGATTTGTGCCACTTGAAAAAGTCACAATGTAAATTCCTCGATTCCGGACGAGAGAGGGTGTCTGACACGTGACTGACGTCGGCGATGCTTCATCATCTATATTGTGCATTTGGAGGGGTCGATTTAGGTCAGGTGACTGATGTGGAGAGATGCTAGCAGCATGGGTTCAATTCCCGTACCAGCTGAGGTTATTCATGACCTTCTCAACCATCCTTGCCGCTGGTCTGAGGTATGGTGATCCTCAGATTAAAGTCAGCTCTCTCCCTCAAAGAGATGAATAGCCTCAATGGTCATCTGGGGTAACTTTACAATGTTTTCTTCTGTTAATCTGTTATACTGCACCTCCCCCTTCTCCCCTGCTCCAGTATACTAACCACTTTTCCACAATATGCATCTATCTCTGTAAGTGTCTACATTGCATTGTTCCAATTCTCTTATAACAATGGCAGACTCTACTCCAACTCCAACTCTTACTCTTCCTCCTCTCCGAGTCACAATTCTTAGGAATTTATTTTTTATTCATTGTGGTTGGCCAATCTTTATTGCCTATCCCTAGTTGTCCTGGAGAAGGTGGTGATGAGTCCACGTGCTGTAGGCTCACCATGCCCTTAGGGAGGGAATTCCAGGATTTTGATCCAGTGACTATGAAGGAACAGTGATCTATTTCCAAGTCAGGAGGGTGTGTGGCTTACAGGGGGACTTACAGCTGGTGGCATTCCCATTTATCTGCTGCCCTTGTCCTTCTAGATAGAAGGGGTCGTGGGTTTGGAAGATGCTGTCTCGGGATCTTTAGTGAATTGCTGTAGTGAATCTTGTAGATAATACACAATGCTGCTACTGAGCATTGGTGGTGGTGGGAGTGAATGTTTGTAGATGTGGTAACAATCAAGCGGGCTGCTTTGTCCTGGATGATGTCAAGCACACATCCAGGCAAGTGGGGATTATTCCATTACACTCCTGACTTGTGCCTTATAGATGGTGGACAAACTTTGGGGAGTCAGGAGGTGAGTTACTGGCTACAATATTCTTAGCTTCTAACTTGCTCTTGGAGTGACTGTGTTAATTATTTGATTTGATTTATTGTTGTCATATGTATTAGCATACAGTGATAAGTATTGTTTCTTGCATGCTACACAACAAAGCATATTGTTCATAGAGAAGGAAATGAAAAGGTGCAGAATTTAGTGTTACAGTCATAGCTAGGGGTAGGGAAAGATCAAATTAATGCGAGGTAGGTCCATTCAAAAGTCTGACAGCAGCAGGGAAAAAGCTGTTCTTGAATCGGGTGGTACATGACATCAAACTTTTGGATCTTTTTCCTGACAGAAGAAGGTGGAAGAGACAATGTCCGGGGTACTTTGGGTCCTTAATTATGTCGACTGTTTTGCCAAGGCAGCAGGAAGTTTAGACAGGGTCGATGAATGGGAGATTGGTTTGAATGATGGACTGGACTTTGTCTATGACCCTTTGTAGTTCCTTGTGGTCTTGGGCAGAACAGGAGCCCATATCAAGCTGTCATACAACCAGAAAGAATGTTTTCTCTAGTGTATCTGTAAAAGTCGGTGACAGTCATAGCTGACGTGCCAAATTGCCTTAGTCTCCTGAGAAATTTGAGATGTTGGTGGGCTTTCTTAACTATAGTGTCAGCTTAGAGGTACCAGGACAGGTTGTTGGTGACCTGGACACTTAAAAGCATGAAGCTCTTGACTCTTTCTACTTCATTTCCATTGATGTAGACAGGGGCATCTTCTCCACTACGCTTCCTGAAGTCAATGACAATCTCTTTCATTTTGTTGACATTGAGGGAGGGAGTATTGTCACTGCACTAGTTCACCAGAATCTCTATCTCATTCTGATGCTCTATCTCATCATTATTTGAGATCTGACTCACTAAGATGGTATCATCAACCAACTTGAAAATTGAGTTGGAGGGGAATTTGGCCACGCAGTCACTGCTGTATAAGGAGTATATTAGAGGGCTGAAAACACAGCCTTGTGGGACACCGGTGTTGAGGATGAACATAGAAACATAGAAAAACACTACAGCACCAAACATATCCCTACCTACTAGGCATACTTATAACCCTCCATCTTAATAAGTGCCATGTGCTTATCCAAAAGTCTCTTAAAAGACCCTATCGAATCCGTCTCCACCACCACTGCCGGCAGCCTATTGTACACGCCCACTACCCTCTGAGTGAAAAACTTACCCCTGACATCTCCTCTGTACCTACTCCCCACCACCTTAAACTTGTGTCCTCTTGGGGCAGATATTTCAGCCCTGGGAAAATGCCTCTGACAATCCATTTGATCAATACCTCTCAACATCTTACACACCTCTATCAGGTCACCTCTCATTCTTCGTCTCTCCAAGGAGAAAAGACTGAGTTTTCTCAACTTATCCTCATAAGGCATTTTCCCCAATCCAGGCAACATCCTTGTATGTCTCCTCTGCACCCTTTCTATCATTTCCATATCCTTTCTGTAATGTGGCAACCAGAACTGAGCACAGTACTCCCTGTGGCGTCTGACCAGGAGGAGTGTTGTTGCCTATTCTTACTGATTGTGGTCTGTGGGTTAGGAAGTTCAGGATCCAGTCACCAGTCACAGAGAGAGGAGCCAAGGCCCAGGCCACGGAGTTTGGAGATGTGTTTCGTGGGAATAATGATGTTGAAGACTGAGCTGTAGTCAGTGAATAGGAGTCTGACGTAGGTGTCCTTGTTATCTAGGTGTTTCAGAGTTGAGTGCAGGGCCAGGGAGATAGCACCTTCTGTTGATTTATTGTAGCGGTAATGGATCCAGGCAGTCCAGGAGTCTTGATTTGATTCCTGTGATGACTAATCTTTTGAAGCACTTCATGTTGATGGATGCTTGAGCCACTGGTCAATAGTCAAGGTTTGGTTTGGTTTTTCTTAGATACCAGGATGATGGTTGATTTCTTGAGGCAGATAAGGACCTCAGATTGTTGTAAAGAGAGGTTGAAGATGTCTGTGAGTACCCCCGCCAGCTAATCCGCACAGGATCTGAATGCTCATCTAGGTACACAACTGGGCCAGTCACTTGCCATGGGTTGGCCTTTGAGGCCAGTCCAATTACTGGTCAATGGTAACCCTAAGACTGTTGGCAGTGTGGAATTCAATGATGGTAACACCGTTGAATGTCACCGTGAATTCAATCTCCTTCAGCATTCTCTGTCCTCAGAGAAGAAATCGTGGAGACAAGAGACCCTTCTCCTGCAACTAATTTTGCATGTGTAGATTAGATAGATTGGCCATTTATAATTTAATTGATAAAGATACCTTTAATGCTAAAGATAATTCTAAATACTGGATTGCCCTGGTGAGGGAAATTTCAACAAACCAGAAAGGTATTTAGACAGTAGATATTCACACATTGACAGGATTACTCGCAAAGACTTAAATGATTCTTTAAAAGAAGATTATAAGCTAACGAGAGAGTAGGTTACACACATGTGAATGCAGGGGGAGAATTGAACAAGTAATTCTGATTTTAAATGCTGATATTTCAAATGTATTTTAAGTATTGCATGAATCATTGTTCATTTTAGCTGAAAGCAGACTGCTGCAAAGTGTGATGGTAAAGGCAAATAGTTCAGAACCAATGCCCTGGGAACACTGTGGTTAGCAAAACTCATATCAGAAAATTACTTATGTGGGAACACACATTGCAACATTAATGAATAGTTGTCTGGACTCAGGATGGAAATATGCCTGGATGCAGGTCACATGTCTATCTAGTTTGGCAATGATCCGGTGGGAACATTCACTGCGACCTCAGTAGTGAGCATTGCGGGTAACCTGGTAATGGGAACTGACTTTAGCCAAGGTGGGAGTTAGCCTCCGGATTTTATGGGCAAATGAGGTATTGTTATGCTGGATGGTCAAATGCAATTGGCTCAGGTGCATGACAGAGATTATTGTTGATAAGTGTGTACTAAAGCTGATTGATTTTAAACTAATGTAATGTGGGAGTGATTGATAAGAAAACCTAGAATAGATCTATTTTGAATTGTAACAGTCAGATCTATTCGGACAGGTCTGGCTGCTCAACCCAAGAACTGACTCGACCCTCTGATGACCTCTTAGCAGCAGCTTTTTTAATGGTTCAGAAACACTGGCTTCATGAGTCTTATGTTTGGGTTTTCCTGACAGTACAAAGAACAAAGAAGAACAAAGAACAAAAACAGCACGGGAAACAGGCCCTTCGGCCCAACGAGCCCGCACCGCCACCCCGATGTTCCCACTTCTACACGCGATCCCTGTCTATGTTTATAGATCTATGGATTAAAAACCAAATTTGAGACAACTTAGGGAGAATTTGTTTTGCCAATTAGCCTAACAGCACATCTTTGGGATGTGGGAGGAAACCGGGGCTCCCGGAAAAAACCCAAGCAAGCACGGGGAGAATGCGCAAACTCCCACAGACACAGGACCCAAATCCATGTATCTGCACAGTACAGCTATAGTCACTGAGCTGTCGTGTCACTTCAGGTAGCGCACAACAACCCCCTCAGCCTTCTCTTTCTTTTAGAGTAAAGAGCCCAAGGCTTTTTGATAAAGTTTACTGGGGGATATATTCCAGTCCACCATGGGAATCGTAATGGGTGGGTGGAGGACCATCCAAAAGTCCATTGACCTCAGGTGGCATTTTCCATGGTCCCGCCCAGGTCTCTCAGTGAATTGTTCAGAAGGGGCATTTAAACATTGGCCCTTACCAAACCAGCAGCCAAAGGCAATGGTAATCAGCTAATTAAGGCAATCTTCACAATGCACAACAACGCAGAGTTGTGAGCAGAAACTGATAGCCAAATTCCACACACATGAGGACCGTCTCTCAACAGGGATCTTGGGTTCATGTCACACTGTCTGTAACTCCCACGACTTGCTTGGACTTGCAAAATCTCACTTACTGTCCTGTCTGGAGACAATACACACCTCTTTAACCTGTGCTTAACTCTCTCTCCCCTCACGTTGTTTGCATCTTTAAGACTTGATTAGCTGTAAAGACTTAGATTCTAATCAGTATTCTGTAAACCGTGCGTGGCTTTATAGGCCTGTTTGTGATCAGTACTCCCCACTCACCTGATGAAGGCACGGTGTTTACTACCAGATATTCCTGTTGGACGTTAACCTGATGTTGTGAGACTTCTTACTGGGTCAACCTTGACTCAGCCAGCAGAGGGAGCACTGTGAGAACAAGAGCAGTCAGCATCCATTGTAAAGGACCTTTGGATTACAGATTTCAGAAGTAATGATGTTCACTTTCATTTATCATTTCTTGGAAGTCGAAGCTCCCTCTCATATTGAATAATCAGTCGTTAATACTCCTGTAATCTCTGTTCCTTTTAGGTTCTAAGTTATCCACGAAGACTCCACCTTCTCAAACTTGCCCCTCACTTGAGGTGCGGTGATCCTCAGGTTAAATCACCACTAGTCACTCTCTCCCTCAAAGCAGGGAGCAGCCTGTGGTCACCTGGGACTATGGCAATTTTTCTTTTAATATTCAAAGCCATGGGCTGATTCTTTCAGAGAACCTCAATCTTTATCCTTCCATTCACACCTTTCAAACCCCCTGTTCACACTGCCCGTTCATTGTTCCTGGTCATGTCATGCTCTGCTTGACATTTTCTAACTTGCTGGAGTTCTGCATCTCAAACTCTTCATAGAGACTTAGAAAATAGGAGCAGGAAGAGGCTATTCGGCCCTTTAAAGGGTGGCAACGGTGGCGCAGTGGTCAGTACCACTGCCTCATGATGGCCAGGGAGCCAGGTTCGATTCCTGGATTGAATCACTGTCTGTGCGGAGTCTGTGCGTTCTGCCCGTGTCTGCGTGAGTTTCTTCCAGGTGCTCCAGTTTCCTCCCACAGTCTGGTTAGGATGCATTGGCCGTGCTAAGCCTGCTTCGCCATTCATTATGATTATTGTTGATCATCCCACTCAATAGCCTGATTCCCCGCTTCTCCCCATATCCTTTGCCCCCAAGAGCTATATCTAACCACTTCATAAAAACATTCAATGTCTTGGCCTCAACTGCTCCCTGTGGTATTGAATTCCACAGGTTCATCACTCTCTGGACATCATAGTTAAATAGCACTCTTTTTGTCAGTTTGTCATCGTTTATTTTTCAAATTTCGGAGTATCCTCCACCGATACGAGAAAACAAAATCCTCTCGTGGAGTTTGGAATGATCAGAACAGTTTCAGGGCACAAAGGTCAAAGGGAATAGGTCAGGTGGTTTTTCAAGTCTAACTCTTCGTTCAACTGGTTCACAGCTAAAGCATGTCGCAGTTCCACTCACTCGATTCTGTCTCCTATCCCTTAATACCTTTACCCAACACTAATCTAACATTTCAGTTAACCTGGGGGGTGGGGGAGGGGTGTGTGTGTGTGTGTGTGTGTGTGTGCAGGGTATGATTTTCCTAATTCCACCACTTTTTGTGTCAGGGAAGAAACAGGTGCTGAGTGAATACCGCGATGGCCTCTCAGGGGAGGCGATGGCCAAGTGATATTATCACTAGACAATTAATCCAGAAACTGAGCTGATGTTCTGGGGACCCGGGATCGAACCCCGCCACAGCAGGTCGTGGTATTCGACAATTCACAATTTAAAAAAATGTGGAATTAAGATTCTGAGGAGCCATGAAACTATTGTCAATTGTTGGAAAAATCCATCTGGTTCACTAATGTCCTTTAAAACATAGAACATTGCAGCGCAGTACTGGCCCTTCGGCCCTCAATGTTGCACCAACCAGTGGAACCAATCTAATGACCCTCTAACCTAAACTATTCCAATGTTATCCATATGCCTATCCACTGACCATTTGAACGCTTTTAAAGTTGGCGAGTCCACAACTGCTGCAGGCAGGGCATTTAGGGAAGGAAATTTGCCGTCCTTACCTGGTCTGGCCTACATGTGACTCCAGAGCCACAGCAATGTGGTTGACTCTCAACTGCTCTCGGGTAACTAGGGATGGGCAATAAATGCTGGTCAGCGAGCGACACCCATGTCCCACAAATGAATAACAAGGATGCGGGTTCACCTTTCGCAGTGAGGATTTAACACTTCAGTACAGTCCTGAGACAGCGCTGCACTGTCAGAAGAGCCCATGGTGTTGATAAGACAAATGAGCTGGACCTCTTTTTTCTACAGGTGATTGTTGATAGTGGAGATATAGCGACGTAGAGAAGGCATTTCCACTTGTCCGTGGTCAGATGGACATGTGAAGATAAGGAATTTAAGTAAAATGTAGATAAACACAAGAAGAAACAGAGGGATATACTGATAGTGTTAGATGAAGTATTGGTGTGAGGAATCTCATGTGAGTGTAAGCCCTGGCACAGACGTGTTGGGCTGAATGGTCTGTTTCTGCACTATACATTCCATGTACGCAACAGGGCTATGTGCGATTTTTAGTTCCCTAAAAGATAAGCCTAACCAAGTTTGACGACACCTCTTTAGGAAAAAAACTGAATACTCACATCTCCGCAATTATTCATTAACTTTTGTAACCACAGGAGTGGTTTGATAATGAATTGACATTCTGCTAGTTTGCATGAAACCGATCCTTCACTGGAATCAGTGATATGCTGACAAGCTTTGCTAATTACTATGATTACCTCTGTCACACAATGCTGCGGTTCAGTTTTTCACGAGTGTTACCTGTTCCCACGTCCTTGGACACAGCCGTGTTTGGCTGTAGATAAAGCCTTGAATTCCTTTAACATTGCAGAGTTAATTTCGTACCTTGTATCAGTGCATTTGGGGGTGTGCTGGTAACCTCCTTACATTATCACCTCTGGGTGGGGAATGCAGGTGGAAAGGTGCTCCTGTATGGGTCTGTGTGTGCCTTATCGTGGGACTGATCCACACCAGTGGGAAACAACACTCCACCATATGAAATAAACCACTGGAACACACTCTTTGTTCTTCATCCTGTTGCTCCAGTTTCCTCCCACGTGCTGGTTGGGTGCATTGGCCAGGCAAAATTCTCCCTCAGTATACAGTGTGTACAGTGTACAGGAGGCGGCACAGTGGTTAGCACTGCTGCCTCACAATACCAGGGACCCGGGTTTGATTCCTGTCTTGGGTCTCTGCCTGCATGGAGTTTGCACGTTTTCCCCGTGGATTTCCTCTGGGTGCTCCAGTTTCCTCCCACAGTCCAAAGATGTGCTGGTTAATTGGATTGGCCATGCTAAATTCTCTGGCAATGTACCCGAACAGATGCCCATGTGTGGCGACTAGGAGGATTTTCACAGTAACTTCATTGCAGTGTTAATGTAAGCCTACTTGTGACATTAATAATTAAACTGAAACTAAACTGCAGTCGACGGGCAGAATGGCCTCTTTCGGGGTTCTATGGTTCTATGAAGATTCTGTGGTTCTGTACAGAATATTTCATAATTAAGGACCCCACGCACCCCGGACATTCTCTCTTCCACTTTCTTCCGTCGGGAAAAAGATACAAAAGTCTGAGGTCACGTACCAACTGACTCAAAAACAGCTTTTTCCCTGCTGCTGTCAGACTTTTGAATGGACCTACCTTGCATTAAGTTGATCTTTCTCTACATCCTAGCTATGATTGTAACACTACATTCTGCACTCCCTCCTTTCCTTCTCTATAAATGGTATGCTTTGTCTGTATAGCACGTAAGAAACAATACTTTTCACTGTATATACGTGACAATAATAAATCAAATCAAATTTTCTTTGTGCTGTTCCAAGTTCTAATTTGAGTGCTTATGGCACTGAACAGACACTGGCATTGGAATGCAGGAAATGAAAGCAGGAGGAGGCCATTCAGCCCTTCGAACCTACTACATCAATCAGCTAATATCATGGCTGCCTCAATGTAATTTTCCCACACTGTCCTCAAATCCCCTGACATCTTTCATATCTAGAAATATCTGGCAGTTGCCAGCAGTCGTGAGACATTTGCTGGCATGTTACATCTCATACATTAAATCATTTTTATCAAAGAAAAGCAGCTCTAAAAGACGTGTTATAAAAGCAGTCAATTAAAATAAACTGCACTGATCCCAGGTGGGTTCTTTTCTCTGTGGATTGACAGCTGAATGTAATGGAGGTCTGTAATGGATCACGACATCCAGAATTTGGCTTTATGGATAATAAATCGTTTCTTAGCTAATTTATATCTCTGACAATGCGGCACTCCCTCACAATAGTACCAGACTGTCATCTTGATTAGACAGTTCATTGTAGGAGATAAGGCACAAAATGACACTAGTGACCTTCCGAATCAGGGATCCGTGTTCCTGTCTGAGACCAGAAAACAGATTGCAAATCTGCTCATCCGAATGAGTAAAGTCCCCCCAAAAAAACCCCGCAGATTCCAAAATCTGAAATGAAATGTTGTGAAACTCACAGCAGATAAGGCAGCATGGATGCAGAGAGAGGCAAACATGAAGTTTCAAGTCAATCTTTTGCCAGGACTGCAAATTATTAAAGTGATTCCAGAGACAGGGGAAAGGGGATTAGGATGAAGAACGAAAAGGAGGTGTGTGATAGGGTGAACAGCGGGTGAAAGTAAATGACAACAGGGATGATTAGACGCAGCACTGGTCAGCAGTGGTCAGCACTGCTGCCTCACAGCGCCAGGGACCCGGGTTCGATTCCTGGCTTGGGTCACTGTCTGTGTGGAGTTTGCACATTCTCCCCATGTCTGCGTGGGTTTTCTCCAGGTGAATCATAGAATCCCTACAATGCAGAAGGAAACCATTTGGCCCATTGAGTCTGCACTAACCACAATCTCACCCAGTCCCTACCCCCAAACCCCATGCATTTACCTCTTATACTGAGGGACAATTTAGCATGGTCAATACGTCTAATCTTCTGTATCATTTCTGGGCTGTGGGAGGAAACCAGAGCACCTGGAGGAAACCCATGCAGACTCTGGTTTCCTCCCACAGTCTGAAAGGTGTGCTGGTTAGGTGCAATCACCACGTTAAATTCTCCCTCATTGTCCAAAGATGTCTAGGTTAGATGGATTGGCATGGTAAATGTGTGGGGTTACAGGAATAGGGTTGAGGGGGGGAGAGAAGCATTGGATACAATACTGGCTGGAATTCTACCGCCCTGCCTGCCACGGGAATCGGAGCAGGCAAGAGGCAGGCAGTCGGAAGGTCCGTTGGCCTCAGGCAGGATTTTATAGTTTCGGGATGAAACTGTAAAATCCGCCTACTCTGCCAGAGACTTGGTGCAGGCTTAACAGGCCAAATGAGCTCCGACTGCTCTGTAGAGATTCTATGATGGAAACAGAGGTACATGGCACAGCAAGTACACTTTGGCAACACCTTGTTCATTTTAATCAAATCTAATGTATTAATTTTATGCTGCAGGAATGTTTGAATCAGTGTCTCAGAAACTCTGCATTTAAATTATCAGGTAAAGCTGTAAATATCACCCCCCTCTTTGCTAGAACAAGCTTCTAAATAGAACAATCATTCAGAATTTGATTTGATTTATTATTGTCACATGTATTAATATACAGTGAAAATTATTGTTTCTTGTGTGGTATACAAACAAAGCAACTGTTCATAGAGAAGGAGAGAGTGCAGAATGTAGTTACGGTCAAAGCTAGGGTGTAGCGAAAGATCAACTTATTACAAGGTAGGTCCATTCAAAAGTCTGATGGCTGTAGGGAAGAAGCTGCTCTTGAGTCAATCGGTATGTGACTTCAGACCTTTGTATCTTTTTCCTGACAGACAAAAGTGGAAGAGAGAATGTCCCTGGGGTGCATGGGCTCTTTAATTATGTGGCTGCTTTTCTGAGGAGCCAGAAGTGTAGATAGAGTCAATGGATGGGAGGTTGGTTTGTGTGATGGATCAGGCTTCATTTACAACCTTTTGCAACCTTGTTGTCTTGGGCAGAGCAGGAGCCATACCAAGCTGTGATACAACCAGAAAGAATGCTTTCTATGGTGCATCTGTAAAAGTTGGTGAGAGTCCTGGCTGACATGCCAAATTTCCTTAGTCTTCTGAGAAAGTAGAAAGATTGGTGGACTTTCTTAATTAAAGTATTGGCATGGGAGACAGGATAGGTTGTTGGTGATCTGAACACCTAAAAACTTGAAGCTCTCGACCCTTTCTACTTCATCCCTATTGATGTAAACACATAGAACATTACAGCGCAGTACAGGCCCTTCGGCCCTCAATGTTGCGCTGACCAAGTGGAACCAATTTAATGACCCTCTAACCTAAATTATTCCAATGTTATCCATATGCCTATCCACTGAAACAGGGGCATGTTCTCCACTAAGTTCCTGAAGTTGATGACAATCATTTTGTTGACACGGAGGGAGATTATTATTGCCACACAGGTTCACAGATTCTCTATCTTATTCCTGTACTCTGTTTCATCATTGTTTGAGATCAGACCCATTACAGTGGTGTTGTCAAAAAACTTGAAAATCGACTTGGAGGAGAATTTGATCACACACTCATAAATGTTGTGTTGTCCTTTTGTTGTGTTTGGTGGGGCATGTGTCCTCCTTGCACACTGAATTCAACTCAATAACCGCGTCTGAACATTCATCCATTACCCCTCAGCCAAATAAGTAAAGTTCTGCAACGCGGTTACACAAGAAAGTGAAAGTTAGACTGGGTCACTCGACTGTGAAGGAAACACGGACTATTGACCACAAAGCTTGGTCCAATGGTCTCAATAAGGACCCACGGTCAGCTGGGTACAGAACCAGAACATCAGGACTATATTCCCTTACAAGCTGGTGAAAGGGATCATTTGAGTGTTCAGCATTAAGATGACCTCCTGATCCAATGTGCAAAACAAAACACTTTTAATGGGGCCATATCATGATTTGCAACACTGATTCAATTGACAGATTTATTACATGGGGAGTGTTGTGCAGTCAAGAGCTTTCAAGAATAAATAACCTCTTTGTTTCACACAGCAAACAACTGCAGACAGAACTGGTGCCAACAACTAATCTTGAACTTCATTCCTTGCTTGTGAGAATGACCTGTTCCCTTATCATTACCAAAGGACAGGCAGCACTGGACCTCCCAACGTGGAAAACAAGATCACAATCTGTCTTTTGGATGGACGTAAAGTTTCCGTGACACAATTCCATCAAAAGCAGAGGAAGTCTCCCTGTCTTCACTTAGGACGGCACAGTGGTTGGCACTGTTGCCTCACAGCATCAGGGATTCAGGTTCGATTACCAGCTTGGGTCAGTGCCTGTGTGGTATCTGCTTGTTCTCTCCATGTCTGCGTGGATTTCCTCCAGGGGCTCTGGTTTCCTCCCACAGTCCAAAGACGTGCTGGTTAGGGTGCATTGGCCGTGCTAAATTCTCCCTCAGTGTATCCGAACAGGCGGTGGAGTGTGGCGATTAGGGGATTTTCACAGTAACTTCATAGCTGTGTTAATGTAAGCCTACTTGTGACTAATAAATAAATTTTAAATCTTTTACTAAAAGCAATTATCTGGTCATTTATCACATTGCTGCTTCTGGGTGCTCTCAATGCACAAATTAGTTGTAAGACTCTTACAAGATGGGTTACACTTCAAAAGTGCTTTTTTGGCTGTTACATGCTGTGGAACACCTAAATCTTGTGACAGGCACCTCACAAATTGAAGATATTGTTACGTTGAAACTGAGTAGGAACCAATCATATTTCCAAGGTCAGGCCTCTTGTCTCAGATGCAGAATGGGGATGGGTCCTCAGGATTTCTTAGGCCAGGAGTAGAATCGGTACAATACTCTGTAGCCACCCTATGCCCCCCTCCCCTCACTGCCTCTTTGCTGTCTTTCACAGATCTATACGGTTCAAATTAAAAAAAGGTATTCCTGTGTTTTTCCGATATGTCCTTTCCATTTTGCAATGACAGACAATTTTGCCGTCCTTCAAGAGATATTGGCAAGCCAGTGCTAAAAGATGGCTAGGTGGGTTGAGCACTGAGTTCATGTCCATGAGGAACTGGGTCCATGAGGAATTCCATGAGGAATTGGCCTTCATCGCAACAGGAGGCAGGAGCCTCAGGCAGAGTGGGGATGGATGCTGGAAGTTAGTGTGCAAATGTGCCAGTCCTCACACCACTCCTGGCAAAGCAGCAGAATGAAGTGCATGGTTATAGCTCCTTTCACAGCCTCAGAACTTCTCAAAACACCTTAACAGCGACAGACATGCTGTTGAAGTAACCTAGCAAATGCTGCAGCCAATTTGCATCAAGCAAGGTCCCTGATAATATCCAGATAATCATTCTAATAGGGTGGCACAGTGGTTAGCACTGCTGCCTCTCAGCACCAAGAACCTGGGTTCAAATTCCGGCCTCAGGTGACTGTCTTGTGTGGAATTTGTACATTCTCCCTGCTCTGTGTGGGTTTCCTCTGGGTGCTCCACTTTCCTCTCCCACTCCTAAGATGTGCAGCTAATTGGCCGCGCTAAATTGCCCCTTAGTGTCCAAAGATGCGCAGGTTAGGGGGGATTAACATGTGGGGTTATGGGAAAAGGCCTCTCTGTCAGAGTCAATGCAGACTCGATGGGCTGAATGGCCTTTTTCTGCACTGTATGAATTCTATTCCATAAACAATGGTGGTTGAGAGATACTTATTACAGGAAGAAATCCCTCCTTTTCTCCAAATGTGATGTGAACCTCGAGACGTTCTGGGCCAAGGTTGACACCTGGCCTGTAGCCGGCACTTTGCGTACAAATGAAATGTTGGAAGCATAAGGATGAGTGTCATGTTCACTGATCTGGCAATGCCAATTAATCCCCCCAGTTTGTAATCAGCTTACCCCAATTATGTGCATATCTCCGATTTGCCTTCGTTGGCTCTGTCGTACTCTTGCCTCAGGGTGAGGTCATGGGTTCAAATTCCACTTTGCAGATTTGAACCCATAGCCCAGATTCGCACTCCGCCGTGGACATGCTGTGCCATCAGTGGTGGAGTAGTTTTGGACAAGCCATCAGACAGGCGAAGATGATCTCAGGACATTATTTCTGAGGAAACTGCAAAGCAAATATCGCAGCTGACCAAGTCAAATGCTAGACATTGTTTGAGAGAACATAGTAATATAGCTTATTAGTGTTACAAGTTGGCTTACATTAACACAGCAATGAAGTCACTGTGAAAATACCCTAGTCACCACATTCCCGCACTCATTTGGGTATCCTGAGGGAGAATTTAGCATGGCCAAAGCACCGAACCAGCGGGTCTTTCAGGGTGTGGGAGGAGACCAGTGCACCCAGAGGAAACCCATGCAGACGTGGAGGGAAATCTGCACAGTCACCACAGGCCAGAATCGAACCTGGGTCCCTGGTGCTGAGGGGCAGCAGTGTCAAACACTGCTGCTCACCACCCACCCCAGAATTATTCTTACCAATCTTTTCTGCAGTCTCTCTAAAGCCTTCTGTAAGCCTACTTGTGATTAATAAATAAACTTCTAAAATTTTTCAATTCCGGACTCAGATCTGTGCGGAGTCTGCGCATTCTCCCTGTGTCTGTATGGGTTTCCTCTGAGTGCTCTGGTTTCCTCCCACAGACCAAAATGTCCAGGTGATTGGTCATGCTAAATTTCCCCTTATGTCAGGGGGATTGAGGGGGTAAATGTGGGGGTTATGGGGATCGGGCCTGGGTGGGATTGTGGGTTGATGCAGACTCGATGGGCCGAATCGCCTCCTCCTGCACTGCAGGGATTCTATTCTATTCTCATTTTTGATAAAATTTATTGCCAAAAACTGGACATGAAACCCCAACTGAAGCCCAACCAACCTTTCATGAAGTTCTTGTTTTGGGATTTTATGGCCTCACTTGGGTGAGACCGGATCGCTGCCCGAGGTCAACAGAGATTTTTCATTATCGCACCATCGCCCGCGCCAATTCTATGGCCGGTGAGATGGTGGAATTCCAGCCTCTGTCTTTAATAACAACGCTCAAGGTCCTGCCTGCCTTTGTTTTAAAAAAACCATTTTGATGAGATGCACGATGCAAGTTGTGCATAAATCCTTTCGACAATTTTCAGAGTGGAGGCATCCATAGAGGACTAAGGAAAGCAGCAGGCAACTGTAAGTCATTCCCCTCCCACACCACAGCAATAAAACATTCCTCAGAAAACCTGACAAGCGATGTGTTCCTGGACACGTACGCCAAGATCTATACCGTACAAGGTTCAGTCAAGGAACAATGCAGGTCAATTACCACAATCCAAAGGTCTCTTGCCACACAGAGAACGAGGAGTTTCTGGTACACCTGCACGCAACAAATTCCATCACACCCTTTGGACCTCTGCCCTCTCTATCTTATTTACACTCCTTGATTAACTGGTACGGTTATAATATCCCATTTACTACTAATTTGCTCTGTTTACGACCCACTGATCCAGTCATTGACAGGAACCTGTTTCAATGTTTTTTAAAATTGTGTTTATATTGTCTATACTGAGCTGTCAAGAGGATAAAAGCTTCCTTGAGTTAATCTCTCCTTTCATGTTGAGTACTGTTGGCTATGGAACATGGTGATGTGATGGGGAATTTTAATCTAACACATCCACTGGGAAACCTGTGGGGCTCATCGCACTGCTAATTTTTCACTGTGTCCAATTATAATTTTTGTTAAAGTTCACGTAAATTGTAGGATCCTACAGTGCAGCAGAAGGCCACTTGGCCCATCGAGTCTGCACCAACCACAGGCCCTATCCTCATAACTCCGTGCATTTACCCTACCTAGTCCCCTGACATTGAGGGGCAATTTAGCATGGCCAATCCACCTAACCAGCACATCTTTGGATTACGGGAGCACCCAGAGGAAATCCACACAGACACGGGAAGAATATGCAGACTGCACATAGTCACTCAAGCCAGGAATCGAACCCAGGTCCCTGGGACTGTGAAGCAGCAATGCTAATCAGTGGATGTTCCATCTAATGGCAAATTCGTGAAAGTCCCAAGTGTTCATTTCATTCAAATCCTACTGTTCCAGCCAGTTGCATTTACACGGGGCTTGTTCATGCGGTAAGACACACTCCCCAAGTGCTCGAGAGGAATGTAATCGTTTAAACATTCACTGAATAACTTGACTGAAATTAATTAGATCCTGAACAGGAGTGAAAAAGTTAATGTAGAAAGGATGTTTCCTCTTGTGGGTGAGTCCAGAACTTTGGCACTGTTTAGAAATTTGGGGTATTTCTGTTCTTTTCAGACAGAAGTGAGAATTCTTTTCCTCTCAGCGGGTAGTGCAACTTTGGAACACACTGCCTCAGAAGGTGATGGAGATGGGGGTCATTGAATATTTTTAAGACAGAGAGAGATAGGTTCTTGCTAGGCAAGGGAATCAATGGTTATCGAGGGTAGATAGGAATTTGGAACTACAAACACAAACAATTCAGCCTTGATCTTATCAAATAGAGGAGAATTGAAGGGCCGAATGTTCTACTTCTGTTCCTATTTCATGTGTTCATTTGAGAGAGAAAGGTTTAGAGAGGGAATTCCGGAACTTAGGGTTCAGGTAGTTGGAAATAGAATGAAAGCTTCAAAGTGTCTATGGTTCCCTGAGCATGGGGATAGATTTATTACGGAACACAGCACTGAGAGAGACTCCCACATCTCTTAACTGCATAACAAATAAAGTGGTAACTACGAGAGCTGAGTGAGAGGATAGGTATGTGGCCACTCCCCAGCCCTGTTTCAATGCTTGGAGGGTCTGTGCTCAGTCTGAAAAACAAGCACTGATACAGAACAGGAGACTATTCATCCTATCATTGATCAGATTAGACAAATTCAGCCATAAAAAAATTTAAGTAAAGAATGTTGATAAACCTGTAGACAAGAAAGGAAGGGTTGTGTATTCCCTGACGTGTATCCTGCACAGAGACACACAGAGAGCATAAAGTGGGTAGTGGAAAGTAAGATGATGTTGGCTGAGATCTCTGAGCAGTTAATGGCAGCAGTATCTTCCAGTGCTGCCAACAGCTGACCCTCGACACAGAGTTCTTGCTAACATAGGATGGATTCGATAGGAAACCAGAAGATCTCACTGCTGGCCAATGGAGGGACACAGCCACAGCATGGTGTAACAGTGGTTAGCACTACTGCCTCACAGCGTCAGGGATCTGGGTTCAATTCCAGCCTCGAGTGACTGTCCATATCCCCCTGCATCTCTGTGGGTTTCCTCTGGGTGCTCCGCTTTCCTCCCACAGTCCAAATTCAAGTTAGTTGGATTGGCCATGATAAATTTGGTGTCCCAAGACATATAGGTTGAAGGGACTGGCAGGTAGATGTGTGGGGTTACGGGGATACATCCTGGAAAAGATGCTTTGTTGGAGAGTTGGAGTAGATTTATTGAGTAGATTGGCCTCTTTCAGGACTAGAGGTATTCTACATGGCAGGAAGGACAGAGAATCTCGTTTTGTTCCTTCACTGCTAGAATGGTGGCCCAAAAGAAGAATGATGCCATTTTATATCTCCCAAAAAAAATCATGAAAATTTGTACATAGTAGTTAACTAAAACAAAGATGTGCAGGTTAGGTTGAATGGCCATGCTCAATTGACCCTGGTGTGAGGGGGACCAGTTAGGGTAAATGATGGGAATAAGAACTGGGTGGGATTGTGGTCGGTGCAGAATTGATGGGCCGAACGGCCTCCTTCTGTACTGTAAAGATTCTACGACTCTTTCCACAGTTCAACCAGGAAGGTAATACTGTATGTATTATACACGTGTAAGATTGTGTGTACGAGTGAGTGTGAATGTGCACACGTGTATCCCAGTGCGTACCAGAGGAAATGGTAAACGCAACCACATTATATATTTACTAAAGTGGTGGTGCTTTATTTATGAGAGAGACACATCAAGACAGAGCCACGAGCTCACGTTTCAGATTCGAAAAATCCCACATTTCAGATTTGATTTACTGATCCCACATAACATTTTCAGGTAACTCCAGAATTTAACACCCAAATTTGTCAAGGCAGAGCTTTAATCTACTTCAGGGAGTAAAGCGCTAACTTCTGCAGCCATGGCAATTTTCACACATTTGAATAGAAAAACCCAGCTTAAGATATGCAACATTTAACTTCATTCACGTACACGAGTCGTCTTTTTTCATGTGGGTACGTCTTTAAAGGAATCAGAAAAGAAAGGTTGGTCACATCGTTATATTTCGAGGAGGGCTTTTTTTTGCCCCGTTACACTAGGGTGCAGGCCATGGAGAAATAAGTGTGCTTCAATGTTTAAAGCAGGCTCTCACACACCCAGCATTGTGCCGCCATGGTGTCAGAAACACTAACAGGTTGCTGCCCTCCCAAGTCCAATGTAGGTCTGGAGTCCCAATATCAAATAATTCTGGCCATTGCTGCACCTCAGGTGCAGCACTGGGAGATGGGATAGACCTGGCCCAAAATAGTCTAAGCTGAAGAGAATTTTGAAATAAAGGAAATAAAATGTTCCTGCGCTATTACACGTGGGCAAGCAGTATTGATCGAAGATTCGGAACTGTATGCCTACGGTCAGATTTTGGATGGTTAACTGTGGGTTCAAAAGGTGCCAAAGCAGCCATGTAGAATATAAGCAGCTCTCATGGCTTGAACCACCATGAATAAGAGTGGAGATGCCGATGTTGGACTGGGTGGACACAGTTAGAAGTCTCACAACATCAGGTTAGAAGTCCAACAGGTTTACGTGGAATCGTGAGCTTTCGGAGTGCTGCGAAAACTCACGATTCCAAATAAACATGTTGCACTTTTAACCTGGTGTTGTGAGACTTCTTACTGTGCACCGCGAACAAGGTGGAGAGCAGGCCACTGGTTTACTGCACTTTGGTAAGTTAGAAACCAGTCACTGGCCTGGGCTAAGCAGGGGACAACACAACCTCTGCCACTGCTCTGGGAATCACACATTGCAATCCTGTCCGCTTCTCAGTGCAAGTTGGCCTTCGTCACAATCAAACATACTTTGAACAGTAAGAGGAATTAAGAACGGTTGGTTACAGAGTGGAAAAGTCCTCCCGTTCGTCAATGTGTTTTCCAGTCTTACGCTACCACTTCACAGTTTCCTTCTCGAGGTTTTTTTAACGTCATGACTTTCTCTTGGGTCCCAAACCTCTGCAATTTACAGTACAGGTCAACATCGTTACAAACCTACACCAGCCGCAACACACAGAACCACCGGAGAACGTTACAAGACCGTACAAGTCCTCAATTACAATTCTTAGTAAATTCATTAAATCAGCAATCGGTAATAGGGTCAAAGGGGGTGTGTGTAGAAGAGGTACTATGTCGAACTGAAGCGTGAGGAGAGAATCCAGCTTTCCCCTCTCAGATAATAACACTTATAAATTATCACAATCTTCAACATCTGACATTATAGAACTTTCACTTTACATGATGATTCAAGGACCTAAAAAAAAACTCTAACCCAATAAGTTACAAGGTTTTGTCTTAATTACAGCTTCTTTGTAAACAGTTTTCAGATTTCATTACTTTGCCAGAGAATAGCTCAGGTGTTTGTGACTCAGTGAAGAGGGAAAAGAAAGTAGCTGATGACAGACTGACTGAATGACAGTGAAAGGCACAGACTGAATCGTAAAGAATCACACAAACTGTACACGCTAGGAGTCGTGTTAGCGGTGAACATTCACTGTGCTGTTACTGTACCTCCGAAAACTCAACACACAAAAGATGAAATTCCAAGCAGCTGACGTCTTCTGACATAAGAATAAGGATGGAGTCTTATATCTCTATTTCAGCTCTCGGTAGGACTATTCTGCTAAATAATCGGTGCTTTAGATTGTTGTGTGTGTGTGTGCGTGTGTGTGGGTGCTTCACGTAGATGGTGTGCATGGGCGTTTACAGAGGCTCCTCAGATACTCTCCACAAAGCTGCCAGGAAAGAGTCCAGTCTTCCCGTTCCGTTGCAGGGTGCCCTTGAACCAGCCATCCTCACGTTTCTTGTGCACAAATACAATGTCGCCATCTTTTAGCTCCAGCTCAGCCTCACTCTGCGGGGGATAGGATACAACAACTCTGTACCTGTGTAAAAAGAAATAAGCATCAACCAGCAAGGCCTCAGCTGAAGCAGTGTGTTTAATTCTGGGCACGACACTTTGGGAAGGATGTCAGGACCTCGGAGAGATTACAGAATGGAACCGGACCAGGGATTAGAGGCTTACGGTTACAACGATAGACTGGAAGAAACTGCAGATTATTCTCCTCAAAGAGATGGATAAGAGGATATTTGGTAGAGCAGGTCATAGAATTTCAATTAGATCAACTTTCATAGCATTCCTATAGTACAGAAGAAGGCCATTCAGCCCACTGAGTCTGCACCGACCACAATCCCACCCAGGCCCGATCCACAAATTTATTCTGCTAATCCCCTAACACTAAGGGACAATTTTAGCATGGCTAATCTGCCTAACTTGCACATCTTTGGACACTGGGAGGAAACTGGGACGCCTAGAAGAAACGCACGCAGACATGGGGAGAACATGCATATACATACAGTGACCCAAGCTGGGAATCGAACCCAGCTCCCTGGAGCTGTGAGGCAGCAGTGCTAACCACTGTGCCACCATGCTGCCCCATTCCAGAGAGTGACTGAAAGTCACCCACATTGCTGTTGGTCTGAAGTCAGAGACCAGGTAAGGAAGGCAGATTTCTTTCCCTTAAAGGGCATTAGATGGGCTTTGATAAAAACTGATGATGGTTACCATGGTCACTATCAGTAAGACTAACTTTACATTCCAGATTTATGTCTTGAATTTAAATTCTATTAGCTGCCATGGGTGAGATTTGAACCATGTCCCCAGAGCATTCACCTGGACCTCTTAATTACTGGTCTAGCTGCACTACTGCTCCATCACCATCTCCCCTTGTGGTTTTCTCAAATATAACACAAATTCTCATTAGACTCTGTTTGACATCTGGTATGCGACAATATAGAACTCCATGCACTCAGGAGGATTGTATGGATGTTAAGATTATTAATGGTTTTCAGGGTTTTTGTTTTAGGCTACAATATTTTACAGTGGGTTGAAGCTGGCAACCCTGATTTGCTGCAACTAGATGGATCAAATTTCAACACTTGAGAATTCTATCCAACCACTCTTTCGCAACCCACTTCCTGCGGTTCTGACAAATGCAAACTAGTTTCAAAGCAAGACCCTGCGGACACTGGAATCCGACTCAAAAGCAGAAAATGCTGGAAAATCTCAGCAGGTCTCTCTTGGGACAGCACAGTGGCACAGTGGTTAGTGTGCTGCCTCACTTGTTTGCTTCCCTTATGGGAACCATGAATTGGATTAAATTTGAATTTGGTTTGGAATAAAGCAAAAGAACATTAAGTTCATTGAAAGAACAATTTGATCATTTGTGTTGTCATCTGCTCTTTCCCATTCTCCTGAAAATGCCTCTTTTTCAAGTATTTGTCCAATTCCTTTCTACCCGGAGGAAACCCGCTACGCTAGGGCCTGTGTTCCATTCCCGGTTTGGGTTATTGCCTGTCTGGAGTTTGCACATTCTCCCTATGTCTGTGTGGGTTTCCTCCGGGTAGAAAGGAATTGGACAAATACTTGAAAAAGAGGCATTTTCAGGAGAATGGGAAAGAGCAGATGACAACACAAATGATCAAATTGTTCTTTCAATGAACTTAATGTTCTTTTGCTTTATTCCAAACCAAATTCAAATTTAATCCAATTCATGGTTCCCATAAGGGAAGCAAACAAGATCCTAGCTGACAAGATGAGGCGTTGGACCCCATCCTGAACTTGATCTTGGCCTTAGCCAAAAGGTTAAGATGGCTTTGAAAAGTAGCATCAGGCAGCCCTTGAGTAATTCTTGTTGGCTACCCTGGTCACTGTCTCTAACCTAGCAAGGTGCCAACACATCCAAAGTGCAATGGACCAACCTTGGAAGAATCACCTGCACAACCACAGTTTTACCCTACCAGGTAAATATGCAGTTTCATAACATCATAAAATCCCTAACAGTGCAGAAGAAGGCCGTTCAACCCATGAGGTCTGCACAGATCACAATCCCACCCAGGCCCTATTCCCGCAACCCTGCTAATTCCCTGACATTAGGGTCAATTTAGTGTGGCCAATCAACCTAACCCACACATTTTTGGAGGAAACAGGAGTACCCGGAGGAAACCCACGCAGACATAGGGAGAACGTGCAGACTTTTGCCAACGAATCCAAAATTACGGTCCCAGTCGCTGAGCCATGTGCAATGGAAATAGGTGCAGAAATGCGCACGTCTTTACAACAACATGAACCTGGGTGGGTTGGAGAGGATGAAAGGTCAATACGGCGGGGGATGGTGATGCTCAGGTCAAATCAAAATCAGGAAGGAAAACAGAAAATGCTGGAGAAACTCAGCAGGGCTGAGAGCATCTGCGGCTAGTGAATGGGGCCAACGGATAAACACTCCAGTTTACCAGCTCATTTGCCTCTAAACATTCTGGAAATCACCAATTAGCAGAAAGCAAGCAATCAGCAGCCTTGTTAGCAGAGAGCTTTCCCCGTCCCTCTTCCAGTTGCAGCTGGGGTGTGTTAAAGGCAACCTCAATTCAATCAATTCCAGAGCAAAACCACCACAGAGCATTTCCAATTAAATGCCACTTTCCAAGCTAAATAAGCTATTTTAAAGACCATGCAGATAACGTTAAACTTTCTGCCACTTAGTTTCACTCTGCCTCATTAATCTCCCATCTGTTTTTTTTTTGCATTTTAATAGCATTCCAAATAAAAGCAGATTTTCACTAACTTCCTGCAAATTCACGCTAATTTTTGGACTGCAATTTTCTTCTCATTGTTTGCACATTTTCTCCCGCTGGCTGCCTTTTAAAAAGCTGGCGGCATTGTGGTTGGCACTGCTGTCTCAGGGACATGGGTTTGATTCCCAGCCGTGGATCACTGTTTGCGTGGAGTCTGCATGTTAATAATCATGGAATAATCATAGAATCCATATAGTGTGTAGAAGGAGGCCATTTGACCCATCGAGTGTACACCAACCACAATCCCACCTCGGCCCTATTCCCCATAATTCTTACTTACCCTGACACTAATGGGCAATTTAGCATAGCCAATCCACCTAACCCACAGATCTTTGGACTGTGGAAGGAAACCAGAGCATCCAGAGGAAACCCACACAGACACGGGGAGAATGTGCAAATCCCACACAGGCAGTGACCCAAGCTGGGAATTGAATCCGGGTCCCTGGCGCTGTGAGGCAGCAGCATGAACTACTGTGCCACCGTGCTGCCCCCGTTCTCCCCATGTCTGCGTGGGTTTCCACCGGGTGTTCCGGTTTCCTCCCACAGTCCAAAGACGTGCAGGTTAGATGCATTGTCCATGTTAAATTGACTCTCGTGGAGGATTAGCAGGGTAAATGTTTGGGGTTGCGGGAGTAGGAAAGTGGTTGGCATAGACTTGATGAGCTAAATGGACTCCTTCTGTACTGTAGGGATTCTATGAGAAACCCTAAAGGCACTTTCCGCAACCCCCTGCCTTCTCAACTCCACCCCATGCTGGCTCTTCAATATCAATACTAAAATAGACTTTATGTGATCCACAATTACAGTTATACCATTTCATAAAAGCATCACCAGTGCAAGTAGCCACTTTGTCAAGCAGGCATATTCCGATAGCATTAACAAGGCGCACAATATTACACTCACATACTGAAAGTACCAAATCAATGTCACAAAGGCTTACTGACTGTGAGCTGTCCCTGTCTTTCTTTCAGTGAGGTTGTCAAGCTGAGGTCCTGCCTCAAGTAGAGGCAAAAGATTGCACTGTACTCATCCGAAGAGCAAATGAGTTCTCCCCAGCAATCAGTGAGGATGTGACCACAATCACATTGCTGTTTATGTGGCCTTGCCTTCTGCTAACTCGCTGCTACCTCTCTCCCATTACAATGGCGGCTACCTTTCAGAAATGCGTTGGTGGCCATGGAGTACCTGATGAGGTTGTGGAAGGTGCTGTTCAAGTTTTATTTCCTCGTTCTACCCCACCCTGCTGCTTTCAGCTCTGCCGCTCATTGTCCCTGTTTGCTGAGGCACATCGCAATGCTCACACAGCACATTCGCAGGCAGCACTCAAGCAGAGGTCCCAGCCAGTCTGTTCCCATGGAAACCCTTAGCTGAATCAAAGTAAAACAAAGTTACTTGGCTTTGCAGTTGCTGCTTTTCTAGTATGTCACTTGCTCAGGATGACAGTGTGGGCTCAAAGCTCTATTCGGGCTGAGGTATCCTCGGGGCCTACCCCCTCACCCTGCATACAGTCATAATCATAGAGGTTTACAGCATGGATACAGGCCCTTCGGCCCAACTTGACCATGCCACCCTTTTTTTTAAAACCCCTAAGCTAATCCCAATTGCCTGCATTTGGCTCACATCTCTATACCCATATAACTAGCTAAATGCTTTTTAAAAGACAACATTGTACTCACCTCTACTACTTCACCGTAGCTTATTCCAGACACTCACCACCCTCTGCTGAAAATATTGTCCCTCTGGACACTTTTGTATCTCTTCCCTCTCACCTTAAACCCTCTAATTTTAGACTCCCCTTCCTTTGGGAAAAGATATTGATTATCTAGCTGATTTGTGCCCTCATTATTTTATAGACATCTATAAGATCACCCCTGAGTCCCCTATGCTCCAGAGAAAAAAAAATCCCAGTCTATCCAGCCTCTCCTTTTAATTCAATCCATCAAACCCCGGTAGCATCCTAGTAAATCTTTTCTGAACTCTTTCTAGTTTAAATAATACTCTTTATATAATAGGGTGACCAGAGTTGCACACAATATTCCAAGTGTGGCCTTACCAATGTTTTGTATTGGGACAGCATGGTAGCACAGTGGTTAGCACTGTTGCTTCACATCTCCACCTTCCTGGCTTAGAACACAGAACAGCACAAGCAGGCCTTTTGGTCCACAAGTTGCGCCGATCATATTCCTACCTACTAGGCCTACCTATGACCCTCAATCCCGTTAAGTCCCATGTAGTCATCCAGAAGTCTCTCAAAAGACCCCAGCGAGTTCGCCTCCACCACCACCGACGGCAGTCGATTCCACTCACCCACCACCCTATGAGTGAAAAACTTAGCCCTAACATCTGCTCTGTACCTATTCCCCAGCATCTTAAACCTGTGTCCCCTCGTAGCGACTATTTCAGCCCTGGGAAATAGCCTCTGAGAATCCACCTGATCTATACCTCTCAACATCTTATAAATCTCTATCAGGTCACCTCTTATCCTTCGTCTCTCTAGGGAGAAAAGACTGAGCTCCCTCAACCTATCCTCATAAGGCATGCCACCCAATCCCTGCAACATTCTTGTAAATCTCTTCTGCACCCTTTCAATAGCTTCCACATCTTTCCTGTAATGAGGTGACCAACTGTGCACAGTACTCCAAGTGGGGTCTGACTAGGATCTTATAGGGAGGGCTTGGGTCTCTGTCTGTGCATATTCTCCTCGTGTCCGCCTGAGTTTCCTCTTGGTGTCCGGTTTCCTCCCACAGTTCAAAGATTAGGGTTAGGTTGATTGGCCATGCTAAAATTGCCCTTTAGTGTCCTGAGATGCATAGTCAAAGGGATTAAGTGAGTAAATATGTAGGAATATAGGGAGAGCGCCTGGGTGGGATTGTGGTTGATGCAGACTCGATGGGCCAAATGGTCTCTTTCTGTGCTGTAGGGTTTCTATAATTCTATGATTGTACAACTTTAATAAGACATTCCAACTCCTGAATTCAACGTACATAGCTGTGGTCCGGCAAATAAACTCCAAGGACCTAACATTGGGCTGAGTACTCAGGAAGATTAAAAGCAACCAATTTAGCAACAATGGAGACCCACAAATAACCATCAAATAAATGACTATGTAATTTGTTTCAATGATATCGGTCACAGAATCATTGAAGAGGTCCTTCAGTCCATCGAATCTGCACCAACACGTGAGAAACATCTAACCTACCAACCTAAACCTATTTAGCAGTGCAGCTCTTAGCCTTGAATGCTACGATATGTCAAGTACTCATTCAGATACTTTTCAAAGGATGTGAGACAACCCACTCCCAGACAGCGCATTCCAGACCCTCACCACTCTCTGAATAAAAACACTTTTCCTCACATTTCCCCCTCCTTTTAACTTGTGTTGCTGCTCCCTATCCATCCTGTCCATGACCCTCATAATCTTGTCGAGGAGACATCCTCTTTAAAGGGCAGTGAGATATCTCTTGCATCCAGCTCTAAGGGTAGGCAAGGTCGCAATTAATTACCTAACCCATAAGAAGGAAACTCCAAGACTGTGGCACTCCCTCAGTGTGGCACTCTCCCAGCACTGCACTCCCTCAGTGCGGCATTCCCTCAGTGTGGCACTCTCCCAGCACTGCACTTCCTCAGTGTGGCACTCCCTCAGTGTGGCACTCTCCTAGCACTGCAGTCCCCTCCCTCGGTGCAGCTCTCTCTCAGTGTGGTACTCTCCCAGCACTGCACTTCCTCGGTGCAGCACTCCCTCAGTGTGGCACTCTCCCAGCACTGCACTCCCTCAGTGCGGCATTCCCTCAGTGTGGCACTCTCCCAGCACTGCACTTCCTCAGTGTGGCACTCCCTCAGTGTGGCACTCTCCTAGCACTGCAGTCCCCTCCCTCGGTGCAGCTCTCTCTCAGTGTGGTACTCTCCCAGCACTGCACTTCCTCGGTGCAGCACTCCCTCAGTGTGGCACTCTCCCAGCACTGTGCTCCCTCGGTGCGGTGCTCTCTCAGTGTGGCACTCTCCCAGCACTGCACTCCCTCAGTGCAGCACTCCGTCAGTGTGGCACTCTCACAGCAGTGCACTCTCTCAGTGTGGCACTCTCCCAGCACTGCACTCCCTCGGTGCAGCACTCCCTCAGTGTGGCACTCTCCCAGCACTGCACCCTTTGGTGCACCGCTCCCTCGAGCTGGCACTCTTCCAATGAAATTATAAATGTGTCTTCCTACCCAAACTGCAATATATAACAGGTGTGATTTACCACTCCCGCCAGCGGCAGTAAAGGTCACTGGACAGGATGGGAAAATTTACAGAGACTTTGGATTGTCCTCCAAATTTTCCTATCCCGCCCATGATGACACCTGTCGCTGGTGGGCCTGGAAAACCCAACCCAATGATTTACTGTGTGTTCAGACAGACAATGACTTTCCAATCTCGGCTACATCTTGCAGCTGAAAATACTAATGGACCATCTCTACCCCATAAAGAGGAGCACAGATCGAACAGGGTGAGGGGACTCAGTGTTGAGAACTGAAAGGGAGGTCAAGCTTTCTTCAATTTCACAAGGACAGCATGGTGGATAGCACTGCTGCCTCACAGTGCCAGGGACCCAGGTTCAATTCCAGTCTTGGGTCACTGTCTATGTGGAGTCTGCACATTCTCCCTGTGCCTGCATGGGTTTCCTCCGGATGCTCTGATTTCCTCCCACAGTTCAAAAGATGTGTGGGTTTGGTTGATTGGCCATGCTAAATTGCTCCTTAATGTTGAGAGACTAGCAGGGAAAACAGGAGGTGTTATGGGACAGGGCTTGGGTGGGATTGTTAGTGCAGACTCAGTTAACCGAATGACCTCCTGCACTGTAGGAATTTGGTGATTTCTGATTCCAATATGAAATTCACACTCATCATCCGGTTTTTCCCAAGAATTTCCTGACTTTCTTTTCTGTTGTTGTTGCAGTTAGGTTTCCATTTTGGGAAAAAAAAGCCCCTCTGGTATATGTGTAACTAAACCGCAGTGTTAATGATTAACCATCAGGAACTGGATGGCTTCACATTTTCTAAACAACAAGATACAAACGCATTCGGGTCATTTAGCTGCAATTTGTGAACATAGTGTTGCCAATAAATGATTTGGTTAATGATTTATTAACTCCACACTGCTGATGTAATGCTTGCGATCCACCAGGGGAAAGAGGGAGAAGAAAGAAAAGGATAATTAAAGGGGAAATGTGAGGGGGAAGGAAACAATCCAGATTTTATGTCACTGAATTAAGCCTCATTAAAATAAAAGATTTAGTACACTGCACAAAGTTCTCACTTTTTACACTGTCCTAATGCTTTAGTGGAGAAGAGATTATGGAGTGAATAACGTGCAGTTTCCATTTATTTTCCCACTTCACACAGAGATTACACTGAAATGAATACCTTTCACACGGCATGGATTTAGATTCCAGCTGAACTGAAGCCATGGATGAACAGGGCTGCCTCGGAGGAGGAGCGATGGGAACGCCTGAGTCTAAAGAAGCTGTCTTGCGATGGAGTGTCTCCAGCGACGCTCCTTGGGCCTCTGTGTCTACTGGGCAGGAGCCGGCTCTCCCATGGCTAACACTTGAAGGGACTTCCGGCCCCATGGCTCCCTGGAGGAATGTCTCTGAAGCTGCCTGTTCAGATTCCAGTGTGGGCGAGGAAGGCGGTGAGGGCCGGGACTTTCGCTTTGTGGATGCACCTGACAGGAGCTTTAAGAAGCCTTTCTTTTCCTTCTGCGAAGCAGCAAATAAAAAATTTAGAACAATAATTTCCAAAGGCAATCAGTGTCAATTTAACAGAGTCTGAAACTGTCCCAGCTTTAGTTTGGCTCCTGCTCTGCCCAAGGCTGCAAGGAACTACAAAAGGTCATGAATGTAGCCCAATCCATCATGCAAACTAACTTCCCATCCATTAACTCTATCTACACTTCCCGCTGCCTCGGCAAAGCAGCCAGTGTAATCAAGGACCCCGTACACTCCGGATATTCTCTCTTCCATCTTCTTCTGTCGGAAAAAGATACCAAAGTCTGAGATCATGTACCAACTGACTCAAGTTTGGTGGCGTTTAAGGGGTTAGTAGATAAGTTTATGGACGAAAAGGGAATGGTTTAGTTTGGAGGGTCATTGCTTTTTCCTAATTGGTCGGCGCAACATGGAGGGCCAAAGGGCCTGTTCTGCGCTATAATGTTCTATGTTCTAAGAATAGCCTCTTCTCTGATATCATCAGACTTTTGAATGGACCAACCTCGCACTAAGTTGGTCTTTCTCTACACCCTGGCTATGACTGTGACACTACATTCTGCACCCTCTCCTTTTCATCTCTATGAATGGTATGCTTTTCCTGGATAGTGCACAAGAAACAATACTTTTCACTAATACATGTGAGTAATACATATACTGATACGTGACAATAATAAATCAAATCAAAATCAAACAGTGTATTGGTAATCCGTGACAAATAAACAAGAACATGTTCCTCTGTGAAATGTATGCTCGCAGGAAAGTAATAATTCATTCTTTATTTGCTTCTATTTTATATCAATTTTCCTCTTCAAAGACAGACATTTTCAAGGTGCCGTAATATGCCATGGGTGCAAGGTAGGTTCATTCAAAAGTCTGATGATGTTAGGGAAGAAGCTATTCTTGAATCAGTTGGTGTATGATCGGGAAAGTATCAGCCTGTGAGAAAGGCCCATGAACTGATCATGTACTCCCATGCTGTCAGAGGATAAATGTTATTAGTTAAGGAAAATAACCAATACGAATAATGATGATAGCCAGCTGGGGAGAGCAAGGGGTGGGCAAGTGGCTTTCAAAAATAGTATAATTGTAGTACTGAGAGTGATGTAATCTCAGAGTAGGTATGGAACTCCCCTGAATCTCTCTCCCTCGTACATTGACCAAGCTTGAAAAATAAAGAAACATCTTTTACCAGATTACTGTCTCCATGAGTCTTTGTGTTAGCTGAGCTGTAATTAAGAAGGGGAATCCCTCACTTGAAAGCCAGTGGAATACATAGTCTCTGAAAAGGCTCTAACAGGAAATAATTATGAGAACAATAAGCTTCCAATGAGGATGCCAATTTAAATTTACAGGTGACCATTATTTTGCCGTGGAAATTAGTGGTTCCCTCTGCCACTCCAGTGAAATAAGAGATCTCAAAGAAAACAGTTCCACTTCAGACCAACTGATGTTTACCAATGAGACAAAGGAGCTGAGATAATGAATTAATCCCTGAGAAAGCGTTCTCATATGAGGAACACAGGATACACAGCCAGAAGGATGGTCTGTACCAAGGTCAGCCAATGTTGATACACCATATTCCTGGACCACAACATTCCTCCCCTCTTTGTCAAGCTTCATTCCTCTTTTGCTTTTAACATTTACTCATCCTCTGGACCCAGCTTTCAGTCCTTCACTTGACCCATTATGCCCACAATTAACTTGACCATTATCATTTTTGGTGTTGAAATCTACCACTTGCAAGCTGGGAGTTTCAAAGCCTGTACTTCTTTGAGACAACCTCTAACTGAAACAGGAAACAGAAACAGGGGCAACATGGTGCCACAGTGGTTAGCACCGCTGCCTCACAGCTCCAGGTCTGCTGAGACGAAAGATGAGGCCTCAGTTTAACATTTAATTCAAAACATAGCAGGTCTGGACAGGGATAGCATCCCTTGGGATGGCCCTGAAGTAGCAGCCTTGATTTCTGTAATCGAGTCTCTAGAGTGGAATTTGAACCAACAAGCTTTGAGTTCAAGAGACACGTGCGCCGTGCACTGATCCACTTTTCTCACAAAGTGAAGAAAAACACCTCTCACCTTCTCTCTGCTCTCCTTCTCAAATTTATTCGCAGCTGAAGCTGTCACGGGCGGGATGGCAGGTGCTGCAGGAACAGCACAGGTCGCGATGCCTGTCGGCTCCCCCTCCAAAGATGTGGCGCTGATATTCGGAGGGGTTATGGCGGCGGTGGCAGAGGTTAAAGCAACACCCGGTCTCGCTGCCGCGGGAACGGTAACAACGGTAAAAGGGGCGATGGCTTGCTGTGGATGTGGCAAGGACACAACTTGCTGAGGAGCCACTGAGGTCGCCGGGATGGGGGAAGCCGGGTTGTGGGCTTGTATGGGGGTCACTGCTGCAGTCGGTCTCTCCTGGCCCTGGGCAGCAGCTGTCGGGTGAGAAGAGTTTTAATTGTTTAAACATTACTAAATTACAAAGCCACAGATTCTCCTTACAGCAGAGTAAGCATTTAATAAAAATGCTGAAAATTATGGAGGATTTTGATAGACTGTCTAAGGACAAACTGTTTTCACTGGTAAGAGAGTCAGTAACACAGATTATAGGTAATTGGCAATTAAACCAAAGAGGTAAAGAGATTTTTTTTTAATATGCAATGAGTTATGCACTATTGGAAAGAGAGATGGAAATATCTCCAACTTCAAAAGAGATACAGACTGAAAGGAAAATAACGCAGAGCTATTGGAAAGAGCGGGGGAGTGGGAAGGATTGGCTACCCATTCTTCTACGTTGTATGATTCTATGATTAAGTTCCAAGCAAAAACACAACTGGAGGGAAGTTCACTGGCCAGTATCAAGCAACAGAACATCAAGCTAGCAAATACAAAAAGAGATGAGTTAGATAGAAGCTATGTACTTTGCTGAGGAGGTCAGAACGAGCAGGTATAAGCTTAACATTAGAGCTAGTACCTTCAGGGGTGATCTCTTCACACAAAAGGCTGTGGGAATCTGGAATGCGAGATTAAGGCTATTAAGGATGGCTGTCTTTAGAACACTGATAAAACTTTTTGTTAGATCAGGATATTAGGGATATGGTGCAAGGTAGAGAGATGGAGTTAAGATAAAGATCAGCCTTGATCTCACTGAACAGTGGAACAAGTTTGGACTCCTGAATGGCCTCTGCCTGCTCCTCCTTGTGTTCCCAGGCTTATAATGGGAAATCTGGTGCAGAAAATGTGAACCAATTACAGGAACTTAGATTCAAAATTAAGACGGGAAGGATTGCTGCTGAAATCTTAACAGGGACTGAGCTCAGGCTTCTAAGAAACCAGTCAGGGAAGGTGCCAGGCAAGAGAAGGAGGTCAACAGACCATGGAACGTACACTGGGAAAGACATTGATCTAAAAAGAGAGAGTGTGTATTTCAGATGGAAAAGTGGACGTTGTTACCTCTGGAGGACTTAAAACATCAGTGCAACGAATAGGCAAACAACACAAGGAAGGCAAATAGCACGCTGATGCAGTGGTTAGTACTGCTGCTTCGCAGTGCCAGTGACCCGGGTTCAATTCCAGCCTCGGGGTGTGAAGTTTTCACATTCTCCTGAGTCTGTGTAGATTTCCTCCGGGTGCTTCATTCCCTCCCACACTCCAAAGATGTGCAGGTTAGATGGACTGGCCAGGCTAAATTTCCCTTGGTGTCAGGGGGATTAGCAGAGTAAATCATAAAGTTACAGGGGATCTGGGTAAGATTGAGGTTGGTGCAGGCTCAATGGGCCGAATGGCCACTTTCTGCACTGTAGGAATTCTATAACATGGTGGCTCTTGCTTTGCTGCCCAACGCGGCGGGAGCAACAGTCTGAGCAAGATTACGCTTACGAATGGCAACGTCATTGGCACACCAGACTCACCTGTCCGGACAGCATTGCGAGCTTGGTTTACTGTCATCTGGCCTGTCATGTGCATCAGAACCTTGGCCTGTGGGTTGGTCGCCTGTACATGTGCTGCAGATATCACTGCGGTGGGGATGGGTGGGGTCGGACTAATTGGTCGACCGAAGTCCAGGCCGTTTCCAGGAGCTTTGGGCTGAGGCGTCACCACTGGTAAAGGCACAACTGTAGTCACTCCTCGCCCAACCTGCGCTGTCACTACCACCGGCAACTTTGACTGCCCTGCTGCAGAAGGTGCCCTGCAAATAATTTAAAATTGCAAGGATGAGGGATAACAGGCTGAATCTGAACAAAGGGAAAATGTTGAGGATGCTGGAAATCTGAAATGAAATTGGCAAACAATGTAAGTATTCAGCAGGTCTGGAAGTGTCTGTGGAGAGAGGAACAGAGCTAATCTTTCAGTGCAATCTTTCATTAGGCTGAAGTTTCGGTTTTCACCAATGAAGGATTCTACAGATAAGCCATCGAGGTTTAAAGCATGGAAAAAAGCCCTTTGGCCCAACTTGTTCATGGCGCCCAGGTTTTACTATTAAGCTAGTCCCAATTGCCTGCATTTGACTATATCTGTCCTAGAACGTAGAACATTACAGCGCAGAACAGGCCCTTTGGCCCTCGATGTTGCGCCGACCAATTCAGAAAAAGCAATGACCCTCTAACCTAAACCATTCCCTTTTCATCCATAAACCTATCCACTTACCTCTTAAACACCCCCAAACTTGGCGCATCTACAACTGCAGCAGGCAGGGCATTCCATACCCTTACCAGCCTCTGGGTAAAGAACCTACCTCTGACATTCGTCCTATAACTACCACCCCTTAATTTAAAGCTATGTCCCCACGTGCTAGCTTTCCTCCATCCGAGGAAAAAGGCTATCACTGTCCACCCTATCTAAACCTCTGATCGCCCTGGCTAATTGATTTACACTTGCTGCATTAAAATTTCCTTGTTGACCACAGTTTAGTTCAAACTTAATCCCCCTGTCCTCCCTCCCCACTGGGCCATCTGAAACTTGCTCTTAAATTTTGCTTTCACTGACCTTTATTCTTCTATTAGCACATTCTGATACTTTTATGCAGTTGCTCACACCTTCCCCCATTGGTGACCAATGATATTGCCTTTCATCAAGCACAATCTTGGCAATTAACGCTTCCTCCATCTCAGAATCAGCGACTATTTATTAGTGACAAGTAGGCTTACACTGCAATGAGGTTACTGCGAAAATCCACACTCTGTCGGGCACAGAGGGGGAATTTAGCATGGCCAATGTGCCTAACCAGCATGTCCTTTAGACTGTGGAAGGAAACCAGAGTACTCAGAGGAAACCTCTGCAGACACAGAAGAAATGTGCAAATTCCAACAGGCAGCGGCCCAAGCTGGGAATCGAATCTGGGTCCCTGGTGCTGAGACAATAGTGCTAACTACTGTGTCATGTTTAGTGATAGTTGAATGAGATTAATTCAAAAAAGAGTTGTATTAATTTAATTACCTATGCAGTTCTTATGGACTCTCTACTGTGTTAAAAGAGGTCAATGGCCCATCGAGTCTGCACCGACTCTTACCCAGGCTTACATATTTACCCTGCTAATTCCCTTAACCTGCATATCTTGTGACACTAAGTGCAAATTTACCATACCAATCAACCTAACTTGCACATCTTGAATTGTGCGAAGAAACTGGAGCACCCGGAGAAAACCCATAGAGGCATGGAGAGAACATACAGTCACTCAAGGCTGGAATTGAACCTGGGTCCCTGGTGCAGTGAGGCAGCAGTGCTAACCACACTGCCACCATGCCTCCCTATAGCTACTTCTACCAGATCTGCTGTCAAGGTTTGTCACACCCATCTGTCTTCTCCCATCCTGACATATCCAGTGTAGCTCGTCTGCAACCAAGGCAGGCCAGTGGTTGGAACTGTTGCCTCATAGTGCCAGGGACTCAGGTTCAATTCCCAGTTTGGGTCATTGTCTGTATGGAGTCTGCGCATTCTCTGTGTGTCTGTGTGGGTTTCCTCCGGGTGCTCCTGTTTCCTCACACAGTCTGAAAGATGTACTGGTTAGGTATATTGTCCATGCTAAATTCTCCCTCTGTGTACCCGAGCAGGTGCCAGAGTGTGGCCACTAGGAGATTTTCACAGTAACTTAATTGCAGTGTTAATGTAAACCTACTTGACACACTAATAAACTTTACTTTTCACTTTACTTATTCATCATCCAACTATACCTAGGTAACCATATTTTCTGCTCCCTCCACTTTGCCCTCCAGATCTCTATAGGTTTTCAGCTCTGACACTTTTTTCTGTTTCTTCCTATTTTTTCGAGTCCTTGCAGTGTGGTCATTCAGCAGCTTAGGAACCGGAAATGGGACCACTAGGCAGTTGTCCTGGAGTCCTATGTGGTCCTGCTTGCCAATCGGTTGGTTATCTGGTTTGGGCACTGGTCAGGGCTTTGGATCCTCATAGAGTACACGGGTGAGTAAAATTTTAAAAAAAAAGCAGGAAAGCTTCATCTGTGCCTGGGGCTGTTCCTATGTTTATCAATTTCAAACCATGTTAATGTTCACCAGGATGACGCCTGGTCTCGAGGGTTTTGGCTGTGAGGAGAGGTTGAAAAAACTAGGATTGTTTTCACTGGAAAGACAGAAGCTAAGGGAAGAGGTTGACAAAATTATGAGAAGCACAGATGGGGTGGATAGTCAGAGGCTCTCTCCCAGGGTGGAAGTATCAATTTCAAGGGGCACAGTTCAAGGTGAGAGGGGGAAAGTTTAAGAGAGATATGCGGGGAAAGCTTTTTACGCAGAGGGTAGTGGGTGCCCAGAGCACCAGAAGAAGTTGTGGAAGCAGGCACATTAGCAACATTTAACAGGCATCTGGATGGTACAAGGGTAGAAAGTTTTTCTTTTAGTTTAGTTAGGGCATCGTGATCAGCACAGGCTTGGAGGGCAGAAGGGCTGTTTCTTTGCTGTACTTTGTTTTTTTTGTTCTTTACCTCTGATATCATTTACTTCTACATCTCGAGGACTCCCTCACTTATATATTCATGCTACCGCATTCCTTTCAAACAATATTTTACTAGCTTTTTTTTTAATGTACCCACTATCTATTGTTATTACTTTCTTTCTATCTGTTAAAGATTTTGTCTTCTGATACAAAACTCTCATGTTGTGATTTCTTTCCAGCTCCAATACTTCATCATACATCTCACTATATTCTTTTTCCTTAGCCTACCTACGTGTACTCTCTAATTTATTTTTAATTTCATCATGCTGTGCTGTGTTTCTTTCCTCTGTTAGGGAAATTCCAAGATATATTATGAAGTTAACCTAGACCCAAACATTTTTTTAATTTTGACATTAGGCCGAGCATAATGTGTTTCACTCCAGGTGTGATTCAACTGAACCACTGGGAAATTTTCATTAAAACAAACTTTATTGAAGCATGCAGTTAGAATATGAGAAAGAATTAGTGTAACTTTTCAAATTGAAATACTTAAACGCGACAAAGTATACTTTTTAATAGCTATTCATCTCTATAGTTCCAATTTAAGCAATATTCCCATAGACATAAATCCTATTTCAGAACCAATTAACAACGAAAATAGTATGTTCACACAGTTACTACATTTCTAGCCCTTTAACTGCTCTGGGAAGATATAGAATGACTCTTGCCTTCTTAGACCCATATAGCATATATCCAGAGAAGGATATATCCTCAAACAGCAGAACTTGAAAGAAATAAATTTAGTTTCTGGCTGATCCCAATCTCCAGACAGAGAATGAGCAACTTCACTCGTCAGCAACTGACTTGATTTCTCTCTGTAAGCCTAGTCCCACCCAGTCATATGACCTTATCTGACAATCAATCCAATAAAGTCCCACTCTGATAAACCTCAGGGGAAAGCACTAAAATAATACCCTGCATTAGTTCAGATTAAAACAACATGGTAACAATTAAAATCAATTATGATGCTGCAGAAACTACAGGAACTGCCAGATACGACAAAATGGCAACGATAATAAAACAAATAGCTAAAACAGGTCCTGCACAAGATACATGACACAAATATATTGCTTAAAGGCACAGTATTATCACAGCCCTTTCTACTATCATTGCAAACAACTTGCATCTATATTTTCTCTTCCATTCTGTATTAATCCACCCATTAAAACAAAATCCTCAAGCCAGTATATCATTGCTGCTACTTTGACAGGGCCGTTGATTTTACAGGGCAATGTGCTCGGCAGCTCTATTTTTCCACCCATCTGCAAAATGACTTTGTTACATAAGCTGTCCATCTGATGCACTCTGTCATGTCTGTCACACGAGTTGATCCTGAGCAAAACAGATCCTAAATGGGCTACAGGCATGTTACAGCTAGAAAATCAACTGTATTTCCTTTCTTCAAAGAAGCCCCCACCCCACACCTCCCCTTTCTGTGTATTTTCATCAACTGGAAAAACAGCTACCTGCATTCACACAAAGCATCCCTCTGGTATTAAGTGAGGATGAAAGAATCATCCAAGATGACAAGAAAATATTCTCAGAGTTCAAAAGCACAGAACTGGGTTTTTAAGAGGTAGCTGATAATGGGAGAGCAAGAGAAAGATAATGTAGTTGAAGAGGAGTTTATCAAAAAAAAAGTGACCAGCAAGTCAAAAACCTTCCCATTTTCGGAATGTGTTTAGACAGGCAAAACATCTTACATAGATTGATATCCATGTGCATTTGCAAGAAAACATGTCACAGATTTTCTATCAGGACATGTGGCTCAATACAAATTTCAGACGAACCTTCAAGTGCCTATAACCTTAGTTGCTTACAAACGATTAAGATCTTCTTCTCCTTTCCACTAATTCCAATCCTTAATTGTGATTCCATAATATATAGATAAGTTCTTTATCATATTTTAAAACAACTTTACCAATCCAATTCAGATTGGATTATTTGTGGGGATCCTTTCTTTAATTATGCACATGTTATGACAACTCACATCAACTTCATGCCTCTATATAGTTGCACGAGAGAAAATTCTGGCAAATAAGCTGACACTTGGCGTACGACAACGACATTAAGACTGGAAAGCTTTGTTGTGTGAGTAGGCTTGAAGGAGTTTCTTAAAGCAGTATCATAGAACCATAGAATCACTACAGTGCAGTAGGAGGCCATTCGGCCTACCAAGTATGCAGCGACCACAATCCCACCCAGGCCCTATTTCCGCAACCCCATGTATTTACCCTTCTAATCCCCTGACGCTAAGGGAAAATTTAGTATGGCCAATCAACTTCAAGGTAGATAAACTTCAAGGGGTGAAGTATATTCCAGGATATTGTGAGAAGCTAGGGAGGAAATTGTTGGTCCCCTAGCCAACATATTTGTAACATCGATAGTCACGGGTGAGATGCCTGAAGATTGGAGAGTGGCAAATGTTGTGCCTTTGTTTAAAAAGGGCTGCAGGGAAAAGCCTGGCAACTACATGTTAGTGAGTCTCACAACTATGGTGGGTAAATTGTTGGAAGGTATTTTGAGAAACAGGATCTACAGGGATTTAGAGATGCAAGGACTGATTATGGACAGTCAGCATGGCTTTGTGAGTGGAAAATCATATCTCATAAATTTAATTGAGTTTTTTGAAGGAGTAACCAAGAAGGTAGATGAGGGCAGTGCAGTTGATGTTGTCTACATGGATTTTAGCAAGGCTTTTGACAAGGTACTGCATAGTAGTTGATGCATAAAGTTAAATCTCATGGGATCCAGGGTGAGGTATCTCAATGGATACAAAATTGGCTTCTTGATAGAAGCCAGAGGGTGGTTGTAGAGAGTTGTTTTTCAAACTGGAGGCCTGAGAACAGTAGTGTGCCTCAGGGATCAGTGCTGGGTCCACTGTTATTTGTCATTTATAATAATGATTTGGATGAGAATATAGGGTGCATGGTTAGTTAAGTTTGCAGATGACACCAAGATTGGTGGCATAGTGGACACTGAAGAAAGTTATCTCCAATTGCAACAGAATCTTGACCAATTGGGTCAGTGGACTGACAAATGGCAAATGGAGTTTAATTTAGACAAATGTGAGGTAATGCATTTTGGTAGATTGAACCCCAGGGCAGGACTTACTCAGTTAATGGTAGGGTGTTGGAAAGCGTTACAGAACAAAGAGATCTACGAGTACATGTTCATAGTTCCTTAAAAGTGGAGTCTCAGGTGGAGAATGGTGAAGAAAGCATTTGGCACGCATGGTTTCATCGGTCAGAACATTGAATAAAGGAGTTGGAATGTCTTGCTGAAGCTGTACAATACATTAGTAAGGCCACACTTGAAACACTGTGTGCGATTCTGGTCACCCTATTATAGAAAGGATATTATTAAACTAGAAAGAGTGCAGAAAAGATTTACTAAGATGCTACCAGGACTTGATAGATTGAGTTATAAGGAGAGGCTGAATAGACTGGGGCTTTTTTCCTCTGGAACACAGGAGGCTAAGGGATCTCTAAGGGAGCTATGAGACCTTATAGAGGTCTATAAAATAATGAGGGGCATAAACAAGGTAAATAGTCAATATCTATTTCTAAAGAAAGAAGAGTTTAAAACTAGACGACATAGGTTTAAGGTGAGAGAGAAGAAAGTCAAAAGTGTCCAGGGGGGCAATTTTTTCACACAGAGGGTGGTGTGTGTCTGGAACAAGCTGCCAGAGGTAGTAGCAGAAGAGGGTACAATTTTATCTTTTAAAGAACATTTAGATAGTTACATGGGTACAATGTGTATAGAGGGATATGGGCAAAATGCAGGCAACTGGGATTAGCTTACAGGTTTTAAAAAGAAGGGCGGCTAGGACAAATTGGTGCAAAGGGTCTGTTTGCTGTAAACCTCTGTGACTCCGTAACTTAACCCGCATATCTCTGGACTCTGGGAGGAAACCGGATCATCCAGAGGAAACCCATTCTGATACAGGGAGAACATACGAACTCCATACAGTGACCCAAGCCAGGAATTGAACCCAGGGTTCCTGGTGTTGCAAGGCAGCAGTGCTAACCACTATGTCACCATGTTGCCTCAGTAAAGAGAGCTGAGAAGTTTAAGGGAGGGAATTCCTATCTAAAAGCGGAAGTGGCTAAAGGCACACCCATCGATGATGGGGCAAAGGGGGTTTGGAGCACAGGGGGTTCGAACTGGAGGCATGCAGAATTCTCAGTAAGTTGCAGGGGTGAAGGAGATTACAGAGAATCAGGAGGGGGCGATCTGAGTGTCAGGATGAGAATTTTAAAAATCATAGCTTTTGGATACAACATTTTGGTCAAAGAAAATCTATTTTGCAAAGATTATTTGAAATGCAAAGACATAATTTGAATCCACGACTAAAAGTAAGTTAATATCCTCAGCAGACTGAACTTATCAATTTAATCATTTCTGCTTTAATTAGTGGTGTGAGTTTAACTAAGGGACTACTAGTTCAGGTTACGTTTTAACAATGATGAGGTACTACAGACTTAAAACTTGACTCTTGAGTAACAACCAATCTAAGGTTAAGGAAATCCTTAAGTATACACACTACATAAAATGTCTTTTCTGGTTGACAACCTTTTTCGTCATATGTTCCAACATCCACATTTAAAATGGAAACCACTTACACAAACATATCATACTGCAATTACACTCTTCTGTCTGTGGTAATACGGCAGTGCCAAGTATTACATCTTTCAGCCCTTCTGTCTGCATTGCAAGAAATTCCAATGCTGCAGCCAGAATTATACTTCCGAATAACACGCATAAATTATATAGCATTACATCAGATATATGGCACAGAAACATGCCATTCAACCCAACCAGTCCATGTTTATGCTCCACCTAAGCCACTTCCCACTGTTGTTCATATCAATCTACCATAGAAACTTAAACAGAAAATGCTGGAGAGAAACAGCAGGTCTGACGGCAACTGTGGAAAGAGAATAGAGCCAACATTTTGAATCATCTTGACTCGAAACTTTGGCTCTATTCTCTCTCCACAAATGCTGAGTTTCTCCAGCATTCTCTGATTTTGTTTCAGATTCCAACATCTGCAGTATTTTAACTTCACATCATGGCAGTGAATTCCACAATCCCAGCACTATCCTGCAATACCAGTAATGAAACAGAAAGTGCAGGAAAAACTCAGTCAGTTTGGCACTATCTGTGGAGAGAGGAGCAGAGTTAAACTTCCGAGTTCAATGCGACTTCGTTGGAGCAGCCTCTTGTTGTAACAGTCCTATTGTTACATTAAAAATGAAGTGTATCCTCCAATTCACCATGCTATATTTTATCCCTTTGTGGGATGTAAGCAATATCAGTCGGCGTGAGGGCGGCATGGTGACACAGTGCCAGGTTCAATTCCCAACTTGGGTCACTGTCTGTACGGAGTTTGTACATTCTCCCCGTGTCTGCGCGGGCTTCCTTCGTGTGCTTCAGTTTCATCCCACCATCTAAAAGACGTGCTAGTTAGGTACATTGGCCCGAAGAGATGCAGAATGTGGCAACTAGGGGATTTTCACAGTAATTTCATTGCAGTGTTAATGTAGCTTACTTGTAACTAATAAGTAAACTTTCTTTAACTTCTATAGTCCATGCGGTCCTGCGAATTCTTTGCAATGCTTTTTTTTATATGTAACTAAGCCAATTCAGGAGTCAGCTGAGAGTCAACCACATTGGTGTGGAACTGGAATCAGAATACAGGCCTGACTGAATTAGGGTAGCAGATTTCCTTCTCTCAAAGGCATCAATGAATTCAATGGATTGTCACTGGCAAACTGACAGCCTCATCCTAGCCACTTGTGAATGAGGCCAGTTTTTTAATTTCCAAATTTTATTAAACTAAATTCAAATTTCCCAAATGGCTGCAACTTAAATGTATGTTCGCAGGATGATCAATCTTGTAACATGGCTGCTACAAGGATAAGGACACCGGATATGTGGGAACACCATGACCTGCAAGTTCCCCTCCAAGCCACTCACCATCCTGACTTGGAATTATATCATTGTTCCTTCGCAGTTGTTGGGTCAAAATCCTGGAATTCCTTCCCTAATGGCACTGTGGGTCAACCCACAGCACATGGAGTCAACCCACAGCACATGGACTGCAGCGATTCAAGAAACCAGCTCACCGCCACTTTTAAATGGTTAACTAGGGATGGGCAACAAACACTGGCCAGCCAGCGATGCCCATGTCCCATGAATGAATAAAAAAAAATGACGCAGGAGTACAGTGGCGCAAAGTAACATAACACTTTGAATTAGTTTCACAGAATTGACTTACTGACCTGGTTACAGGAGCCATATAATTCCCAGGAAAAACACCGATTTTGCCCGTGTGCATCGATGTTCCCTTGAACCATCCATCCTGACAACGCTCAAGCACAAGGAATATCTCTCCTTTTCGCAACTCCAGCTCATCTTCTTTGCGAGGAGTGTAGGGATACAAAGCAACATACCTAAAGACAAGGATAAAATATGAGCGACTTATCAGCCCAAAGAGGCATGTTAGCCTTGGCTGGAAAAACATAGAAGATAGAGCCGGAGGAGAATCATGGTTGAGCATCCAACTCAATAGCCTAATCCTGCTTTCTCCCTATAACCTTTGATCCCATTTGCCCCAAGTGCTATATCTAGCTGCCTCTTGAATACATTCAATGTTTTGGCATCAACTACTTTCTGTGGTAATGAATTCCACAGGCTCACCACTCTTTGGGTGAAGAAATGGCTCCTCATCTCCATCCTAATAACCTATTTCAAATCCTCGGACTGTGACTCCTTGTTTTGGATTCCCCCACCACTGGGAATATCCTCCCTGCATCTATCCTGTCTAGTCCTGCTAGAATTTTATAAGTTTCTATGAGATTCCTCCATCATTCATGTACAGACAATAGTCTATACAAGATTATACTGCATAGTCGTAAATCAGGGGAAGAATTCCAGTCTGTCCCATAATTAATGGGTTCATTTGAGGAATGTGGAGAAATTACATTGCGGCCTGAAAGAGAGATGGGTCTGCAATTTAAACAGCACCATACTACATTGTACATCAGAAGGCAAATGACTGCTATTCTCGCAAAACACATCTTGACTCACTAAAGGCAGTACGAGTAAATAAAGCAATTACAAGATATTGGATGAATCCAATGTATTGGTAAACACTAAAATACGTAAAATTCCATTTGCAGTTTCTCTTTTCCAAAACTCAATCATTGACATCTAACTTCCTCATAGATTGAAGTACACATGAGCACGTGTAATGTTTTGTGTTAACGCAAATGGGGCGGCATGATGGCAAACACTCCTGCCTCACAGCGCTAGGGACCTGGGTTCGATTCCCAGCTTGGGTCACTGTCTGTGCACAGTCTGCATGTTCTCTCTGTGTCTTCCCTCCGGGTGCTCCGGTTTCCTCCCAAAGTGCTGATCAGGTGCACTGGCCACTCTAAATTCTCTCTCAGTGTACCTGAATAGACGCCAGAGTCTTGCGATTAAAGATTTTCACAGTAAGTTCATTACAGTGTCAACATAAGCCTACTTGTGATGCTAATAAGTAAACTAAAACTTAAAGAAAGGTTTCAATTCTGGTGCAGGTTATAGAATGTTGGTGTGCCATAATTAAGAAGCCAGCAGGTAAGCAGTCAGGGTGAAGATATTTGCTGTAATTACATATTGGACATCTTTGGAAAGGATAGAGCCCAAGTTGTGATCCAAAAGAAATATGCGAAATTTCAAAAAGCGGTCGATAGGGTAGAAAGGAAACGATGTTTCCACTTAGAAAAGAGTCCAAAATTAAGGACCATAAGTAAGAGGTAGTCATTAATAAATCTAATAAGGAAATCAGAAGAATTTTATTCACTCAGACTGGTTAGAAAGTAGTTGAGGCAAATAGTATAGATACAAAGAATAGAGGGATATGGACCAAGGGGAGGCAGAAGGCATTAGGTTAATTTGGCATCATGTTTGACACAACATTGTGGGGTGAAGGGCCAGTTCTATATTCTATTTCTAAGTACATGAGGAACAAAGGTACAGAAGAGAATGCAGATTAGGTGAGGTGAGACTGAAGTGATGTAGGGAGTGAGAGGAACTTGTGTAAAGCATAAAGACCAGTTGGGCTGGGTGGCTCACTTCTATGCTGTAGATTTTATGTATTGCAAGTGACTTCTGCTAATTCAACAAGAAATGTGCTACAATTAGTTTTAAACAAGAGAGTCAGCAGAGTGCAGTACGTCTGCAACGCTTGTTAACTCAACCTCACTATAATTTCACAGTTCTTCCTTAAAACTTTTCCCTGCCTGTCTGATGCTGAGCTGAGAAAGAACTCTTCTTATTACGAGAGTCCACTTCACTGAGAAAGCTTCAGGCCAATTAACTGTCCAACAAACTGCTCTGAAAACTCTGCTCACATTTTGGCACCTTCGACTCACAGCAGTTAAGACGATCTACAACATTCTAAAACAATCCATGATCTTTTAAAAAAAAAGGTCATATACGTTCTATTCCACAAATTTAAAGGGTCCATTAAAAATTTCAGGATTTGGATCCACATCTTTGTCTAAGATTATTCCGTTCTTCCTTTGGCCATACCTGCCGTCTGAGAGTACCAACTTTCATTGGAATTGCCAAATTGGTTTTGAGATATATTGTTTACAAACAGGGGCGAAGATAATGAGGGAGCATACTGCAGATTGGAAATGGGAAGGCCAATAACACAACAGCAGCTAAGGATAAGAAGCCTTGATCTGGAATTTGCTTCAGCTCTGTAGATGGGTGGTGAGGAAAAGCAGCAAGGAAATAAAACTAAATTTCAACATCGTCCTATTCTAACTTGATCCAATCTATAAGTAAATTGGATTCATTTCTCATATATTTAGTTCTGTTACGTACATATTTGGCCGCACTTGAGGCCTTGGATGTGCCACCTGATCAGCTGATCCCAATGTCGGCCTTGGAGTACTAGAAGCAGAAGTGGTAACTACAGCATTCGAAGGAGGTGGTGGCGGAGGTGGTGGGTGATTTTCCTACAGAATCACAAAGGCATTGTGTTAGGGCAATACACAGCGATAGCAATAGCACAAAAACAGGTTATTCAACACAACCGTTGTATACCAGCATTCATACGTGACTAGAATCCTCTTCCACTTTTATTTCACTTTAGGAATATACTTCCATTCTTTCCTCCCACACGTACTTATCTAGCTTCCCTTCCATGCATTTCATAGAATCACAGAATCCCGACAGTGCAGAAGGAGGTTATTCAACCTATCAAGTCTGCATCAACTCTCCAACAGAGTATCTTACCACACCGCCCTCCCCCCATAACCCTATTGCGCTAATCCCCCTAACCTACACATCTTTGGGTGCAAGGAGGCAATTCAGCATGACCAATCCACATCTTTGGACTGTGGGAGGAAACTAAAGTATCCAGTGTAAACCCTACTGGACACTGGGAGAACATGCAAACTAAAGTTTATTTATTAGTTGCAAGTAAGGCTTACATTAACACTGCAATGAAGTTACTGTGGAATTCCCCTAGTCGCCACATTCCGGCACTTGTTCAGGGTCAATGCATCTAACCATTACATCTTTCGGACTGTGGGAGGAAACCCATGCAGACATGGGGAGAAAGTGCAAACTCTGCACAGACAGTGACCCAAGTCCAGAACTGAACTTGGGTTCCTGCCGCTGTGAGGCAATAGTGCTAACCACCATGCCACCATACTGCCAGCATTTATGCTTTTCTCTTCAACAACTTCTTGTAGTTCCACAGCCAATCCACAATACCTGATTTGTTGACGTGTGTCTGATATTTATGACATCCAGTTTTGGAAACATCTGCTCTACGTCAACCCTACCATCTCCCTTTCATAATTTTTAACACCCCTATCAGGTCACTTTTCAAGATTAATCAGCAGGAACTGGATTAGAAGCAAATCGCATTTTGATGGGATAGGCAGGATGAACCAATGAGCCTTTCCCTTGCATAAAAGCAAAATACTGTGGATGACAGAAGTGATGAAATTAATATCAGGAAATGTTAGAATAACTCAAAAGGTCTGGTGGCATCTGTAGAGAGAGAAGCAGAACTAATGTATCGAGTCCAAATAATTCTTCTTCAGAATCTCTTTGTGTTTCGGGATTTACCCTAGGATTCTCTGGGAGGCAAGAGAGGAGATTGCAGAGCCTCTGGCTCGGATCTTCAGGTCCTCGTTGGTTACGGGTGTGGTTCCGGAGGACTGGAGGATGGCGAATGTGGTCCCATTGTTTAAGAGGGGGAAGAGAGACCTTCCTGGGAATTATAGGCCAGTGAGTCTTACTTCTGTGGTGGGCAAGGTATTGGAGAGAATTATTAGGGATAGGATTTATAGTTATTTAGAGAGAAATGAATTGATTGGGGATAGGCAGCATGGTTTCGTGAAGGGTAGGTCATGCCTTACTAACCTCATTGAGTTTTTTGAGAAAGTGACCAAAGAGGTGGATTGGGGTAAGGCGGTTGATGTAGTATATATGGACTTTAGTAAGGCGTTTGATAAGGTGGCCCATGGAAGACTTCTACAGAAAATGCAGATGTGTGGAATAGAGGGTGATTTAGCTAATTGGATTAGGAATTGGCTGGCAGATAGAAGACAGAGGTGGTGGTTGATGGGAGATATTCATCGTGGAGTTCGGTGACAAGTGGTGTACCTCAGGGGTCTGTTTTGGGGCCCCTGCTGTTTGTAATTTTTATAAATGATCTGGATGAGGGTATTGAGGATGGATCAGTAAATTTGCAGATGACACTAAAGTCGGTGGAGTGGTAGATAGTGAAGAGGGGTGTTATAGTTTACAGAGTGACTTGGACAAGTTGCAGAGCTGGGCCGAGAGGTGGCAAATGGAGTTTAATGTGGAAAAGTGTGAGGTAATGCACTTTGGCAAGAACAATAAATGTGTAGAGTATAGGGCTAATGGTAGGGCTCTGAATAGTGTTGAGGAACAGAAGGATCTTGGTGTATGTGTCAATAGATCCCTGAAAGTAGGCAGTCAAGTGGATAAAGTTGTTAAGAAGGCATATGGAATCTTAGCTTTTATTGGTAGGGGGATTGAATTTAGGAGCCGCAGCATCATGTTTCAACTGTACAAAACTCTAGTGCGGCCGCACTTGGAGTATTGTGTGCAGTTCTGGTCGCCACATTATAAGAAAGATGTGGAGGCATTGGAGAGGGTACAGAGGAGGTTTACCAGGATTTGCCTGGTATGGAGGGCAGGTCCTATGAAGAGAGGTTGAAGGATTTGAGGTTGTTTTCGTTAGAAAGGAGGCGGCTAAGAGGGATCTTATTGAAGCATATAAGATGATTAGAGGTTTAGATAGGGTGGACAGTGATAGCCTTTTTCCTAGGATGGCGAAAGCTAGCACGAGGGGACACAGCTTTAAATTAAGGGGTGATAGTTATAGGACGGATATCAGAGGTAGGTTCTTTACTCAAAAGTGATTAGGGAGTGGAATGCCCTGCCTGCAGCTGTTGTAGATGCGCCAAGTTTGGTGGCATTTAAGAGGTTAATTGATAAGTACATGGAAGAGAAGGGAATAGTTTAGTTTGGAGGGGCATTGCTTTTTATTTTGGTCGGCACAACATCGAAGGCCGAAGGGCCTGTTCTGTGCTGTAATGTTCTATGTTCTATGTTCTGATGCAGAAGCATGCAGGACTCAAAACATTAGTTCTGTTTCTTGCTCCACAGTGTCTACCACACCTGCTGAGTTTTACCAACATTTTCTGATTTTAATTTCAGGTCTTTTCCTGCTCCTTCTTTGTAGGTTTATTACAAAGGTGACTAAAAATTTTGCACATGTGCTTGCATGTGCATGTATATGTTGGGAGAAGAAAGGGATTGAGAGCTGTGATCGAGTGTTTTACAGTCATACTAGGATGGAATAAACTGTATAAAGCAGTTTAGTCTTTGTCCTTTTTAAAATTGCAGACATTTTACAACACAGGGGGCTGCTAATCGGTTCACTGCCTATGTGCTATTTCATATGCTCAGAACCCTAAATTGGCTTAATTATGGTTCTCTGGTTTTCTTCACCTCTCTCAGGATTTGTGCAATGTTCAGTTGTGGGGAGCAGGGAGTGGAATTAATGGTGGTGAGCTGAGATTGGGTTTTTAAAAAAATGCTTCATGGGATGTGGACATCACTGATAACTTGCCAATCCATCATTGTCATTGAACTGAGTGGTTTGCTAGGATATTTCAGAGCGCAGTTAAGTGTCAAACATATTGCTGTAGGTCTGGAGTCACATGTACATGTCAACCAATCAACAAAGAGCAGCAGTAGACCATTCAGCCCCTTGCTCACCAAGAATCCATCTGCCTTTGCCTTAAAAATATTCAAAGACTCTGCTCTCACAACCTGTTTGGACTGTACAGAAACATATAAGATTATAGGGAGGTTGTTTCCACTGGTGGATGAAACTGGAAATAGGGGGCCATAGCCTAAAATAAGGAGGAGCAGATTTCCTCTGTTCAGGAAGAACTTTTTCACCTAAAGGATTGTGAATCTATGGAATCTCTGCCCAGTGAAACATTGAGGTTATCTAGTTGAATGTTCTTAAGGCAAAGATAGATTTTTGAATAGTAAATTGTAATTGCTGAGGGTTATGGTGAGCAGGCGGGCAAGTGAGATGAGTTCATGAAAAGATTAGCCATGATCTTATTGAATGCACAGCAGGTTCAAGGGGCCAGATGGGTTACTCCTGCTCAGAGTTCTTAGGTTCGTAACCTTTTTAGGAAGAAAGTCCCAAAGAATCATGACCCTCTGAGAGAAAACATTTTGTCTTATCTCTGTTTTAGATGGATGACCACTTAATTTGAAACAGTCATGCCTCAGATCTAGGTTCTCCTGGATTAGGTAAGGATGGCAGGTTACCTTCCCTAAAGGGAATTAATGAACCAGAGGGATAGTTATGAAAATTGCTGATAGTGATAGATAATGGCGACCACAAAAAAAATTGAAACTAGCTTTCAATTCGTCTGCTGTGGTAGGATTTGAACCCGTGGGGGCATTAGTTTGGGCATCCCGATTTCTGGACAGGTGAAATTAACCAGTACACCATCTACTTGCATGTCGATCGGTGAAAGTTTTAAGTCATGTCAGGATGAGACACTCAATCGATTACCTGTCTCTTCTCTGTCTGTTTTTAATTGTTGGCATTACCATATGCTCAGCTTCATGCACAAGACATGGATGTTAAATGTTTTAGCAACTAATCAAAAGGCAACCACTGTCACAGAAGGAATCATAGAATCCCTACAGCCATTCATCCCATTGAGCCTGCACCGACAACAATCCCACCCAATCTCAATTCCGTAACCTCAGGTATTTACCCTGCTAATCCCTCTGACACCAAGTGGCAATTTAGCATGGCCAATCCACCTAACCCACAAATCTCTGGATGTAGGAAGAAATTGGAGCTCCCAGAGGAAACCCACATGGACACGGGGAGAATGAGAGCTCAATTTGCACACTGAAAGTTTTGTTAAGTGCAAATTACTGAAGAAAGTTTAAAAAGTAGGCCACACTCCAATACAATCTTTTAAGAAAACAACAGAACATTGCAGTAACCTGTTGGACACCAGTCTGGTGAAATGTCTTCAAGTTGTCGAGATGGATTAGCTGGTACTCTACTACAACCCCTTTATTCGAACATTGCAGCACAAGATTAAAAATAAATATCCTTTGACGCATTCTCTTCTAAGAGAGCTTTACATGCAATTTTAATGAGCCTGAAAACCATCGCTACACTGGTCATTTAGGTCACATCCTATTTCAGTCATAACACTGTTTAAAATCCAAGCTTTTAGCAAATGCAACAACATATCAGCTGAAAGCTACAAATTCTTATGTTAAACTTGCAAATATAAGACTGTCTTACAGACTGTATAAAGTATAAGGGAAAGAGTGAATAAAATATCTTCTATTCTTTCCTCTTCCCATGGAAATCGCAATAGAAGCCATCAGTGCCTCTCTTCTTCAAAGAATCCCTACAGTGCAGAAGGAGGCCATTCAGCGCATCGAGTCTGCACCCGATCACAATCCCACCCAGTCCTATTCCCTTAACTCCTCATGTTTATCCTGCTATGTCCCTCTGACACTAAAGGGCTATTGATCATGGCCAACCAATCTAACCCGCAAATCTTTGGACTGAGAGAGGAAACTGGAGCACCTGGAGGAAACCTATGCAGAGACAGGGGAGAACCTGCAAACTTCACATAAGACAGTCACCCGAGGCTGGGACTGAACCCAGATCCCTGGCACTGTGAGACAGCATTGCTAACCACTGTACCACCCCTTGAACTGCTGTAGCCCATGTGAACATCCACAGTGCTGTCAGGGAGTTCCTAGAGGAATACAGTACACACTTATAAGTTGCATATCATTTGTGAACTTTGAAATTAAACCCTGCATATCCAACCCTGTATATCATTAAATCTTTATATTAAAAACATCAGTGGCACCCCTGGGAATGCCACTATAAACTTCCATACTACGAAAAAATAGTTCACCAGTGGTCTCTTCTATGCCTTTTAGCCAATTGTGCTGTCACTATCCTTTTATTTCCGAGGGCTTTAATTTTGCTAACAAGTCTGTTATGATACTTCATTAAATATATTTCGAAAGTCTATACATACATCAACCACATTACTCTCATTAACTTTGTTACTTCATCAAAGAACTCAATCAAATTAACAAAATTGGATTGCCTTTAACAAATCCATGCTGACTTTAATTTATTAGCCCATACTTTTCTCAAAGGCAAGTAATTTCGTCCCAGATTATTGTCTCCAGAGACTTCCTCATCAGCAAGATGAGGCTGAGTGCTCTGCAGATTCCAGGTTAATCTTCCTCCCATTTTTTAAAGCCCAGTATAACATTTGCAAATTGGATTGGAATTGGACTCACAATCTGGCCAAACATAGTAAGTTCAACAGGTTTTCTCCCCTGAAGCATATAAGCAAGTCATTTGGGTTTTTAGCAATAATTCACTACTACTAATACTAGCTTTTATTTAAAAAGAAACTGAATTTATCTTCTTAAGCCCAGTGAGCAGGGAACAACAAGCAGTGTAGCAGTAGCGAACAGTGTAATAGCAAGAAGTGCAGTAATTGTGAGCAATGTAGTAAATGCGAACAGTATAACAAGCAATGAGCAGTGTAATAGTAGTGAGCAGGGCAGCAAGGTTGCATAATGGTTAGCTCTGTGCCTCACAGCGCCAGAGACCCGGGTTTAATTCCAGCCTTGGGTCACTGTGCAAATTCTGCCCCTGTCTGCATGGGTTTCCTCCAGGTGCTCCAGTTTCCTCCTACACTTCAAAGATATGCAGGCTAGCAGGATTAGCCATGCTAAATTGGCCCTTAGGATCCAAAGGTGTGTAGCTTAGAGGGGATTAGCACATAAATACATGGGTTATGATGATGCAAGAGGTCCTGAGTGGGATGCTCTGTTACAGTGGATAGTACTGCTGCTTCACAGCACCAGCACCTGGGTTCAATTCCAGCCTTGGGTCACTGTCTGTGCAGAGTTTGCACATTCTCCCCATGTCTGTGTGAGTTTCCTCCGGGTGCTCTGGTTTCCTCTCACAGTCCAAAGATGTGCACATTGGGTTGATTGTCCATGCTAAATTGACCAGTGTCAAGGGGACTAGCAGGGTAAATATGTGGGGTTATGGGAATACGGCATGGATGGGATTGTGGTCAGTGCAGACTTGATGGGCTGAATGGCCTCCTTTTGCGCTGTAGGGATTCTATAAAAAAGCAGTGAGCAGTCTAGTAGTGAGTAGTGTAGTGGTGAACAATGACCAGTGTAGCCAACACGGTATGTGTAACATTCATCACAGCCATCATTGCATGGATTTCAGATTTGCACAATAATTCCTGTTAACATAAACATTACTAACAAGAGTAAAATGAAACTCAATGCAACAAAAAATGCGTCTTTAAACTGTAACATAACGCACACCGTAATTCCAATGTTTCCAACTCAATACAGACTGGGATGAAACCTCTCCATTCACCAGCTGGCAGCAGCCTTTGATGTTTAGCTGAGTGAAAGGCCCTGACACACAGATCACAATGACTGGCCGATCATTGTCTCTTTCTATGCCTCTATTTATGTTCAGGAGGCTTTGAAGACGTGCCATCATGAGGGTCAGTAATCTTTAGCAATCAGACCTGAATAATGGTGACTCATGAATAGCTGCAATCCTTTGTCATACCACTTTGTCCACATGAAGCTCTTTTAATGAGAATAGTTCAGTTATGGTTGTTGATTAATGAAACCTCTTGCTGATTAAGAACAGATACCACCGCCCCCCACCCCCCCACTCCCCTTTCAGCTCTGAATACTGACACTCCTGAGAAACTTGACACAATAATATAAATGTGTGCACGTAAACCACCAAATTGCCTTGTAGGAAGCACCAGGAAAGGCACTTAACGTGTCAACTGCAACCTTTCGTACATTGCAAAAATTCAGATGACAAACATATGAAATTAACTGGCATGCAAAGACCAACTGGGTCTATTAAACCTGTCCCACGTCATAAAGGTCAGAGCATCACGACTGAACACCTTTACCTCTCATCCCACACAGTGCCTCACAGCTACTCAATCCTCTGGGAGAGGCAGAAAGAGAAAACATTCGCAGGAAAACTTCACTCCAAGTTCCTCAGACGATTAAAACCAGTCCAGAAATGAGGGTGAATTTTTTCTCTATTCTGATGCCAGGAAACTAAAAACTACAAAGCTGTGAGACTGAGATGGTATTTTACAGAGTGGCAACAATTTATTTTCTCTAATCATTCCCCCACTCCACCTTTCTGCATTGTTGCATAATTTGACAGCAGTAGAAACTTAAGTTGAATGATCAGCCATGATCGTAATAAATGGTGGAGCAGGCTCGAAGGGCCAAATGTTTCTACCTTGCTACCTTCAATGTTTCTATGAAATCACATACTGGCAAGTCAACTGATAAATAAATCTGATCAGGCAGGTCTCCAGCATCGAGTGAAACTTACCTGTAAAACCTGAAAGGAGCATTCAGATTTTCTTTGTGTTAAAAAGTCTCTCTTGACACTGCACTCTTCTCGCTCTGATCACCCACATTACCCCTGTGCTACAGTCTGAAAGAAACCACAATGCCATTAGACAGTGGCATGGTGGTATTACTGCTGGATGAGTAATCCAGAGAATCTAGGGACCTACATTCGAATTCTGCTATGGCAGATGGTAAAATTTGAATTTAATAAAAATCTGGAATTAAAAATCTAATGATGACCACAAAATTATTGTTGATTGCCATAAAAATCTATCTGGTTCACTAATGTCCTTTAGGGAAGGAAATCTGCCCTTCTTACCTGGTCTGGCCCACATGTGACTCCAGGTGCACAGCCATGCAGTTAACTCTAAAATGCCCTCAGGGACAGGCAACAAATGGCCCGGCCAGCAATGCACCCATCACATGAACAAATATTTTTAAAAAGTTGTATTGTCAACTGGCCCGCAGCAGCGTTGCCTTGTGATAGCAATGTTCTAAAGCGGAGGATGCCTGAACCGAGAAACTGGTGAAATCCACAAATGGACAAGTTCCTGCGTAAGCGAAATCCTATGTAACTGGATAAACAGTCACTTTGTTGAAGGATTAGTTGTAACATGCCAGCTTCTTGCACACAACTTGGCGGCTTTTGTGTTGACGATATTCTGTAATCTTTGGCACCCAGCTTTAATCGGTTGTAGCGTTGGATTCTTGGCACCAAGAGGTGTCAACAATAAGCAAGCAATGTGCATCTCTGCAGCCATGTGACTTTGGCTGTCAGCATTTGCCTGTTGTGTCAACATAATTAAGTGTACTATAAAAGCATACAGGTGTGGCTTGTGTGCACCACGGATCATATGCAAGTTTGACAAGGATACAACATAGCCTCTTGCAACATCCATGTTTAATTGCGTTTTACAAAGTTTATTTATTTATTAGTCACAAGCATGCTTACATTAACACTGCATTGAAGTCACTGTGAAAATCCCCTTAGCTGCCATCGTTGAGCACCTGTTCAGGTTACACTGAAGGAGAATTTTGCATCGCCAATGCACCTAACCAGTATGTCTTTCGGACTGTGGGAGGAAACCGGAGCACCCGGAGGAAATCCACGCAGACATGGGGATGAAGTGTAGACTCCATACAGTCATCCAATCCAGGAATCAAACCCGGGTCCTTGACACTGTGACGCAGCAGTGCTAACCACTGTGCCCATGGCTAAAACAGCACACAAAAGTTTATAAAGTTTGTTTATTAGTCATAAGTAAGGCTTACATTAACACTGCAATGAAATCATTGTGAAATTCCCCTAGTCGTCACAATCTGGCACCAGTTCAGGTCAATACACCTAACCCGCACATCTTTTGGGCTGTGGGAGGAAACTAGAGCATCTGGAAGAAACCCATGCAGAACGAGGAGAACATACAAACTCCACACAAACAGAGACCCAAGGCCGCAACGGAACCCAATCCCTGGCGCAATGAGACAGCAGTGCTAACTACTGTGCTGCCCCAAATTGGTCTACTCAATGTTTTGTATAAATTTAAAAGCACTTAGCAATTGCACTCATTGCCTCTATTTATAAAATTCAAAATATTGTTCATTTAGTCCACAGTTTTACAACAGAATCATGGGACAATATAGCACATCTGGTCCATCTTAGTATTGCTATTAAATGATCCCACTCCTCTGCTCTTCCCTGAGGCCTTGTCCCATTCTTTCCTTCCAAGAATTTATCCAATTTCTTTTTGAAAGTAACTGCAGAACTGCATCCGCACTAATGGTCTTTCCAGTCACAACATTCCGGATAACATGTACTTGCTGTGAAAAGAGAAATGTTTCCTTCTTTTGCTAATCACCTGTCCTTTTAGGGAATTAGGAAAAGCTTCAAAAAAAGAGGGGTTTTAAGAAAAAGATTTTAGAGCAACATTACAAACCAGGGATCCCCAACATTATTCCTTGTTGTACTACTGAATGACTTGCTAAGCAAAAATGATGAGGCAAAGAGTGGAAAAAAAGAAGAGGACATTCAGGTGAGATGCAAAATCAAATCCTTCTGCCTTTTTAAAACTTATTAGTCATAGAGGTTTGCAAGATAGAAACAGGCCCTCTGGCCCAACTCAACCATGCCGCCCTTTTTTTTAACCATGAAGCTAGTCCTGGTTACCTGTGTTTGGCCCATATACCTCTATACCCATCAGTGCCACAAATAGGCTTACGTTAATACTGCAATGACGTTACTGTGAAAATCCCCTAGTCGCCTGTTCGGGTATACTGAGGGAGAATTTAACATGGCCAATGTACCTAACCAACACATCTTTTGGAATGTAAGAGGAATCTGGAGGAAATCCTTACAGACATGGGAAGAACATGCAGACTCCTCACAGACATTGACCCAAGATGGGAACTGAACTAGGGTCCCTGGCACTGTGAGACAGCAGTACTAACCACTGTGCAACCGTGCTGCTCTCTGGGACGGTGAACAGTAAGAATTTCTAATAACCCCACCACCACTCTCGTCCATCCCTACCCTGTATAAACACCACGTATAAAAGCAGCAACTAATTTCCACACTACAACCGGCACAAAGTTGGAGATGTTGTCACTGAGACAAACTAGTGCACTGGCACTTCAAACACATTTGTGAAAGAGATTCAAATTAAATCTTGCGCTCCCAACAATTCCCGGGAGCAGCAACAAATTCTGTCACTTCAAACACAGTCATATATCTTCTTCTTAAATTGCGGCAATGCTTGGATCCTATTTACCCACATACACTATGGCAGGCAACGAGTGAGAAGGTTTCAATTTAACATCATCCTGAAAAATCTTTTTCTCGATGATATATATATATATATATATATATATATAAAGCTGACAGTGCTCAGAATACTTGGCGTCTAATTAGGTAACCCTTTAATCATGCCACGCTTGTTAAAAACACCTGGGAGCCCTTGCTGATCAGCTGACTGCAGCTTATCATTAGAAAGCTGGAGCATTAACTGTGAACACACAGAGGAATGTAATCTGGTTAAATATTTATCCTACTTCTTCAGCGAGTGCTGGCAGCTGGTTCACATGACTTTCCATTCTTTCTACTCAAAAGGCAGCTCATGGGTTAGCTGAATTTTTCAAGTGAACGGTAATCTAAATTCAGGCCAGAACTCAAAACTATTGCTTAGGAAAGAGATGCAAAATAAACAGCTCAGGGCCTCATGTGCAGAGACATCGTTTGGAATACCTTAAGGCAGAGAGGATAAAACGACAGTGAGGAGAGACAAAGAGAAAAAAATTGGGGGGGGGGGCTGCGGAGGAACCTGCAGGTGGTGGTGTTCCCAGGTATCTGTGGCACTTGTTCTTCAAGATGGAAACGACCGTGGGTTTAGAAAGTGCTGTCATGTAATCTTGAATTACATGAACCAAGCTGAAATAAACTATAATCCAATTACTTGTTGCAGTCTGTGGACATGCCAGTAAGTGCGAATGGAAAGCCATCTTTGGAGAGCAGGAGAAAAGTCTATGTAGGAAAAGGAAGAGTTGCTTGGGAATACAGAATTTGAATTTAGTTGAAAATAGAGAATGGTGGTGGGGAGTTTTCCTGTCCTGGAAATCCCACCCTTGCTGCTGAAGCTGAAACATCTGACACTCATCAAGACATATGTGGGAATTCCCAATCGCAAACAATCAGAATTTTTACTACAGGAGAAAAGGGGACTAACTGGTTTGCAAGTTGACCCAGATTGGCTGAGGCATTGTCATGGAGAAAGCAATGGGTCCACAAATCCTGGGTAATTCAGAAAAAGGTGCATATTCCTTTTGTTTGTCGAGGATAGGTCCTGTGTATGAAGAATGTTGCTTCTCGCAACTGTAAATGAGCCATAGAAATCCTGTGGTGCAGAAGGAGACCATTTGGCCTATCGAGTCAACATCAATTCTCCAAAGGAGCACTCCACCTGGGTCACTGCCCTTCCCATTCCATAACGCCACACATTAATCATGACCATTCTTTCGTTAGAAAGAAGGCGGCTAAGAGGAGACCTTATTGAAACATATAAGATGATTAGAGGTTTAGATAGGGTGGACAGTGATAGCCTTTTTCTAGGATGGAGAAAGCTAGCACGAGGGGACATAGCTTTAAATTAAGGGTGGTAGTTATAGGACAGATGTCAGAGGTAGGTTCTTTACCCAGAGGGTGGTAAGGGTATGGAATGCCCTGCCTGCTGCAGTTGTAGATGCGCCAGGTTTGGTGGCGTTTAAGAGGTTAGTAGATAAGTTTATGGACGAAAAGGGAATGGTTTAGTTTGGAGGGTCATTGCTTTTTCCTAATTGGTCGGCGCAACATCGAAGGCCGAAGGGCCTGTTCTGTGCTGTAATGTTCTATGTTCTATGTTCAATCCACTCAAACTGCACATCTTTTAGCACAGCCAATCCACCTAACCTGCACATCTTTGGATCATAAGAAGAAAGCGAAGCACCCGGAGGAAACCAACGCGAGCACAGGAGAAAGTGTAAAGTCACCCAATGCTGAAATTGAACTCAGGTCCCTGGCAGTGGGAAGCAACAGTGCTAACCATCATGCTGCCATGTTACGAACCTGATCAATTATCTTTAACAGGTTGCTAGTATAACTATTGGTGCACTTGGGATTGTTTGGCAAGTGCTGCCCAATTACAGAATCACATTTACCTGTAGAAGTTTTGTTTTGAAGTTTTGTTTTGAATGTGCAAACTGGTTCAGTATAGCCTATACTTTGCTGATTATGTAGTATATGCATTTCAGTGCCAGTGCAATTCCAAGGACACAGTGTATACGTCCCAATGACTTTACATTTTAAATTTAAGTTTAATGGCATTAAGGGTAAGTTTAAGTTTAAAGCCTATTTATTGGTGTCACAAGTAGGCTTACATTAACACTACAATGAAGTGAAAATCCGCTGGTTGCCACACTCTGGTGCCTGTTTGGTTACACTGAGGGAGAATTTTGCATGGCCAATCCACCTAACTTAAAAGGTAAAACATTTCAAAATTTTGAACAATAGGTTACACATGTCATTTCATTCTGCTACTATGCAGTGGGTACACAAATTATATTTTCCACTAACAGGATGCTGCTGTCAGTCTAAAAAGATGCTGAGCAATGTCATATATAAAATTCAGTCCCAGTGCAATGCCAGTTACATAGTCTGTACATCCCAATGATTGGCTGATTGAATCAAACAATATCTTTCTTTGGTTGTTCATGTTTGATTGTTTGAAATTTGGCACTCTTGTATTTGTCCTGATGAGTGTAAGGTGAAAAGCTTCCACAACACATCTCTCTTATTAGCAATATTAAAGGAAGAGTCAAAGATGAACTATATAATGGTGAGGGATGGGAATTCTGAAGCACAGTTAAGATCAGGGAAAAGACATAACACAGCTCCAAATATAGTTACTGATGTAATAGAGAGGATAGGGTGAGTGTCCTACCAGTGAGACACCATAAACCAGCACAAGGGAAAACAGAGAGAGAGAGACAGCAGACAAACACCATAAACAGCTTGAGCTGAGAAAGGGAACAGTGAAAATCATAAAACAGTTTAAGGAGAGAGGGAGAGAGACAGAGAGAGAGAGAAGTGAAACACCCAGAACGCAGCTTGAAGGGATGGGGAGACAGGGGGGGAGAGAGAGAGAGAGAGAGAGCAGTGAAATGCCATAACAGTCAATGGGGGAGGGAGAGAGAGAGAAAGAGAGGGAGAAGTGGAAAACCAGAACACAGCTCACAGAGAGAGAGAGCGAGATGGAGAGAGAGAGACAGACAGACAGAGACAGAGAACCATACAACAGTTTGAGGAGAGATAGTAATGAGACACTACAAAGACTATATGCTATGGGTGAGAGTGACCACAGTGTCCCACAGGTCAGCCACTGCTCATCTCAAATCACGCAGCCCCCTTCAAGCCTTTCAGTGAGGTACTGATCTGCACAATCCATACCCTTCAATGGATGCTTGGAGCTCAACAAATGGACAGAATCCATTGCACCAGGCAAATAAACAAAAAGGAACAGGGTGCCAACTTTTCAACTGGCAAATTGGAATGTCAGGACCATGTACAAGGGACTGGATGAAAACCTGCAATTGTTCGACATAGCATGCAAGGCAGCAGCGAGTGACACAGAATCATAGAAGACATGAAAGTTGATAGGTTGAAAACTGACATACCATCCCTATAGGAGAGCAGGCTCACAGAGAGCAACCACCAGAAGAGAAACATTACACCATCATTTGGCAGGCTAGGGGTTCAGCGGAAACGTGAGCAATGTGTACACTTGGCTACAAGAAATGAGTTACTCTCACTGATGCAAACCCCACCCCCACCAACAAATGGTTCAAAATACATTCTCTCCATCCACTCCTCAACTCAAACAGGGCCAGTTAACCTCATGAGTACTTATGGTCCAAAGCAGTGCTGTACCACAGAGGTGCAAGACCAGTTCTGCTCTCAGCAGAATCCCTAAGTCAACCAGGGAATTTCATTGTAAGTACAGGCACGGACCATGAAGCATTGACCTCTTACCTTGGACATCAGAACCTGAAAAGTAAGTGAGAACAGACAGAGACTTCTTGAGATTTTTCTTCTACCATAAGCTTTGTGTTAACTAACACCTTCCGGAACGAACCATAAATAAACCAAGGGTTCCTGGAGACATCCAAGATCAGGACATTGATCCCAGCTGGATCTGATCATCACCAGATGTGACTCTGATATACATATCACTCCCTGGTGTGCACTAGGTAAGGATGCAACCCTTAAAGCCTTTTCATTCAAAGCAGAAATGCCATTCCTGTATTGAGGTCAGCCATAGTTCCTCGATTCAGTTGGACAGGCTGTCTCCTGTGCTTGATGAGTTTAGGGAATATAGCTTCAGCACCTGGAGTTTTGCCACACTGAGTGCAGAAGGAAAAAGGCAGGTATTTCAAGAAAATACCTAAAGATCACAATCTCAATCTATGGACGCAAGACTGGAAGGGTGCTGACTGGTTTGGGGCTAACATCACTGTGATGGAATTTGTCACTGAAGCCAATTGTTTTTGCTCTCATCAACTACAAAAGAGATCCAAATGAAAAAGTATAAAGAGCTGCTCAAAGCAGAGAGTAACAGTCTGCTAGGCAGTACTCCAATCACTTGCTGGTTACAACTTTGGCAGACTTTCTAGATGTCCTTCAAATCAGGGAATATCAAGGATTTATCCGAGAGGATCAATAAGGAAATTGATCCATGTGGAAAGGGGAGGTCATCACTGACTGCATAAACAATTGGAGGGATAGTGCAACATTAGCTCAAATTATTCCACAGAGAAAACACCATCTCCAAAACACTGTTGGACGCCTGCTTGTCATGGCATTGCTGGATATTGACTCCACAGTGGAAAAGCTTAGCAAAGCTATTGATTTGCTTATCATAGGCAAAACTCCAGAAGTTGATGCTATATCACCTGAACTCATCAAACTTGAGAAACTGGCAGTCTTGCAGCATCATTATAAACCACTGTGTTTCAACTGGAGGGAAGAGACAATGTCCCAGGACATACGTGATGCCAAGAATGTCACCCAATATAACAACAAAGGCAAATGCTGTGACTGTAACAACTATTGCAACATCTCCCTGCTGAGTACCACGGGAAAAATATTTATCCATCTTGCCTTCGTCAGACTGCAGATCCTGGCTGTGCTGAATCCCAGTCTGGATTCAGAGCTGGAAAATTTGCAATTGGTATGATCCTCAGTTTGGCAGCTGCAAGAGAATCGTTGAGAACAAAGGAAACCACGAAATCTTGTCCTCATCAGTCTGACCAAGGCATATGACCATGTGCGCAAAGGCAGTCTGTTTAAATTGCTGGAGAAAACTGGCTGCTTACTGAACAGTCTCAGTGTGACCTTTTCTTTCCCTGACAACACAATGGGGACAGTTAAATATAATCAATGCAATGAAAGAACTCTTGAGAGATCCACAGTGGGGCCAAACAGGGTTGAATTCTGACACCAAAACCTGAGCATGTTCCTCTCATTGCTTCTGTCATATGCCATCAGGTCATTGATTTACAGAAAGCTGATCAGTTTATCATGCCAGAGATCCAAGGCAAAGGTGCACTAGGTTCTCATCACACAGCTGCTCTGCAACACTTCACACTGACAGATGACAGTGGCAAATGGACAGACACTCTCGCTCCTTTCAAAAGTTTGGTTTGACCATCAGCATGACAAATGTTATGTTGCAGATATTACCAGACTGCCATCCATCAGCACTGACAATGTGATGCTGAAGGTTGTTGATAGTTTCACATATCCACGTTCCACAATCACCAGCAATCTGTCACTTGATGCTGAAATGAACGCACGCGCCACAAAGACTGCAGCTCTTAAATCCAGTCTGAGTAAAAGGGTATGGAGCAACAGCAACCTGACTGAGAGCCAACCAATTCTGTGCCCGCAGTGCATTCTCTACAGTGGTGAGACCTGGACAACTTTTACTAGGTAGGAGGAAAAGCTGAGCAGTTTCCACCTTCACTCTCTCAAGTGTATACTTCGCAGAATAAGACTGTCAAGTCATGTTAATTCCATCAGCACGCACTTACTGATAGGTCAACAACATTTATGTTGGCTCAGTTGCATTTACTGGATGAATGATAACCATTTACTCAAAGACCTTCTGTGCAGTGAATTAGCCACTGGGACATGACCTCTGTTGCAAGATCCCTGCTAACAAGATGTAAAAATAATGGACATCCTCATTAACAGCTGGGAAAAAGGCACGGGTATCCATGACCTCTGGAAGCAACTGTTCTAAAGGATGTTCGAAGAGGGGAGAAGAGATGAGAAACTCAGTGGGCCAATAAGTGGGATGATACTGTGCTATTTTGCTGCATTCTATCTGTCAGTGGGGGTTGTTTTAAGAGGCAGTGTTTTGTTAACATAGAACATAGAACATTACAGCACAGAACAGGCCCTTCGGCCTTCGATGTTGTGCCGACCAAAATAAAAAGCAATGCCCCTCCAAACTAAACCATTCCCTTCTCTTCCATATACTTATCAATTAACCTCTTAAACGCCACCAAACTTGGCGCATTACAACAGCTGCAGGCAGGGCATTCCACTCCCTAATCACTCTTTGAGTAAAGAACCTACCTCTGATATCCGTCCTATAACTCATACCCCTTAATTTAAAGCTGTGTCCCCTCGTGCTAGTTTTCTCCATCCTAGAAAAAGGCTATCACTGTCCACCCTATCTAAACCTCTAATCATCTTATATGCTTCAATAAGATCCCCTCTTAGCCGCCTCCTTTCTAACGAAAACAACCTCAAATCCTTCAACCTCTCTTCATAGGACCTGCCCTCCATACAGGCAACATCCTGGTAAACCTCCTCTGTACCCTCTCCAATGCCTCCACATCTTTCTTATAATGTGGGGACCAGAACCGCACACAATACTCCAAGTGCAGCCGCACTAGAGTTTTGTACAGTTGCAACATGATGCTGCGGCTCCTAAATTCAATCCCCCTACCAATAAAGCTAAGACTCCATATGCCTTCTTAACAACTTTATCCACTTGACTGCCTACTTTCAGGGATCTATTGACACATACACCAAGATCCTTCTGTTCCTCAACACTATTAAGAGCCCTACCATTAGCCCTATACTCTACACATTATTGTTCCTGCCAAAGTGCATTACCTCACACTTTTCCACATTAAACTCCATTTGCCACCTCTCGGCCCAGCTCTGCAACTTGTCCAAGTCACTCTGAAAACTATAACACCCCTCTTCACTATCTACCACTCCACCGACTTTGGTGTCATCCGCAAATTTACTAATCCATCCTTCAAGACCCTCATCCAGATCATTTATAAAAATTACAAACAGCAGGGGCCCCAAAACAGACCCCTGAGGCACACCACTCGTCAACGAACTCCACGATGAATATCTCCCATCAACCACCACCCTCTGTCTTCTATCTGCCAGCCAATTCCTAATCCAATTAGCTAAATCACCCTCGATTCCACACATCTGCATTTTCTGTAGAAGTCTTCCATGGGCCACCTTATCAAACGCCTTAATAAAGTCCATATATACTACATCAACCGCCTTACCCCCATCCACCTCTTTGGTCACTTTCTCAAAAAACTCAATGAGGTTAGTAAGGCATGACCTACCTTCACGAAACCATGCTGACTATCCCCAATCAATTCATTTCTCTCTAAATAACTATAAATCCTATCCCTAATAATTCTCTCCAATACCTTGCCCACAACAGAAGTAAGAGGGGTCAGTTTGTTTGGTAAACATGCAGCAGAAGATAAGAATCCGGGTAATAACTGATTTAATTAGAATGTGTTTCTTTGTAGACTTAATTGACTTTTGTTTATTTAGGTTTTCCTGGGACTTCAGACTCTTGTACAGAGTCATGTGGTTAATGAAAGAGCAAAGCTTGCAGGGAAGAAATTTCAAGAGTTTACATCTTTTAGAGGAATACTGCTTGAGTTGGAACTCATAGCAATAGGTTAGCAATTAAGACTTGTACCTTGTTTTGTTTAAGTATTGCCCAATTGTTAAATGTTAAGCAAATTTATTTCTAATAATTAAATTGTGTTGTTAAATAAAACTTGTTCAGATAAAAGCTTCCAAGTTTGTCAGTACAATCATGCCTGGATTGAAACATCTTATCTTCACGCTAATGTCAAAGCAGAAATCATGGGGGTCTAGTCTGGCTTCATAATATATCTTGGGTTTCAGATCTAGTATCCTAACACAGAGCAAACAGAGAACAGCGAACGGCACATCTTCTCAGCTCACTGACCTCCTCCAGCAGAGATTGCCAGCCAGAATGGGGTTCCTGAACCATACCAGGAGACATTTATTAGAGTTGATTGTCAAAATGCAAATCATCGTCTTACAAGACAGAAAGCTATTGCTAGGTTAGTATATGTTCTTACAGTAACCATCTTAAACAGACTATTCATTTTCATTAATAGTTGAAAACTTTACATTCATATATTAGAAATTCCAGTGTAGTTTGACTCATCAGGACTGATTCCACTGGATCAGTAATTCAAATTTAGGAAGTTGATGCTAAAGTGACAGCGACACTTTCTCTCATTTACATATCATGTACTTACCCCAGGACCAACAGTGTAGGTGCCCTCCACAGGAAAGACACATGGAGCTACAGTGTTCACAGGACTGCTGGGAGGTGGGGTCACTATTAAACCAGTAGTGCTAATGTGGACCTGTTAATAGAGAGAGAGAGAGTTTAATGTCACACATAAAGTATGACATTGCATGACATCTCAAAACATCAATAATCTCAGCATAAGGTACATAGCGATGTTCAAATGAATCAACAATAATTTAGGAATGTATTAATGTTAAGTTTAAAGTTTATTTATTTGTGTCACAAGTCAGCTTACATTAACACTGCAAAGTTATTGTAAAAATCCCCTAGTGGCTACACTCGGGCGCTTGCTCGCCTACACTGAGAGAGAATTTAGCATGGCCAATACACTCAACTAGTACTTGTTTTTATCCTACAGGTGCTTTGGTCCACCTTGTTGCCTAATGAGGGGCATACACGCGATGGGTCGTGAGAGGACTGCTCTTGGATCTTTTTCGAGAGTATCCTACTGCTTCACGTTGTTAGTGTATACTTGACCTGGACCATCTGATGGGCAACACGACAGCTCAGTGACTATCGCTGTGCTGTGCAGATACATGGATTTGGGCCTGTGTCTGTGGGAGTTTGCGCATTCTCCCCGTGCTTGTGTGGGTTTTCTTCGGGCACTCCGGTTTCCTCCCACATCCCAAAGATGTGCTCTAGGCTAATTGGCAAAACAAATTCTCCCTAAATTGTCTCAAATTTGGTTTTTAATCCATAGGTCTATAAACATGGACAGGGATCGCGGGTAGAGGTGGGAACATCGGGGTGGCGGCGTGGGCTTGTTGGGCCAAAGGGCCTGTTTCCCGTGCTGTTTTATTCTTTGTTCTTTGTTCAGTACGTCTTTCCGACTGTGGGAGGAGCACCCGGAGGAAACCCATGCAGATGTGGGAAGAATGTATAGACAGCGACCCAAGCGGGAATTAAATCTAGGTCCCTGGCACTGTGAGACTAGTTAGTGCTAGCCACGTGCCACTGTGCTGCCCCAAAAAAACACCACCCAAAATTTACATACCCCAAAAACATCTGAGTGCTCAACAAAGATTATCATTCCACATCAACTGAAAAGGTGAGCCTTGGAACGACAATAAAGCTATATTTCAGAAGTGTAAAGGAAGGCAAAAAGAGGGTGAACATAGCTTGAGGGAGAATTTTAGTTGGAGCACACACTGATGGTGGGGTAGACAGCATGACAAACTAGCAATGATTTTCTGTCGAATGAGGGGAGAGTATGTACAGGGTAACATTCTTGAGGAACCACAAAAGCATTTGGAAATGAAAACACTAGAACACAATGCCAGCAAAGTTTGGCAACACTGAAAGAAATTTGCATTTTTAGAATAAAATGCAAGTCAATACTAGGATTCATTATTATGAAATATATTTTTAAGAATTAAAACTCATTTTCCATCCAAATCCTCTTGGGTAACCCAATAATTTCATCCATCCCTTAGTGAGGTGGAATACTGAAAAATGAATCTCACAAACTAACAATATTATTGTCTCTGGTTAAGGTAAGGATTAAATCTTCCAAATTAAATATGCAGTGTTTTAATCTGATTCAGTGGATCTCATCTGTGATCACAACAGCCCAATTGGCTGGACAGCTGTTTGTTGATGCAAAGCAATGCCAACAGCGCAGGTACAATTCCTGTACTGGCTGACATTAACTCACGAAGACCCCGCCTTCTCAACCTTGCCCTTTACCTGAGCTACGGTGATCCTCAGATTAAATCAACACAGCCTTCGGTGATCTGGGACTATGGCAGCTCTACCTTTACCCTGAAGAACTCCTGCAATGATCTCCCAGGGCTGAGATGATGAGTCTCAGACCACTAACACCATCTTCCCTTGATACAACCAAGAAAGATTTCCTCTCCAATTACCACTGACTCCAGTTTTGCAAGGTCTCACTGATGTCCATACTCAGTCAAATACTGCTTTGACATCAAGGCAGTGATTTTCACCTCCCTTCTGGAATCCAGCTCTTTTGTCCACGTTTGGATCAAGGCTGCAATGAGGTTTAGAGCTCAGTGGTCTTGGTGAAGGTTTAACTGGGCATTTAGAGACCAGGTCCTTGCTCAGAAACTAGCATTTCAATGACACTTTCTAACACTTTGTAAATGATAGAGAGATAATGGAATGGTGATTGGCCAGATTAAGTTTGCCCTGCTTCTTGTGAACTGAGTCTGGAATTATGCTATTTTCTACATTGTTGAGTAGATGCCAGTGTCGTAGCTATAATAGAAAAGTCTTTCAGGAAAGAGTTTCATTCTAACTTGTTTGTTCAAACTAACCTTAATTTAGAGTTGCATAAAAAGAGTTACAACACAGAAATAGGCCATTCAGTCCAACTAACCATTTACCATCCATTTGAGCACATATCCATCTATCTCTAATTGGTGGCATAGTAGCACAGTGGTTAGCACTGCTGCCTCACAATACCAGGGACCCGGGTTCAATTCCCAGCTTGGGTCACTGCCTGTGTGGAAATCTGCATGTTCTCCCTGTGTCTGTGTGTGTTTCCTCTGGGTGCTCTGGTTTTCTTCCAAAGTTCTGTACATATCTATTTAATGTCTCTGCTGAAGAAACCTTTAGTTCCAAGCTATTGTGTACCTGGAGCACCCTTTGTCAAAAATACTTTGTAGTCTCCTTATTAATACCCTGAAGAGTTATAACAGGTTCCACAAAATCATTTCAACATGTCTTGAAAGATCGAACTCTAAGAGTTGGGAGAGGAAGACAAACTTAAGATGTTCCAACCAGACAGCAAGCATTTCTCTCATCACAGCATGTCACTGTTTCTTACAAATGCTTTCCTCCACAAGTCTCCCAAGAGGACTACTCTGTGAGCTGGTATCTGTCTTAGTTTTGACTTTCAGCAATGTGAATCTGTGTCCCAGAGCCGATCAGTTTGAAGTATGGTACCGTTAGAGATTCATCTTTTCTCTATATGATTTACTGTTTTAAATATACTTCAGCAAAAGACACTTCAAAGTCACCAACTTCCAAGTCTGAAACTCCCGGTTCCTTTGGGATTTAAGAACTCCAGTATCGAATGCTTGAAAAACATTTCATGCTTTTTCTCAGTACTGCCTTCTAGGTTTGAGGACCTCCCTTGGTGAGTAAAAGTAGGCTATATGCTAGGAATGTTTGACCAAAGCTTGATCTTCTAATGCTGTTCTCTGGAGTTCTGGTACTATGGCTTGTCATTCCATTGTCAATTGTTACTCCACAGTGAACACAAGAGACAACCTTGTTGATAGAGTTGCATAAAAACAATTACAACACAGAAATAGGCTATTCAGTTCAACTGACCATTTACCATCCATACGAGCACATAGCCATCCGTCTTCAATTGGTGGCACAGTGGTTAGCACTATTGCCTCACAGTGCCAGGGACCCGGGTTTGATTCCTGGCTTTGGTCACTGTCTGTGTGAAGTCTGCATGTTCTTCCCATGTCTGTTTGAGTCTCCTCCAGCTGCTCTGGTTTCCTCCCAAAGGCCGAAAGACATGCAGGTTAGATGCATTGGTCGTGCTAAATTCTCACTATCCGAACGACTAGGGGATTTTCAGAGAAACTTCATTTTATTGTTAATGTAAACCTACTTGTGACACTAATAAATAAACTTTAAACCATCCAGAAGGACAAGGGCAGCAGCTGCATGGGAACACCATCACCTGGAAGTTCTTCCAAGTCATTCAATTCTTGACTTGGAAATATATCTCCACTTTTTCACTGTCATTGGGTCAAAATCCTGGATCTCCCTCCCTAACAGCACTGTGAGTGTACCTACATACATGGAAGCAGTGGTTCAAGAACATAGAACATAGAACATAGAACAATACAGCACAGAACAGGCCCTTCGGCCTTCGATGTTGTGCCGACCAAAATAAAAAGCAATGCCCCTCTAAACTAAACCATTCCCTTCTCTTCCATATACTTATCAATTAACCTCTTAAACGCCACCAAACTTGGCACATCTACAACAGCTGCAGGCAGGGCATTCCACTCCCTAATCAATCTTTGAGTAAAGAACCTACCTCTGATATCCGTCCTATAACTCATACCCCTTAATTTAAAGCTGTGTCCCCTCGTGCTAGCTTTCTCCATCCTAGGAAAAAGGCTATCACTGTCCACCCTATCTAAACCTCTAATCATCTTATATGCTTCAATAAGATCCCCTCTTAGCCGCTCCTTTCTAATGAAAACAACCTCAAATCCTTCAACCTCTCTTCATAGGACCTGCCCTCCATACCAGGCAACATCCTGGTAAACCTCCTCTGTACCCTCTCCAATGCCTCACATCTTTCTTATAATGTGGGGACCAGAACTGTACACAATACTCCAAGTGCGGCCGCACTAGAGTTTTGTACAGTTGCAACATGATGCTGCGGCTCCTAAATTCAATCCCCATACCAATAAAAGCTAAGACTCCATATGCCTTCTTAACAACTTTATCCACTTGACTGCCTACTTTCAGGGATCTATTGACACATACACCAAGATCCTTCTGTTCCTCAACACTATTAAGAGCCCTACCATTAGCCCTAGACTCTACACATTTATTGTTCCTGCCAAAGTGCATTACCTCACACTTTTCCACATTAAACTCCATTTGCCACCTCTCGGCCCAGCTCTGCAACTTGTCCAAGTCACTCTGTAAACTATAACACCCCTCTTCACTATCTAAGAAGGCAGCTCACCACTAACTTCTCAAGGGCAGTTAGGAATAGACAATAACACTGACTTCCAAGAACCAGTTTTCAAAACTCACAGTAAACCACTTGAATTCCACATCTTTTTAGCTCCATTTCTTCATCCATCTACCCAATCTAATCTTGAACATTGATTTTATTTCTGCCTTGAACACTAACACTAGAAGGAATTCTATAACTTTACAACTAACTGAGTAAAGACATTCCTTTTGCCCTCTGTTATAAATGATAGTTTGAGGATTGGAATTCAATTCAGAAGATCTGGAAATGAAACGCTGATATTGATATAAGTGATAATGAAGATAGAACAAAAAACAAAGGAAATTACAGCAAAGGAGCAGGCCCTTCGATCCTCCAAGCCTGCACCAACCATGTTGCCCATCTGAACTAAAACCCATTATCCTTCCAAAAAGAGCCTAAAAAATTACAGATGTTGGATTGCGTTGAAAACCCAAATGATTCACTGGTGTTTGTTACAAGAGAAATTCTTGCCAACAACAAGCACTCAGTTCTATTTTTAAAAATTACACCACGCAGGAGATAGTCCACCACCATCTTCTCACGATGATTAAGGATGGACAATAAATGCAGACCTTGCCAATAATGCCCATCCTGAGGATGAACAAACAAAACCCTCTTGCATTTAATCTTGTACCAATGGCCTTATCGCAGTATCCAGCTGTTTCTTAAATGATTCCAGGTTGAATAGGCCTCCTATAACCTAACAAAACTGGGAACAGAAAGACTGCTCCTGATAACTTAAAGCTTCTCCAATAGCAATTTTTGAGAAAAGCGCTAAATGCATTATTCTATTTGGCCTTCTCCCTCAGTCCCCAATAATAGAGATGTCCTTAACTCAAAGGAGAAAGATGTAAAATCAGTATGGGTAAGAGATAAGAGAAAGGAAGAGCAAGAGGTCACTTGTGGAAGTAGTTTATAGGTCTCCTAACAGTAGTTAAACTGTAGTAAATCATATACAGGAAGAAATAAATGGAGAATGAAAGAAAGCAACTGCAATAATCACGGGTGACATTAATCTACAGCTAGATTGGATACATCAAATAGGCAAAGGTAGCCTAGAAGATATGTTCATAAAGTGTATATGGGACAAATTCTTATAGTACAATCTAGGGCCAAACAAAAAACATGCTAATCTAGATCATACAATGAGCAACGATACAGGATTAATCAATAACCTTGTGGGAAAGGAGGCTTTAAGTGACAGAGATACAACAAGTTCAGTCTAACTGGGTGAAATGTGAACATAAGAACATAAGAAATAGGAGCAGGAGAAGCCCATCCAGCCTCTCGAGCCTGCCCCACCATTCAATGGCTGATCTGACGTGGATCAGTTCCACTTTCCCACTTTTACTCCATAACTCTTAATTTCCTTAATTTCTATCAGAAATCTATCTACCTGTAACTTAAATATATTCAGCAAGGTAGCAGAGAATTCACCCTTTGAGTGAAGAAGTTCCTCCTTAACTTCGATCTAAACTGCACCCCACCCCCCATCTTATTTTGAGGCTGTGCCCTCTAGTCCTGCTATTCTTTCAAAGTGGAAAGAATCTCTCTACCTCTATCCATCCCCTTCATTATCTTATATGTCTCTATAAGATTCCTCCCTCAGCCTTCTAAACTCCAAAGAGTACAAACCTAGTCTATTCAATCTCTCCTCATAGGCTAATCCCTTATCTCCGGTATCAATCTCGTGAACCTAGTGTGGGTAATGATATGGACATGAAAGCAGAGCAAAAGTAAACAGGAAACTAGTTTAAAAAAGAACCAGCTTCACTGGGAAATGGTGCTGGGGAATTATTAGACCTAAAGGCTAACCAAGTCCGAGAACCAAATGGTCCGCAACCTAGTGGCTGCAGAGATGGTAAAAGCATTGGTTCTAACCTTCCAAAATTCCTTAGATTCTAAAAAGGCCCTAGTGAATTATGAAATAGCTAATCTAACACCCTCATTCAATAAAGGAGGGCGACAGAAAGCAGGAAACTACAGGCCAATTAGTTTGGCATCATCAGAAGATAATTACACAAATGTATTACTATTGCACTTCGAAAGAATAGCAGAATACGTTGTGAACTCAATGTGATCGACCTGACTTTCTGAAAGCTAAATTGCATTTCAACTAATTTGTCAGAATTTTTTTAGCCAGTGACAAGCACAATGGATACAGGGGAATGAGACACAGAATATGCTGGAAAAACTCAGCATCTGCAGAGAGTGAAACAGAAGAGTTCCAAAGAAGAGACAGGTTAAGAGAATGAGTAAGAATTTGGCAGATGGAGTGCAATGTGGGAAGATGTGAACTTGTCCATATTGGTTGAAAGAATGTAAAACCAGAGTACCATTTAAATGGAGACAGTAAGAAGTCTCATAACACCAGGTTAAAGTCCAACAGGTTTATTTGGAATTACGAACTTTCGGAGTGTTGCGCCTTCATCAGATGAGTAGAGAGATACGTTTCACAAACATGGCACATATAGACCAAGACACAACTGTAAGATTATGGTTGGAATACGAGTCTTTTCAGTTAATCAAGTTTTTACAAGTACAAACAGTGTGAGTGGAAAGAGGGATATCACAGATTAAAGAGGTGTGAATTGTCTCAAGCCAGGACACTTAGTAGGATTTTGCACTCCCAGGCCAAATGGTGGGGGTTACACATAGTGTGACATCGGTTGAGTATCTCACCTGGGAAGGAGCAGTGCTCCGAAAGCTCATGCTTTCAAATAAAGTTGTTGGACTTCAATCTAGTGTTGTGAGAAATGCACGATTCTGTGCCTGCCCCAGTCCAACGCTGGCATCTCCACATCACATTTAAATGGAGAGAGAGAGATTGCAGGACTTAGTGATACAGAGGGAACCGGGTGTCCTGAGACATGAAAGTTGGCTTAGTGTGTAATTAGGAAGACAAATACAATGTTGTTGTTCATTGCAAGGGGAATGTAATCTAACAACAAAGCACTTCAGAATGCAGCCCGAACCACCGAGCTAGTTACCTGAGAAGGAGCGCTGCAAGAGAGTCCACCCAGTTCACTGATGCGAGCTGCAGCTGTTGGGTTACTGGAGCTGATCAGGACTGGGGGACTGATCTCCATAGAGTGCCGGTTTTGAGATGACTGGGACGCTTTGTTGGACATGGTTAGCGAGGTGAATGAGTGGCGTTTTTTGGTGTTCTTTTTCGTGATGTCTCCAGGTTTCTGGGCAGAGTTGCTGTGCGCAGCCCCTGAGGTATTGCTGCTTCCTTCGCCTGATTCGCCATTTCCAGAAGAGGAGGTTGGAGGTTTATCCAGCTGTATCAGCTGTTTGGCTGTCGAGTTAAACTAGAAACATAGAAATAAAATTTTCAAACCACAAGAAATGATCACGATCTGTGCTAAAGCCGTACTTATCCGAGTGACTGGAATCCAGTGCACTGATGCATCAGCAGGCTCAACTTTTCATCTTCAATTAAATCCAAATTAAATTCTGAAACATTATCATTGTCGTTCACATTTATTTCATCACCATAAACATCACTCCAAACAAACCCAAGGCTGGTGCTATCAGCCTGTCTACAGTTTTGCACAGCATGCTGATCATGGAATTTGATTAACACTTTTCAGAGTTTTAACACAATAAATTAACAGTAAGGACTGTGAACTAATGTACAAAACGCGTTTATCAACCTCGGCATAAATTAGCGACGTGAGTCATAAATACATTATACCAAAATACATAATTAGTTGCTTGGTCTACTAAACTCCAGCAATGCTGGAAAAAGAAAGACATGGTATCAAAAGGTTTAGTCTTGCACTCATCTGGACAAATGCAAGAGTGCCAAATTTCAAAGGCAGCAACAATTTAGACTGCACAAGAAAAAGGTGCCAATTGGTTGGTAAGTTGGTCAAGGCGTTGCCATGGAGAAAGCATCAGAGAACTATTGTCCTGCACTCTGATTTCATTCAAAAAACAGGGCTGCCTGAATGTAGAGACATAGAACACTGAAGAAAGAGAATGCCATTCGTTGTAATCATTGAAAAAATCTGGTTGTTTTCACATTATAGTCATAGAGGTTTACAGCATGGAAACAGGCCCTTTGGCCCAAATTGTCCATACTGTACCCTTTTTTAAAGCCTCTAAGCTAGCCCCAATTGCCTGCATCTCTCTATATCTATCTTACGGACACAACTGTCTAAATGCTTCTTAAAAGACAAAATTGTATCCCACTACCACTATCTCTGGCAGCTTATTCCAGACACACCACATTCTATGTGAAAAAATCACCCCTCTGGACACTTCTGTATCTCTCCCCTCTCACCTTAAACCTTTGCCCTCTAGTTTTAGATTCCGCTACCTTTGGAAAAAGATATTGACTATCTAGCTGATCCAAGCCCCTCATAATTTTATAGACCACTATAAGATCACCCACAGTCTTCTACACTCCAGAGAAAAAAGTCCCAGTCTATCCAGCCTCTCCTTACAACTCAAACTATTAAGTCCCAGTAGCATCCCAGTAAATCTTTTCTGCACTCTTTCTAGTTTAATAATATCCCTCCTATAATAGGGTGACCAGAATCTTTCACAGTATTCCATGTGTGGCCTCACCAATGTTTTGTACAACTTCAACAAGACGTCCCAACTCTGACCAATGAAACTAAGCACACTGAATGCCTTCTTTGCCACTCTGTCCACCTGTGACTCCACTCTCAAGGAGCTATGAACCTGTACTCTCAGGTCTCTTTGTTTTGCAACTCTCTCTCCAATGCCCGACGATTAACTGAGTAAGTCCTACCCTGGTTGAAGCTACCAAAAATGCATCACCTTGCATTTATCTAACTAAACTCCATCTGCCATTTGTCAGCCTACTGGTTGAACTAATCAAGGTCCCATTGCAATCAGATATAACTTTCTTCACTGTCCACTATGCCATCAATCTTGGAGTCATCTGTAAACCATGCCTCCAAGGTATTGTTTGTGTGAGCTTACATCATAAGGTCATAAGAAATAGGAACAGGAGTTGGCCATTGAGCCCATTCCCCTCTCATTCTTTTAAACTCCAATGAATAAAATCCTAACTGACATAGTATCTCCTCATGATCAGTCCTGTCATCCCAGGAATTTCTGTGGTAAACCTTCTTTGCACTCCCTCAATCACAAGAACATCCTTCCTCAGATCCCTTGAAAAGATAAAATAAAAAGAATGGTGGAACAGGCTTAATGGGCCAAATGATTGACTCCTGTTTCTCTCTCTTATGATGGAAGCTCCCATAAACAACATGAGAACAAACAGGTTTCTTTTTAATAACAAAGGTTAAGAGATAAATGTTGACCAAGACATCAAGAAAGTTGTACTTCTCATCTTTAAAAAAGTATCCTGGATCTTTTCTGATCACCTGAGAGAATAGATATGACCCTGGTTTAATTTCTCATCCAGAAGATAGCACCTGAGACAGTACAATACTTCTCCAGTGCCACCATGGAAAGTTACCTACTTTCGTGCTAAAGTTTCTAGACTCATGAACCCATAACTCCCTGACTTAGATGCATTGCTGCCTCACAGTGCCAGGGACCCAGGTTTATTCCCGGCTTGGGTCATTGTCTGTCTGGAGTTTGCATGTTCCCCCTGTGTCTGTGTGGGTTTCTTCCGGGTGCTCTAGTTTCCTCCCACAGTCCAAAGGTGTGCAGGTTAGGTGAATTGGCTGTGCTAAATTACCCCTTAACATCAGGGGAATAGCTAGGGTAAATGCATGGGGTTATGGAAATGGGACCTGGGTCGGTGCAGTCTCAAAGGGCCAAATGGCCTCTTTCTGCACTGTAGGATTCTATAAGAAGACCATCATGAGTCAAGACTAACGGATGAAAAACAGAGTCTCTAACAATACAGCACTCAAGTGCTCAAATTCATAATGGGCCATGAACTGTGACTCAGGAAGTGGTTGCAACAATGACAATTACATGATTTTGTTGAAGGCACATCAGCAAAAACAAAAATGAGTTGCAATGACAACTCCAGAGGGCCGTAACTCAGAGAACAAACATGAATTGATACATGAACATAGAGACAACAAGAATGATTTCCCAACTCAACTGCCCAAAGTCCACGAAGCTAAATAATTCACATTTCGAGCTGCATTTGGTTATATATAGAAATATATAAAACAATGTTATTTTTCACAAGTTCTGCACAATAGTGAATAAACATGAAGTTAATAAACACTTGCCTGCCCTACTTTTACTGCTGTCGTGACTGTGGCCCAGGCACACAGGAATAATATGAATAAAATTACATAACAATATCTAACAGCGTGAAAACAAGGCCACAAGCCCATCCTAGCTGTTCCCAGATGAACTAAAATAACCCCTGGCTGTGGACATTTCCATCTGACATGATTGCATAGAATCAAATACACTGCAACCTCTCAAATCCAGAAAACTTGGCATCACAGTCAGTGCTGAAATTTGGAATTTTCTGAATTGTAGAATGTCGTTAAAAAGCATAACAATTGAGACAATCGAAAAACACTCCCGTTGTAAATATTTATCTGAAACATGAAACAGTGATTAAAACAATAATTGTTTTCTTATCTAAATATTATATCTTCAATATTTCCATTCCCATAATACTGTGGTAAAATGATCCTAATGGTGTCAAGGGAGATTCTGCTCAAAATAATTTTGGTGTTTTCAAACAATAGATTCCTGGACTGGAGAGGTTACAGTGTAATTATAAATCTCTTTCTCACTGTGCTTTTTAACACACACACAAAGCCTCCCAGCATTTATAGTCTATGTAGCAACATTAAGTGGGACTTTTACTCGAAAGCTTGAGCTCAGCTTGATGTGGCTCCTGGTCTGATCAAGACCGCAAGAGCGCAATCCATCACACAAACCAGCCTCCCATCCACTGACACGGTCTACATTTCCCACTGCTTCAGAAAAGCAGCCAGCATAATCAAGGTCCCTATGCACCCCGACATAATCCCTTCCATTGGGAAAAAGATACGAAAGTCTGAAATCACAAACCAACGAAATCAGCCATTATCAAAATGAATGGCAGAGCAGGCTTGAAGGGCTAAATGGCCTATTCCTGCTTCTAGTTTCTACGTAACCAACTCAAGAACAGCTTTTTCCCTGCTGCCATCAGGCTTTTGAATGGACTTACTATATATTAAATTGATCTTTGTCTACACCCTAGTTATGACTGTAACACTACATTCTGCATCCTTTCCTTCTCTATGAAAGGTATGCTTTGTCTGTATAGCACGCAAGAAACAATTCTTTTCACTGTATGATAATATATGTGACAATAACATATCAAATTAAAAACTTGGGTGGAAGGTCAGAAGTGAGTTTTCCAAAAAGTAAATCTTCCATTCCTTACAACAATAAATCTCACTGAAAGTACACCGCTGGAATTCTCCAGTCTTGTATGCCCCGCCACCACTGGCAACGAGAACAACAGAGTACTCAGCCAAATCTCCATTCACTGCAGCTGGACTGGAAAATCCCAGCCACAGTGTTCACAGAACATTCACACATACAGAGACGCAAAATACTGCAGATGCCAAAAATCTGAGCTAAAAACACAAAATTCTGGAAATACTTAGCAGGTCGAGCAACATCTGCAGAGAGGAGCAGATAATGTTTCAGGTGGGTGACCTTTCACCGGCATTTTCATCAGATGTATACAGAATTATCCCACCTGCTGGAAGTAATTACTTACCTCAACGTATGAAATTGGGAATATTCCTATCTTGTCTCCCAACATTCCCTCAGCCCAGTTTTCATCGACTCGACGTATCACTGTCAAGATATCATCCTGAAGTGAAAAATAAATAAGTCACCTGAGAAATTAGGAATTCTACTTTAACAAAGTAAATAAAATCTATCTTAGGGGACAGGACGAGGATTCTGGAGCTGCATGTCCAATGATTAACTACACTTTGCTGAGTGGAAGATGAGTTTGGTTACAGATCCATGGCTGATTTTAATGATTCATTGTGTGAAGCTGGATGAGTCAGCTCTCTCTGGGGTTTACGATTAAAGAAAACCAGAAACGTTGGCAATGCTCTGACATTATAAAACCCTTTCCTGATCTGTATTATAGGACTGGTAATTCTGTCTTCAAGTCATAGAGGTTTACAGCATGGAAACAGACCCTTCGGCCCAATTTATCCATGCCGCACAGTTTTTACCACTAAGTTGGTTCCAATTGCTCGCATTTGGCTCACATCCCCTCTATATCCATCTCACCCATGTAACTGTCTAAATGCTTTTTAAAAGACAAAATTGTAACTGCCTCTACTACTACTTCTGGCAGCTTGTTTCAGACACTCACCATCCTCTGATTGAAAAAATTGCTCCCTGGACTCTATGTGCACATTTGGAAGAATCATAGAGGTATGCAGCACAGAAAAAGGCCCTTCAGCCCATGGTGCCTGCCCTGGTCAAATTCAAACCACCTATTTTAATCCCATTTTCCTACATTTGGTCCTTTATATCTTAGCATTATGAGGGTCTCTGCCTCCACCAGCCTATCAGGCAGCGAGTTCCAAACTCCCACCCTTCAGATGAAAATGTTTTCCTCATATCTCCTTTCAGCCTCCTGCCCCTTGCCTTAAATCTATGCCCTCCAGTCATCGATCCCTCCACCAAGGGGAAAAGTTTCTTCCTGTCTACTATATCTCTGCCTCTCATAATTTTATACATCTCAATCATGTCCTCTCTCAGTCTCCTCTGCTCCTCTTACTGAAACACTCTTCAGAATTCACTGCTTAGTACAAGCTTCTCAACAAACACACAAGACAGCAGTGTGGTATTTTAGGACTATCTAAAGAAAACCACTCATCAAATATTTTGCAAGTTGCATTGCGATAGGCAGTGGAATAGCTTGGGCGAGGAATGATTCCAATTAAACACTCCCAAGAATTAAGCTAAGTGGATACAGTATGTCATGATCTTCTTGGGGCAATGCCAGCCTTGCCAGTAACACCCACTTCCCATGAATGAACCAAAAGGGAAGCCCTCACCTTTGAGAACGGCAAGCAGTCTTTATCCGCTTCCTTGTCTTTCACTTCAAAGTCATAAAGTGCTTTGCACTGTGGCGGAGGCTGAGGTAAAGGTTTAATAATATGGACAAAGTTGGTGGGGAAGAAGCCATGGACACCATTGACTTCCCCATGATACCAATTTTCATCTACTTGTCGTCGCAGGATGATGATGTCCCCCTTGTTAAATTTGAGATCACCAGGCTCTTTTCCTTCATAGTTGTACAATGCTTTGGCACATGGTAGTTGAGGTATACCCTGCAACACAATACAAGCATAATTTTAACTCACTTAATTGTCCATCCCCAGAGATTATGTTAACAGGTCATGCTTAAGCCTTACAGAGATAGGAGTACCATCTTGAGGGGAACCTGCAAACCTTCTCATGTGAAACATGTGCCCTTGGTGAATTCTTTCCTTTAAATTTGCATCTATTGGCGTGAGGGGAATGAGACATTTCTCTATATTAATACAGCATCTAAAATTCAATAATGCCTTCACTGGCTGTTAAGCACTTCAGGATTTTCTATATTTGTGAATTGAACATTCTTTCTCTTGCCCTGGGGCTTTTAATCTGCTCCAATTTATTCAAATGTTTCATATTACACCATTCTGATTTTCTGTACCATCTGCACAGTCATTTTTTTATTCCTCTGTGGGATACAGGCATCAATGGCAGGTTCCAGCATTTGTTGGAGTCCATAATTGCCCCTTGAATGGAATGGTTTCCTAGGTCATTTCAGAAATTAAAAGTTAACCACATTGCAGGAATTTAGAGTCACATGTAGACCAGACCAGGTAAAGATGACAGATTTCCTTCTCTAAAGGCCATCTAGTTTCATGGCATCATTAACTGAAAATAGATTTATTGACTATCCTACAGCTGGATCTGAACACTTGCCCCACAGCATTAGGCTGGGCTTCTGAATTATTAATCCAGTGACACTATATTACTATCTCCTGCTGACCTACAGACTGTTCCATGATGTAGTACCTTGTGTAACATAGAACAAGGCTTCCCAAACATCTCTCCCTTGAAAGCTGAGATAATTAAGCTGTCATTTTGTTTATTTGGGCTACACTAAAAGGCAGCCCTCAAGAAGCAAAGAGACATTGCCCTAGGCCACTGTACTATAGAATTCCATAAGTTCGGAGGTCAATTGGCGCATCGATTCTGCCCTGACCCTCCGAAAGAGCATTTAACCCACACAAGCCTCCCCCCGACCCTATCCCCATAACACATTTACCATGACTAATCCACCTACACACCTTTGGACATGAGAGGGGAATTTACCATGGCGAATCCACCTAACCTGCACATCTTTGGACTCTGAGGGGAAACAGGAGCACCCAGAGGAAATCCATGCAGACACGGGCAGAATGTGCCAACTGCATACAATCATCCTAGACCAGAAGTGAACCCAGGTCCCTGGAGCAGTGGCAGCAGTGCTAACCACTGTGTCACTCCCATCATTGCCAATAATAACACTTCGACTACAGAAAAATGGGTCTTCAAAGTTCATACTACTCAGAAAGCACACTAAAATTTTCATGTGAAATCTAAATTTGACCAGACAATATAGATTAAGTAATGAGCGAACCTTGCAAGTGATATCTAAAATTTACTGACAAGTTTGTAAAAAGGTTTGGTAGGTGGATTGTGTGCCTTTTTTTAGAAATGTTACATTATATCCCCACAGCTTTCAGATAGTCTTAGCTGACAACTGAATAAAGAACAGACTAGACAAATCCCTTGATAATAGATGATGAAATCATTCAATGTCTTGTAGAAAACAGCTTTCACACATCAAGTGCATTATAAATTTGAAGGAGATCATAAATAATTTGTCAGCAGAATTAGGTAATGAGACAAAAAAGTGGAGTTGGAACTCAATGACCTTTGGGGCCGGCTTAATTGCTGTAAATGGTATTCCCAAACACTTTGCCATCCAATATACCCAAGGAGGGAGCTTAGTTAAACACATGCAGCGATGGGTAATCATGATCTTTTGCAGCACCCTGATAAAAATTTACAGATTCTCCCTTTGAAACATTACTGCTGAATTTGATGTTTAAAAGTTAACTTTCCTGGGAATTTGCATTACCCAACCATGATTCAATGGGTGATGATTGAAGCTAATTGTCCAAGGAATAAGGTAAGGGACCTTGCAGGGATCTTTGTAGACTGGGTTGTATGAGGACCAGTCACTTGATGTGGAAGTATACATTTTCCTCTCAGGAACTCTGACAAATATTACCTGTTCTTACTTTAGTAGACTGGTACTAAATTGCCAACGTTTTCAACTTCCACCCTTCCTTATTGCTCCATTCCAAATTCAGCGAAACAAGACAAATATTTCAATAATGGGATACTGAATCAGTCTTAATGCCTTGTTAATAGTGAAAGTACACTACCTATTCTAAGGGGAGCCAAGACATTTAGAAACATTGGCCATTACCAATGAGATCAATGATTTTTAACCAAACTCCATGTAAGATACCATTGGTTAACAAGGGGAATACGATGGCCTAGTGGTATTATCACAACACTATTAATCCAGAAACTCTGCTCATGTTCTGCGAATTCGGGGGTTTGAATTCTGCCACGGCAGGTATGGAATTTGTATTTAATTTTTTTAAAAATCTGGGATTAAAGATCTATTGATGACCACAAAACTACTGTCGATTGTCAGAAAAGCCCATCTGGTTTACCAATGTCCTGTAGGGAAGGAAATCTGCCGTCCTCACTTGGTTTGGCCTACATCTGACTCCAGAGCCAGAGCAATGTGGTTGACTCTCAGCTGCCTATGAACAAGGACAACTAGGGATCAGCAATAAATCCTGGCCAGCCAGTAACACCCATATCCCACGAATAAATAAAAACAAAGCATCCACCCATCTCAGGTTTAAAATTAACGAATAATCGAGCATCAATTACTGTAATAAAAGCAAATTACTGCAGATGCTGGAATCTGAAACTAAAACAGAAAATGCTGGAAAAGCTTAGCAGGTCTGACAGCATCTGCACAGAGAAAATAGAGCTGGTATTTCAAGTCTGGATACCCTCTGTTTTTGTTGTGGCATCAATTATCGTTTTCAGCAAAATCTTGCAAACTTCTACCATGCTTTATATGATGTTTCCTAACATCTCTCCTAAATACATGGCTTTAGCTTTTAGGTTGTGCTCTGAAATTCCCTGAACAGTGGAAATATAGTTAAAGTTTATTTATTAGCCACAAGTAAGGCTTACATTAACACTGCAAAGGAGTTACTGTGAAATTCCTCTATCGCCACACTCTGGCACCCTGTTTGAGTCAATGCATCTAATCTGCATGTCTTTCAGATTGTGGGAGGAAACCGGAGCACCGAGGAAACCAAGGCAGTCATGGGGAGAACATGCAAACTCCACATAGACAGTGACCCAGGCCTGAAGCGAACTCAGGTCCCTGGTGCTCTGAGGCAGCAGTGCTAACAACTGTGCCACCGTGCCGCCCCAAATAGGTTCCATCCAACCATCTTCAAATCTGATCTAAATTCCAGAGAAGACAACCCTAATTCCCAGCTCATCAACTTTTCAAATGCTTGAAGTTTCCCAAGAAGTTTGAGCTTCATTGCGTTAGGATGAAAATGAGGACGTGCAAAATATGGATGATGCCAGACGTTTAGTTGTGATAACAATTTATCTCCTGCTTCCTTGTTTATTGCAAGTGACACCTTCTGTTTGGAAACCAATTCTTTCACATTGCCATATTTCATTTCACAGCCCTCTATCTAAGGCAACAAAGAAATGTGAGTATGTCAGCATGATTTATAACTGGGAAACACAATGACACGGTAAACACAAAAAAAATAGTTAGCTGGAAGCAAACTGAAACACACAGCTCAGTTTGATCCGCATAAATCAGAACATCTGAGGCCTCTGTGTTGATGATGAGTGCCTCCTAAGTACAAACTGTCAATTGTTACTAGTTGCAAAAAACATGTTGATACTCCTGAAACAGAAGATTTCTTTGTTTTTTTAATTGTTACTTTCCATAGAAATGGGACATCATTAATTGCTCAGCAACAAAAACTAACATAGGCTAAAAAAGAGTTCAAATCACAATGGTCCACTTTAATGGCCCACAAATGCTGGTTTGTTTTGAGGAGCATCCTAGCTCACAGGTAGGGAACTGGGAGAGAGCGAGCCACTGCTACCATACTGAAATTGGCTGTGCGCAAACAAGGGAGCAGTCATTTTGTGGGAAATCATGATTTAAAAAGTCTGATGCAGATGGGAAAGATCGACAGTAAAAGACACCAGGGTAGACAAAGAAAGATCTCTTTAAAAAGCCTGGCAAATTGGATGAATGAAGCATCGCCTCTCGGACAAGATTAACTTGGAGATCTGGGTTGTTAATGCTCTCTTAGCATGCTACCTACAGGGAGAGAAGGAGGGAGAGAGGATTTAGGTGAAATGCATTACGGCAACATTTTGAAAATAGCCAATGTCGCATTTTATAGGGCTATTAACATTGATCATCAAGAAATACTCTGCAGGAATCCTGCAGTTAAGTACAGTGACAACCTGGCAAACAATACAAGCAATTTAGCTTCATACCAGAAAGGAATACTCGGAAAATGGAAAGCTATCTGGGTTGCGGTAATACGTGTTTGTCGGAAGTCTTTACAAATAATTCTATTGCATGGGTGTTTCTTCTTTTTGTTTTGTGCTCATTGCATTGTATGGCAAAAGTTACTTGAAAACGGAGGAATGCTAATTATGGTGCAGTCTGCTGACGATGACGCAGAACAAATTCAGTTCGCAAGAAGCATGCAGCTGTGTCCACTTCATCTCCATAAGCTTTGAGTCAGTTCAGCAGTATTGTTCAGTGTTTCCCCCCATCCCCTCCTCTCCCCCCACAAAAAAACAATTCTTTTAAAGTTTTCTTTTACCCTGAAAACATTGATTTGTAGTGATGGGTGCAAAGGTGCTTGTAATCCTGTATTTCTGTAAATTAGCCATCATTCATGAGAGGTCCAGATGGCCGGGGGTGGGGGGGGGTGGGAGAGAGAGAGAGAGAGAGAGAGAGAGGAGGATGATGAACAAGACTTCTTTGACTGCAGAAGGCACTGCTGGCCTGCCCTCATTTTATCCTCAGTCACACACACACCTGATTTGGTTTAGGTGCCTTTAGGCCAATTTGTGTCTCCCACTGCCACTCAATAATGGGGTTATCTGATTAATCAGTCAAGGAGATCTCTGCTCTGTTCTAACCCTGTTTCCATTTATAAATGGAAATCGGTGCTCATTTAACATTTGGATATGGACAAAATAACACTAAAATGTATAAAATTAAACAAAATTCCAAAGAATAAACTTGATTGAATTTGTAGAATTTATATTTAATATTGCACATGTATGCTTTGCATGCAATCTCAATATTTGAGCCTTGGGATTAGAATTGCAACTTAACAGGGTTTGTGTTAATTATATTCAATCCACGATATAGAACAGACTAATCAACCCAAAATGATCCAGCTCCATAATGAGTCACTTCCCACCCTATTTCATTTCATCCTATCAGCATATTCTTCTATTATTCTCTTCTCTGTCAAGCATGCATCTAATGTCCCCTTCGGGCGATATGATAGCACAGTGGTTAGCACTGCTACCTCACAGTGCCAGAACCCAGGTTTAATTCCTGGCTTAGATCACCAGCTGTGTGAAGTCTGCACATTCTCCCTGTGTCTGCATGGGTTTCCTCCAGGTGCTCTGGTTTCCTCCCTCAGCCTGCTGGTTAGGTGGATTAGCCATGGTAAATTCTCCCTCACTGCAGACAAACAGATACCAGGGTATAGCAACTAGGGAATGTTCACAGTAACTTCATCGCAGTGTCAATGTAAGCTCACTTGTGACACTAATAAATAAACTTAAAAAAAACTTAACTTGTGACTGCTGCAACTTTTGAGTTTAGTCTCAATTTATGTCCAATTAATAGGAATTCGCGAGACATATTCAATAGAAAAGTAAAGGGCAAGGCCGAGCAGTTCAGGGTGTACATGTACATGTATCATGGAAGGACAGGATGAGAGTGCAGCAAGCATACAATATGCTGGGCTTTATTAATAGAGGCATAAAATATAAAAGCAAGAAAGTGATTTATTAGCCACATTTAGGCTTAAATTCACACTGCAATGAAATTACTGTGAAAGTCCCCAGTAGTTTGGCTTCAACCAGAGTATTGTGTACAATTCTGGGGACTAGACTTCAGGGAGAATGTGAAAGCATGAAAGCTGGTGCAGAAAAGATTCATGAGAATAATTGAAGGATAAAGAATTTCAGTCATAAAGATAACTGAAAGGGGCGATGATTCACCAGAAGGAAGACATGGTAAGTTAAAGGAAAAAAGGGTGGCATGGTGACACAGAGATTAGCACTGCTGCCTCATAGCGCCAGGAACCTGGGTTCGACTTCCAGCTTGGGCCAGTGTACGGAGTCTGCACATTCTCCCCGTGTCTGCACAGGTTTCCTCTGAGTGCTCTGGCTTCCTCTCATGTCTGAAAGATATATTGATTAGATACACTGGGAATTAAATGATTAATTCTCCCTCAGTGAATCCGAACAGGTGACACAGTGTAGCAACTAGGGGATTTTCACAGTAACTTCATTGCAGCATTAACGTAAGCCTACTTGTGACATTAAATAAATAAATAAATAGATGGAAAGAACAAGGCAAGAGAGCAACGTAGCTATAAGGATTATAACAATTGGAGGAAGGGACAGAATACACAACAAAGTGCACCAGTAGATAAGGCCTGGGTTTACAAAAATAAAATTAAAAGCTTTTGCCTGCAGCATTTCGAACAAAACAATGAACTATCAGCTTAAATGACAATAAATATGTCTGACCTAATAGCCATTACAGAGACATAGCTCCAGAGTAACCAGTGCTGCAATCTGGATATTCAAGGATACTTGACAGTTTGGAAGGACAGGAAGCTAAGAAAGAGTGGTGGAACAGATCTGATAAAATTAAAGATGATAATACAATAGTCAGAGATGTTTTAAATATCAAGAGGCAAAATCTGTTTGGGTCGAGATGAGAAATAGTAAAGGTAAGAAGTCATTGACAGGAGTAAATTATAGGTCTCCTAACAGTAATGATGTTGTAGGACAGAAATTAAATTATGAAAAGTAATGAAATTCTAACAAAGGCCTGGCTATAATCATGGATAATCTTAATGCATAGATTGGATGGATCAAATTAGCAACGGTCACATGGAATAAGATTTTCATTCAAAGTCATAAAGATTTAGACAGAGCAGAGAGAGAAACTGTTCCAATTGGTGACAGGATCAAGAGCCGGAGGGGATTGGCAGAAGAAGCAATAGTGGCATGAGGAAAAGCTTTTCTTTGCAGCAAGTGGTTAGGATCTTGAATTTGCTGCCTGGGAGAATGGCGGAGATAAAGATAAAGATAACAACAGAGTTTTGAAAATCAGTTGGGGATTATTATCTGAAAAAAAATGGCTGGACAATGGGAAAAAGGAAAGACAGGGCAGTGACACTAAGTGAATTGCTTTTTAGGAGGATCAGCACAGAGATGATAGGCCAAGTGGTGGCCTTCTATACTGTAATCATTCTATTATTCTATGATGAATTGGAACAGAAATGAATGAATCAAATAAAAACTGAAAATTATCTTTGTTGTCACTGGCTACAGTTGAATAGTATCCGTCTCACTCCTAATGGCAAACGCTTGCCATGGTGCCATTTTAAATTTTCACTGTTAAATAAAAGCATCATCATGCCTTTAAGCATTACAGGCTTCATTTATTGGAGTAACATTTACAGACACTGGAAAGCATACTTTTAAACAATACTTTATCAAAATCTTAGCACTGATTTAATGACATCCCTTTCGACAACAATTGAGTTATAAAGCTCAAATTGATAATTAACAACTATGGAATCAATCTATGACTGATTGGACAGTAAGCTTTTGAATTTATTTATTAGTCATAAGCAGGCTTACATTAACACTGCAGTGAAGTTACTGTGAAAATTCCCTCAACATGTCACTCTGGCGCATGTTCAGGTACACTGAGAGAAAATTTAGCACGGCCAATGCACCTAACTAGCACTTCCTTCGGGCTGTGGGAGGAAACTGCAGCATCCAAAGTAAACCCATGCAGATATGGGGAGAACATGCAGTCTCTGAATAGACAGTGACCCAAGCTGGGAATCAAACCCAGTTTCCTGGTGCTGTGAAGCAGCAGTGCTAACCACTGTGACACCCATGTTGCTGCTTCATCTCCTGTGTTGGTTCAGTTGGAATGTACTGATGTTTGATGATCAGTGTTGTAAAGTGCAAAGGTTTATCACAACTTAGAACCTATAATACTTATCAATACCCACGGAAATAAATGCACTAGTTTTCATTCCAGTTGCAGAACACTGGAATCATCTCAAAGCAATGGAAAACATTTCCAACGCAGCTTTGAAGCATATGGCCCCAGTATGTAACTTGATATTTAAAATGGTGCATATTGAAGCATCTCACAAAGATCAAAGCTCCTTATTTATTTGGAAATGTTGAAAGTGATTTGATAATGCAGCCAGGTTCTCCAAATATGGATCCTGCATAATGGCTAGGAAATCAAACTACATAAAAACTACCTAAAACTGAGTAAAACTATATGGGTGAGATCCTAAATGAATATTTCTCATCAGTATTTACTGTTGAGAAAAACATGGATGTTAGGGAACTCGGGGAAATAAAGAGTGATGTCTTGAGGAGTACAGAAGGTGATGCTGGAAGTCTTAAGGCACATCAAGGCTGGTAAATCCTCGGGACCCAATGAAGTGTATCCCAGGACGTTGTAGGAGGTTAGAGAGGAAATTGCAGGTCCCCTAACAGACGTATTTGAATCATAGAAAGTCACGGGTGAGGTGCCTGAAGATTGGAGGTGGCAAATGTTGGGCCATTGTTTAAAAATGGCTGCAGGGAAAAGCCTGGGAACTACAAACCAGTGAGCCTCACATGTGTGGTGGGTAAATTGTTGGAAGGTATTTTGACAGACAGGATTTACAGGCATTTAGAGATGCAAGGACTGATTAGTCAGCATGGCTTTGTGAGTGGAAAATCATGTCTCACAAATTTGACTGAGTTTTTTTGAAAGGGTAACCAAGAAGATAGATGAAAGCAGTGCAGTTGATGATGTTTTCTATTTAGAACATAGAACATTACAGCACAGAACAGGCCCTTCGGCCTTCGATGTTGTGCCGACCAATTAGGAAAAAGCAATGACCCTCCAAACTAAACCATTCCCTTTTCGTCCATAAACTTATCTACTAACCTCTTAAACGCCACCAAACTTGGCGCATCTACAACTGCAGCAGGCAGGGCATTCCATACCCTAACCACCCTCTGGGTAAAGAACCTACCTCTGACATCCGTCCTATAACTACCACCCCTTAATTTAAAGCTATGTCCCCTCGTGCTAGCTTTCTCCATCCTAGGAAAAAGGCTATCACTGTCCACCCTATCTAAACCTCTAATCATCTTATATGTTTCAATAAGGTCTCCTCTTAGCCGCCTTCTTTCCAATGAAAACAACCTCAAATCCCTCAGTCTCTCCTCATAAGACCTGCCCTCCATACCAGGCAACATCCTGGTAAACCTCCTCTGTACCCTCTCCAATGCCTCCACATCTTTCTTATAATGCGGGGACCAGAACTGCACACAATACTCCAAGTGCGGCCGCACTAGAGTCTTGTACAGTTGCAACATGATGTTGCGGCTCCGAAATTCAATCCCTCTACCAATAAAAGCTAAGACTCCATTTGGACTTTAGCAAGGCCTTTGACAAGGTACCGCATGGTAGCTTGTTGCATTAGATTAAATCTGATAGGATCTAGGGTGAGATAGCTAAATGGATACAAAATTGGCTTGATGACAGAAGCCACAGAGTGGTTGCGGGTTGCTTTTCAAACTGGAGGCCTGTGATCAGCAGTGTGCCTCAGGAATCAGTGCTAAGTCCATTGTTATTTGTCATTTATATCAATGATTTGGATGAGAATACAGAAGGCATGGTTAGTAAATTTGCAGATGACGCCAGGATTGGTGTCCACCATGACAATGTAGAAAGTTATCTTGGATTGCAATGGGATCTTGTTCAATTGAGCCAATAGGCTGATGAATAGCAAATGGAGTTTAATTCAAATAAATGCAAGGTGATGCATTTTGGAGACTGAACGAGGGCAGGACTTAGTCAATGGTAGAGCATTGGGGAGAGTTAGAGAACAAAGGGATCTAGGGGTACATGTTCATAGCTCCTTGAAAGTGGAGTCACAGATGGACAGTGGTGAAGGCGGCATTTGGCATGCTATGTTTCATTGATCAGAACATTGAGTTCAGGAATTGGGATATCTTATTGAAATTGTACAAGACACTGCTAAGGCCACATTTGGAATAATGTGTACAGTTCTGTCACCCTATTATAGAAAAGATATCAATAAACTTGAAAGAGTGCAGAAAGATTTACTACGATGCTACCAGGACTTGATAGTTTGAGTTATATGGAGGAGCTGGATATTCTGGGACATTTTCCTCTGGAGTGTAGAAGGCTGAGGAGTGATCTTACACAGGTCTATAAAATAATGAGGAGTATACATCAATTAGATAGTCGATATCTTTTCCCAAAGGTAGAGGAATCTAAAACTAGAGGGCATAGATTTAAGGTGAGAAGGGAGAGATACAGAAGTGTCCAGAAGGTAATTTCTTCACAGAAGGTGGATGAGTGTCTGGAACAAACTGCCAGAGGTAGTAGGAGAGGCAGATACAATTTTGTCATTTAAGCATTCAGACATGGGTAGGATGGATATAGAGGGATAAGGGTAAAAGATGGGCAATTGGGATTAGTTTCAGTTTAGAAAAAAGGACGGCATAGACAAGTTGGGCCGAAGGGCCTGTTTCCATGCTGTAAACCTCTCCTGACATCAGCGAGACCGACAGCCTCCAACTCTCGCTTAAAACATGTTTTCCTGAGTCACTGATCCTGGTAAGTTAGACAATTGAATAATATAGCTGACTCTTTCAAAGGGTAATCCAGTCCCACAATCCATTGTTCCCCATGGCCCTGCAATTTCTCTTCACTGTCAAGTCTGGGGAGTTTGATAGATAGCTTCACAAACACTTAGGATGGTCCTACAACCACATTAGCACAGGCCGACACAATATCAAATAATTGTGAAAACTGTTATGCCTATCCAACAGTGGCATAACAGTTTTCATAACATAACTTCAAACAGATCATTGTTTGCAGCAAACTACCCAACCTTCAGGAGAACAGGAACCACAATACCACACAACCCTGCCACAGCAACCTCTGTAAGACATGCCGGATCATTGACATGGACAACATCGTCAAACGTGAGAATACCATTCACCAGGTACATGGTACATACTCTTGCAACTCGGCCAACATTGTCTACCTAATACGTTGCAAGAACGGATGTCCTGAAGCATGGTACATTGGGAAGACCATGCAGACACTACGACAGCGGATGAATGAACATCGCTCAACAATCACCAGGCAAAACAGTTCCCTTCTTGTGGGCGAACACTTCAGCAGTCATGGGCATTCGGCCTCCGACCTTCGGGTAAATGTTCTTCAAGGGGGCCTTCACGACACACGACAGCACAGAGTCACTGAGCAGAGACTGATAGCCAAGTTCCGCATACATGAGGACGGTCTTAGTAGGGATCTTGGCTTCATGTCACACTATCTGTAACCCCCATCACTTGCTTGGGTTAGCAAAAAACCTCACTTACTGTGCTGTCTGGAGACAATACACATCCCTCTAACCTCTGCAGTTAGCCAGTTTGAGACTTGAATGGCAGGTTAGGTGTAAGGATTCGCATTCTAATCAGCAATCTGTAAACTGTCTGTGCTGATATGTGTGCTTTTGGAGACCAGAACACCTCATTCGCCTGACGAAGGCCACAAAGGCCGAAAGCTCGCAGATTTACTATCAAATAAATCGATTGGATTTAAAATTGGTGTTGCCAGACTTTATTGAGTTTATCCAATGGTGGCACAGTGGTTTAGCTCTGCTGCCTCACAGACCAAGGATCCAGGTTCAATTCCGAGTTTGTGTCACTGTCCGTCTGTGTGGAGCTTGCACATTCTCTCCATGTCTGCATGGCTTTCCTCTGGATGCTCTGGTTTCTTCCCACAGTTTGGTACATTGGCCATGCTAAATTCTCTGTGTATCCAAAGAGGCGCCAGAGTGTGGCGACTAAGGGATTTTTCACAGTAACTTCATTGGTAAGCCTACTTGCAACACTAATAAATAAACTTAAATTCAATAAACTATCTGAAAAGAGGGAAGATTGGTGAGTGTTTAGGATACTCTAAATATTAACCCTCTGGTTCTATCTTTCAGACACTAACAATGTGGTCTGATAGCACCTTCCAAACCCACAACCCCTACCACTTCAAACAACAAAGGCAGCAGATGGATGGGAACACCAACACCTTCAAGCTCCCCCTCCAAGTCATATACTATTTTGATTTGCAACTATATCACCATTCCTTTGCTGTCATTGGGTCAAAGTCCTGGAAGTCCCTTACTAACAGCCCTGTGGTGGACTTACATCACAGACTGCAGTTTCGAGGAGGAACTCACCACAGCCTTCTCAAGAATCAGGGATGGCAATAAATGTTGTCCTTGCTGGCAACGCTCACATCTCGCAAGTAATAAAAACTAACTTGCACTGTTTCACCAGCCACTGAATAATCTGTTCAGGATTGTTTGATAGTTTGCCAACAATTGACGTTTATATTCACATCTGAGGAAAAGTAACTCAGGAGGGTTACGCAGGCAGTAACACTTTTTTTTTGAAATTCAGCTTTCTTTTTGAGAAAGTTTCTGCTGAGAATTTTTAATTGCAGTGGAGTTGATGCCATCCAACTGTGGGATGTCCCATTAACAAAGCTATCATGGTGCAGAGCTGAGTGTGACTGCAGCAAATTACACACATTGGCTTGTGGCTTTGAGCTGGCGACGCTGATGTCATTAGATAGGGTTAAGTCAGAGTACTGAATTAAATATAAATACATGGGAGTTGTCTACAGGGCTAATGTTACTAATTAAATAGTACATAAACTAATCCAGTGTCAGACAAAAAAATGCCTTTTTAAAAGACATGTCAACACACAATATAGTTTAGTGCGTCAATGCAATCACCTGACATGACACAAAACACAATTCACAGGCTGACTAAATATTGATGAGTTGAACGCACTGATCTCTGGATGACACCGTGAGTTTTTGCAATGATCCTTTCACACTCTACCTTCTGTTTGAATCTAACCCAGTTAATTTTTCACTGTTCAGACAGTTCCAAAAGCAGATAAGGAGTCTTAGACAAGTATTTTTTTTAATTCTTACATAGGATGTGGGCTTTGCTGGTTAGGTCAGCATTTGTTGACCGTCCCTAAGTGACCTCGATAAGGTGAAGAGGATCTGCCTCCCTGAACCACTCCAATCCATGTGGTGCAGGGGACACCCACAGTGCTGTTAACAAGTTCAAGGGTTTTGACTCAGCTATAGGTTGTCAGATGAACCTTGGTGAGTTGCTGCAGGCATTTTGCAGATGGTACACATTACTGCCACTGTACAGAAGTGGTGGAGAGAATGAATATATAAGGGAATGGATGGATGCCAATCAAGTGGGCTGCTTTGTTCTTGAATCATAGAATCCCTACAATGCAGGAGGCAGCCATTCAGCCCATTTAGCCTACACTGACAACAATCCCATCTAGGCCTTATTCCCACATATTTACCCCACTAATTCCCCTGACACTAAAGGGCAATTTAACATGGCCAATCAATTTAACCCGCACATCTCTGGAGTGTAAGAGGAAACTGGAGCATCCAGAGGAAACCCATGCAGACACTGAGAGAATGTGCAAATACCATGCACAATCACCCAAGGCTGGAATTGGAAAGGTCCTTGGTGCTGTGAGGCAGCAGTGCTAACCATTGTGCCACCATCCTAGATAGTGTCAGACTTCTTGATTATTGTCAGAGCTGCACTCACCCAAGAAGTGGAGAACATTCCATTATACTCTTGATTTCTGCCTTGTAGATGGTGGACAGGCTTTTGGGAGTCAAGAGTTTAATTGCTTGCCACAGATTTCTCAGCATCTGACTTATTCTTGTAGCCATGATGTAGAGATGTCAGCGTTGGACTTGGGGTAAACACAGTAAGAAGTCTCACAACACCAGGTTTAAGTTTTATTGTTCTTGTAGCCACAGTGTTTATATGAATCGTCCAATTCAATTTCCAGTCAATGGTAACCTCAGCATGTTGACAATAGGGTATTTAGCAATGGTAATGCCATTGAATGTCATGGGAGTAAATTCTTTCTTGTTGGAGATGGTCATTGCCTGCACTTGTGAGACAAAAATAATACTTGCCGCTTATCAGTCCAAGCCTGAATGTTGTCCAGATCTTGCTGCATGAGGAAATGGGACTACTTCAAAATCTGAGAAGTCACGAATGGTGCTAACATTGTGCAATCATCGGCAAACATCCCCATTTCTGACTTTATGATGGAGGTAAGGTACTTGATGAAGCAGCCGAAGATGGTTGGGCCTAGGATATTAACCTAAGGAAGTCCTGCAGTGATGCCTTATGATAGGAGCAACTGACTTCCAAGAACAACAACCAGCTTCTTTTGTGCTAGGTATGAATCTAACCAGTACAGAAATTTTCCACCAATTCCCATTGTCACTCCTTGATAGTCAAATTCTGCCTTGGATATCATGGGCAATTACTCTCACTTCTTTAGTTCAGCTCTTCCATCCATTTTGACCAAAACTGTAATGAGGTCAGAACCCGAATTAAGCATCAATGAGCATGTAATTGCTGAGTAAGTGCCACATGATAGTGCTGTCGATAACAATTCCCATCACATTTCTGATGCTCGAGAGTAGACTGATGAGACGGTAAATGGCCAGGTTAGATATGTTCTGCTTTTTGCGCACAGGACATACTTGGGCAATTATACATATTGCTGGCTAAATGCTGGTGTTGTAGTTATATTGGAATAGCTTGGCTGGGGCACAGCAAGTTCTAGAGCACAAGTCTTCACTACTATTGTCAGAATAGTATCATGCCTCGTGCCCTTTGCAGCTTCCAGTGCTTTTGGCCATTTCTGATTTCACACAGAGTGAATCATCTGGTGTCTGTGGACATTAGAAGGCCGAGCTGGATCATCCATCCAATTTGGCTCCTGGTTAAGGAAAGTCCACAGCTGAAAACATTGCAAATGACTCGAGCCAAACGAGTAACTCACTTGAGAGAGCAACAAACATAGCCTTACACTGTCAGGAACATAGATCTCAATGTAAAGATGCCGGCGTTGGATTGGGGTGGTAAGAACTCAGTAAGAATTTAGCAACACCAATTATTAATCCAACCGATTTATTTGATAGTAAAAAAGCGAGCTTTCAACACTCTTGTGTCTTCCTCAGGCAAGTGCAGTGTTCTGGTCTGCAATAGTACACATCAGCACAGACAGTCAGAGATTGCTGATTAGAATGCGAATCCTTACATCTAATACACAATTCTCTAACAATGCTCAGGATCCCCTTCACACACATTGTTAGCCACTTTAACACTTGAATAGCAGGTTAGATGTAAGGATTCGCATTCTAATCAGCAATCTCTGACTGTCTGTGCTGATTTGTGCTATTGCAGACCAGAACACTGCACTTGCCTGAGGAAGACACAAGAGTGTTGAAAGCTCGCTTTTTTACTATCAAATAAATCGGTTGGATTAATAATTGGTGTTGCTAAATTCTTACTGAGGAACACAGATCTCACATAGTAGACAAGACACATTAACCTCCAGAGCAAGAAAGTTCAGCTCTACATCTAAAATTATGCTGCATCTTACTGGGATTAAAAAAAAGCACTGCGCTTCCAGCATTGATGACACAAATGTAGGAAAGAGAACCAGAAATATTCACTGGGAGCTTAAGAAATTAAGTATTTTAAGGACACCGTACCATAGAATTCATCTGGTCAATTACAAATGATCAAAAACCCATTCCCAAAATGCTGTCTCTTGAAAACAGCAAGTCAGTCAATGCAGGCAAAGCTTTGGAGAATGCTGTCCCACATCTTTGTTCCAGGAAGTGACTCGTATGATTCCTTGTGAGAATTACTGGAAATAATTGGAAAAGTCATTGCTCAGGAAGTTGCCTCTTAAAAGGATTTCTCATAGTGACCACATCTGTGGCTGCCACGTGCTTCCATGTTTCTCTTTCATGTTAGCACAAGGTAGCTTCATTGACATGGAAAAGAATTTTTTGTACAGCAAAATGAAAGACATTGATTCCTGTGTGGAATTAAAGTTAATAACAATGCTCATGTGCTTCTGAAATACTGTCAGGTAATTTATATTCCACTTCACTTCTCAATTTCACCTCTCAATGGTTGGAGCAAGCAGGCCACTGAGATCTTGATAATTTTTTTGAATATCACACTGTCATTGCCTTTTCCATAGCAGCATATTTAATGTGATGCAGCAAAGGGACAGCCCAACAGGAGAGAGAACCTGAACTTACATGTGCCCTACGATTCAATTGTTTGCATGACAGAATGGTTTCCAAGTATACTTCTGTCCTGGAATACAAATGATACTGGAATTGGTTGTCTTATAAGGAAAAGTTGGAGGAAAGCTAGCCTTGTATCTGCTGGAGTTTAGAAGAGTAAGAGGCGACTTGATTGAAATGATAAGATCCTGAGAAGTATTGACAGGATGGATGTGGAGAGGATGTTTCCTCTTGTGGGGGAATCTGGGACTAGGGGGTCACTGCTTAAAAATAAGAAGTCGCCCATTTGAAACAGATGAGGGGATATTTTTTCTCTCAGAGATGGAGAGTCTTTGGAACTCTCTTCCTGAAAAGGTGGTGGAAGCAGACTCTTTGAATATTTTTAAGGCAGAGATGGATAGATTCATGTTAAGCAAAGAGGAGAAAGATAATCGGGAGTAGGCGGAACATAGTTTTGAGGTTACCACATATCAGCCATGGTCTTTTAATTGTTGGAGCAAGTTTGAAAAGCTAATTCCTACTCTTTGATCTTAGGTATGTAAGATACAATACAATGAGACTATCACTCATGTATCTGCTTGATTTTTACTCAAAACCTCATTTCAAACATTTTTTTTAGTGCTTTCAACTTAATAAAAATTAACCATAATGCTTCACAAAGCTATCAGAAAACTACATATGACCCTCAGCCAAAGAGATATTGGGAGATGAACAAAAGATTAGTCAAAGAAGCAGATTTTAAGAAGTGTCTTAAAGTAGGAAATAAATGTGCAGGCCAAAGAGGTTTAGGGAGGAAATTCCAGATCTTAAGGCCTTGATAGCTGATTAGGAGATGTGAATGAGAAAACTGCTGAGATCACAGAAGGTTGTTGAGCCAGTGGAGTTACAGAGTTTAAAGTTTAATTATTAGTCACAAGTAAGGCTTACATTAACACTGCAATGAAATACCCCTAGTCATCACAGTCCAGTGCCTGTTCGGGTCAATGCATCTAACCAGCACGTCTTTTAGACAATGGGAGGAAACCGGAGCATCCAGAAGAAACCCACGCAGACACAGGAGAATATGCAAACTCCACACAGATAGTGACGCACATCGGGAATCAAACCTGGGTCCATGGCGCTGTGAGGCAGTAGTACTAACCAATGTGCTATTGTGTTGCCCACAGAAATAGGGTGGGGAAAGGATGTGGAGGGATTTCATAATTTTGAGCATTTTAAAGCTGAGGCGCTGTTTAACCAGGAGCCAGTATAGATCAGTGAGCATGAAGGTAGAACCACAAGAAAGTTGCAGTACAGAAGGCAGCCATTCAGTCCATTTTGTCCATGCCAGTCCAAGCATACCCAGATGCCCTTCCTAATCTCACCTTCCTGCACCCAGCACATAGCCCTGTAGCTTACAACACTTAAGGTGCAGATCCAGGTACTTGTTAAAGTGTGTAGTGTCTCTGCCTCCACCACCAACTCAGGCAGTGAATTCCAGACACCCACCATTTCAGCGTAAAAAAGTTCTTCATCATGCCCCATCTGCATCTTCTGCCACTTATCTTGAATCTATGTTCCTCGGTTCTCCTCCAAGGGAAACAATTTTATCTTGTTTACTCTATCTCTTCCTCTCATTATTTTGTACATCTCAATCAAGTCACTCTTCAGCAGTAGTGACAGGTGCAAATTCTGCAATGGCTGCTAAATCTCACAACAGGCCCAAAACATGGAATTGTGCCAACGAGATTTCAGTCTCCAAAGGATGTACTGCCTTCCCTGGCAGGGGACTACCTCAATGCCTTTGTGGGGTGAGTTGCCCCAAGCCTTTGGGAGAAGGGACACGGGTGGTCACCCCTATGCTTGTGCGGAGGGGGATCACCATGATGATTTTGTAGGGGCCCTCCCTGTCCGTGGGATTTGGGGAGGATTTTATATTTTGTGTAGATGGTGCACCAGCTCTATTAAGTCCCCGCTCTACTAGATTGACAGCTGGGAAACTGCATCCCCAGATTCTCTGAGCACTGAATACCACAGAGTATGGAGTGAAAGCGCATCTATGCAGCTGGAAAGCCATGATGTGGAGATGCCAGTGTTGGATTGGGATAAACATAGTAAGAAGTCTCACAACACCAGGTTAAAGTCCAACAGGTTTATCTGGTAGCACAAGCCACTTGCTTGCGGAGTACTGCTCCTTCATCATTCAGATACTGTAAAGACTCGCATTCCAACCATTATTTTGTAAATTGAGTTTGTGTCTTTATATGCGTGTTTGTGAACAGAACTCCTACTCATCTGATGAAGGGGCAGTGTTCCGAAAGCTAGTGGCTTGTGCGACCAAATAAACATGTTGGACTTTAACTTGATGTTGTGACACTTCTTACCAGCTGGAAAGCTGCATGCCACTTCTCCATATGAAACAAATTTTAGGAAGATTCCGCCAAAAGGCTTTGGTCTTCCTCACATTTAATTTCCACATCGTAAGATCAGCAAATGTGAAGTGGATAACGTGAGAAAAGGAAAGTCATCTCCAGGTAAGCTAGCATTCGAAGAACGGCTGAAAGCCTTGGACGTGGTGATGGATTTCTACACATTCAGGAAGTCATCAGCCTTGCAAGATCTTGCTGAACTGAGCCTGTTTGTATTTCACTCTTGGCCAGACTTCAGAGGAACAGTGTAACAGATTTCTGCAGCTATCGGCGGGGTGGGAGTTCCCATTCACTGGCAACCCAGCCAACAAAATATCCAACCACCCAAACACTCAGTGATGGTATGCTGACACATTAACTGCAGGCTAAACATAGACTCCACAGCACAAAAAAACAATTGTTTACCAATGAATTAGAGTTTTAGATTGATTAACTTTGTGAATTGTCATACAAAGAGGTAGTCAACCCAGTCTGAGAACATCAAATATTGAAACGAAATAGCTGCCCCCAGTTATGAGAGTAAACAACACTATCCTGATTTGGAAATCTATCACTGTTCCTTCACTGATGCTGGTTAAGAAGCCTGAGAATTTATTACCTAACAGCATCTCGCAAGAATTGCAGTGATTCCAGGTGGTAGCTCAACACCACCTTCTGAAGGGGCAATGAGGAATTCAGGCATCTGTTAACAATCCAGATTGTCTAGATGGATGGAATTATGGAACATGCGCCATACAAGACACACCATTGATCCAACTGCAGAGGAGTCACACTTTGATTTCTTTAAAGGCAATGGACAGTATTCAACCAAATCCCCATAGATAACCCTGTTACTGCCTAATAAATGGAAGATGAGCAGCAGCCCAAAGTATAATTTGGGCTTGAGTCCCAGACCATGGAATATATCATATCAATATTTGACATGGGTGCTACTTCAGGAGGCTATTAATTTTTTTTAAATTCATTCGTGAGACATGGGCACCACAGACTGGCATTTACTGCCTAGTTGCCCTTGGGAAGGTGGTGGTGAGCTGCCTTTCTGAACAATTGAGTGGCTTGCTGGGCCATGAGAATCAACCACATTGCTCTGGCTTTGGTATCGCATGTAGATCAAACCAGGTAAGGATTTCCTTCCGTAAAGGGACATCATTGAACCACATGGGTTTTCCCAGCAATCAACAACGGTTTCACTGTCATCAGCAGATCCTTAATCCCAGATTTTTTTTTATTGAATTCAAGTTCCACCATTTGCCGTGGTGGTTCTGAATCCTAATCCCCAGAACATTAACTGAGTTTTCTGGATTAATAACAATAATGCCACTAGGCCATTGACTCCGCACAATCATTCTAAGCTTTAGATGTCATTCAAAAGTACAATTCAAAGCACTTATAAAGAAAAACCTGACCTTGCTCCTGATTATTTATATCTAATAGAAAAGCACGATACTGTTTTTTTAAAGAAACACGCAAGTCGCAGATATCAGTCACTGAACAAATGAGTGAACATAAAAATAGATCCATTCTGTCACAAAATAACACTCGATAACCAGTTAGCAATCTCTTTGGTGAGCCAGGTCAGAAACATGACCCCTTGTCTCACATGTACAGTGCCTGCACAAGCGAAAGACTCAATACTGTTTCTGTTCAAAAGCTTCTGCTGAAATCTGAGAGAAAAAAATGACTGGATTGTAAGGAATGCAGAATCATTCTGTGCTTTTTAGGGCAGGACAAAGCTCAGGTGAATTTAACACCATCGGCACGTTGGCACGCCTCTCGCACACTTTCAACTGATACATAAGATACAGATGGTTCACAAGCTACCTGGTCAAAGACGTAGGTTTTAATAGGCAATTCTTTGAAACTGCAATTATTTTTAAACATATTTTCTCATGGGATGTGACTAACTTTTATAGCCCATCCCTAGTTCTTCACATGCAGAATGCAGATAAGACTCAACCATGTTAATGTGTCACAAACATAAATATGGCAGATCAAGTAGAGATGGTAAATTCCCTTTGTAAATGGTGTCAAGGTGAGCCAGCTGGTATGATAAAACTATCCGACAGCAGTTGGTTTTACTGATGGCAGCTCTTTATGTCCAGATTTTTGTAAAACTGAATTTAAATGAGAAAAACGTGCAGGTTAGATTGACTGGCCATGATAAGGTGCCCCTTAATGTCAGGGTTGATATGTGGGATATGAGGATAGGACAGTAGCTGATTAGGATTATTGTCAGTGTAGACTCAATGGGCCAGATGGCCTCCTTCTGCACTGTAGATTCTATGAATTGTTATGATGGGAGTTTAAGATATCCACACAGTGCAGAAGGAGGCTATTTGCTTCATCGAGATTACACTGACTTTCCAACAAAGATTCTAACCCAGGCGCACCCTGAGCCCTATCCCTGTTGAACTGATATTCTTTAGTCCTGACCTGTGGATCAGTCCTTTTACCACAACTGTTTTCCTGTGAAAAAAATATTGAATATATATTTATATATAAAATATATAACGTATGTGTGGCATATTTGTTACAGGGTAACTGTTAAGAGTAACCACAGAGAAACAAACCAATTGACCCAATCAGTCTGTACCTGGGATGAGGAGGTTAACCCATGAAGAAAAATTAAGCAGATGTGAAAATCCCCAAGAGATCCATGGGAATCACTGATTGATCTCGCTGTGGGAGTCATTGAGTATGAGTTCCCCTGGTAACAGCTAGCTGGAACTCATTATCTAACCCTTTTATAAGGCAAGCCTGGACTAGGCCTGCTGAATTGTATTCACATCATGGGAGTGGTTTTACTTTGCACTCTGTCATAAGCTATGTTTCTTTCCAGGCAGGCTTCCTGACTCATTACAGCAGGATATTCTCTGCCGTTTAGTAGATTTGCAATATGCAAAATTAGGCAGCTTGACAGGATGGATGCAAGAAGGCAGTTTCCCTTGGTGGCACAGTGGCTAGCACTGCTGCCTCACAATACCAGGGATGCAGGTTCAATTCTGGCCTTAGGTCACTGTGAAATTTGTATGTTCTCTCCCATGTCTGCATGGGTTTTCTCTGGTTCTGACCACACTCCAAGTATGTGTGGGATAGGTTAATTTGTCATGATAAATTGTCAGGGGATTAGCTGGGTAAATATTTGGGGCTATTGGGATAGGTTATGGGATTGTTATTGGTGCAGACTAAATGGTTTTTATTTTGTACTGCAGGGATTCTATGATTTGAAGGAGTCAAGAATCTGTATCATATGCATAGGATGAAGGTTTAGCCAATTGGACTGCAATGAGGAGACATCTCCACTCAAAGATATTGATCTTTTGGAATTCTCTAGCCAACAGAGTCGTGGATACTCAAATGTTGAGTTTACTTGAAACTGAGTTTGAGAGGTTTTTGGATAATATAAAAATTGAAGGATATGGGGATAGGGAGGGAGAGCACAGTCAAGATAAAAGATGAACTATGAATGGAGGAGTGGACCTGGACCTACTCCTTCTAATTTGTTTCATTATTTGAGGAATGTGGACATCATTTGCAAGGCTAGCACTTAGTTAATGATGAGCCACTGCTTTGAATCGCTGCAGTTACTTTGGGTGCAGGAACTCCTATCATGCTGTTAGTTAGGGAGCTCTAGGATTGAAACTCTGGAATGGTGAAAATGGCATATTTCCAATTTAGGAGGATGTATGGCTTGAAGGTTTGGTATTTGCATATGCCTGTGGCCCTTCTACTTTTAAGGTAGTAGAGGTTGAGTTTGGGAGATGCTGTTTTGTGGGTTACTGTGGGACGTTAAACACTGTTTTCAATGTGTGCTGGTGGTCAAAGTGTCAATTTGTCAGTTATCCTCATCCAGGCAAATTCAGAGTATTCCTTTGCACTCCAAGTGATGGTCAAAATGGAGGCATACTGGTTCATCAATTGAGGGTTGCAATCAGCAGGAAATTCTTTGCCCATGTCTTGAATCAATGCTGAGGTCTTATATCCACTCCCTCTTTGTAAACCATTGTACCACTGGATAGTGGTTCAGTAGTACAATAGTTAGCGCTGCTGCCTCAGTGTCAGGGATCTGGATTTGATTTTAGGTCACTGTCTGTGTGAAGTCTGCATGTTCTCCCTTTGTCTGTGTGGGTTTTCTCTGGGTGCTCCAGTTTCCACCCACAATGTGCTGGTAAGGTGTTAGTGTTTATTAACAGGGGTTTGAGTTTAAGAGCCATGGGGTTATGTTGCAACTGTACAAGACCTTGGTGAGACTACATTTGGAATGTTGTGTGCAATTCTGGTCACCTCATTATAACAAGGATGTGGAAGTATTGAAGAGAGTGCAGAGGAGATTTGAGGATGCTGCCTGGTTTAGAGATAGGTCTTATGAGGAAAGGTTGAGGGAGCTAGGGCTTTCTCTTTACAGTGGAGGAGGAGAGGTGACTTAATAGTTCTCCACTCTGAGGCATATATGGAGCCAACACAGGAAACAACCAAGAATGAATCTGAAAATGACTGACACTGTTTATTTAAAAACAATTCCACATTCAAAATTTGCTTGGCTGTCCAGTCCTTAATTCTAATATTTTACACTAATTATGATCTCATTGGCTTATCATTTAAAGTTTATTTATTTGCGTCACAAGTAGGCTTACATCCTGCACTTGAGGTTATGCTGAAGAAATATGATGGTTTTCAACTCAGTTTGAATAAAAAAAATCTTCCATTTATGTGGTGCTTTTTGCAAGATTTAGGTCTTATATAGCCTGTAATAGCCAACTTTTGAAGTGTAGCCCATCTTATAGGAATGTTGCAACTAATTTCTGCATTGGGAGTGCCCAGAAATGGCAATGTGATATATGATCAGATAATCACCTTTAATAAAAGGTTTAAAGTTTATTTATCAGTGTCACAAGTAGACTTATGTTAACACCACAATGAAATTATTGTGAAAATCCTGTAATCAGCACACTCCAGTGCCTCTTCGAGTACATTGAGTAAGCATATAGCATTAGCTAATGCACCTAACCAGCATATCTTTTAGACTGTGGGAGGAAACTGGTGCACCTGGAAGAAACATAACAGACATGGGGTGAAGGTGCAGACTCTGTATAGATAGGGACCCAAGTCCAGGAATCAAACCCCAAGATCCCTGACACTGTGAGGCAGCAGTGCTGGCCACCATGCTGCCCTAATTTTGCTTTTGCTAATTCTAATTTAAGATGGAGTGGGAACACATGTTATTCTGTACTGGGCAACGCAGAAGTTACTAGACTCTATGTCCCATGATTCAATCTTCCTGATTTACGGATCATGTTTTAAGAAAGGCAGAGCAAAATAAAGACTTTTGAATAGAGGCCTTTAAAATGCAAAACAGTTTGCTGTTTGTAGAGGCAGGCTTTCAGCTCAATTCCCTCCCCCACCCCAACAAAAAAACGGCGTCTGTGAACAATAAAGCACCATCCATTGCGTAAAGTGATTCACTACAGTGACTCACTATAGTGAATCCTACAAATCTCAGATCCTGGTGGCCGTGATCCATTGTGAGCTGGTTTAACAAACGCATGTATTATACTCTGCAACACTCAGGACCCTAAGATGTCGAGCTTGCAATTCGATTTGCATTCAGTCGCGGGATGAAAAGATATCTGCCGCAAAACAGCACCTCGCCAACCTCTGCGTAATGAAGACCAGCTCCAAATCAAGCAGCTGCAGAGCTCACAGGAGGTGTCCTCAGGCCTTTGCTGATGTTCACTCAACTGCACAGGAAACTCAGCGGACTCGGACATAAGCGGAATGTAAACTAGATTTAACAAAACAGATAGAGACGTGAGCGGCAACGCAACTCCTGGAGTAAATGCAGAAACATCAGAACACTTTAGCAATTGCTTCTCACAAACAGCATCGGCTGACAGTTACGGAATATCTCACACTGCATGTCCCCTTCAGTAACTGACTTTCCCTCTGGAAAGTAGCCTACGTTGTTAGGTGCAACACAAACACTCAATTGCAAAAACAGAAAATTAATTTCGAGCACAGCTTGGCTCAGGCCCCACTACTTGCAATCTGGGTACCTGCACACGGTACAGACTCACTGACCTGCACCTGATCAGATTTCCCAGACAGCATGTGGCAGACCTGGCTGTTACTTAAAGTTTTTCACGTGCAGGGAGTTTGTATTGTCAGGATTAAAGTAAACCAACAGTACATGCCAAACAAATCTGCAGATTTACGGGACCTTTAAAAAACTGACCCGCAACTAATGAGCAAAATGTACAGCATAGCAGAATGTTTGGCCCAGCAGGTCTATGCAGGTGTCTATGCTCTATCTGAGTCTCTTCCCATCGTATTCCATTCCATCCCACCAACATACCTTCCACCTCTTTCTTTCTCCTATCTATTTTCACTTCAGCAGCTTTGGTGTCCTTATCTGAGGAACAATGTCTTTGCTACAGAGGGAGTACAGTGAACATTTGTAAATAGATAAATAGAATCCTACAGCGCAGGAGACGGCCATTTGGCCCATCGAGTCTGCCACAATCCCAGCCAGACCCTATCCCAATAATTCCCATGCATTTACCATAGCCAGGCCACCTAACACTAAGGGGCAATTTAACATGGCCAATCCAGCTAACTTGCACATCTTTGGACTTTTGAGAATGGACATCCATTTCTACAATTCAACACCTTAACACATTAGAATAGCTTTCCGTCGTGCCAAAATGGGTTAGTACCATTGTTGACAAACGTGGCAGGCATTCTTCACTCAGTAAGAACACAACAGGAAATAAAACAGCCATTCTGTTACAGGACTCTCTGTTCTTCTCTGCAGTTGCCAATGCCAATAAATTTCAGCTTTCCTGCAACTAAATGCCATTTGGTTCCATAAAAATTCATCTGGAATTCTTTAGTCCAATGTCTCTCAATCTTTTTCCTTAAGTCCAAAGGTGCGTGGATTGGCTGTGCTAAATTGCCCTTTAGTGTCGGGGGGACTTACAGGATAAATGCATGGGATTATGGGGACAAGGCCTGGATGGGATTCTTCTTGGTGCAGGCTTGGTGGCCCAAATGATCTCAATCTGCACAGTAGAGATTATATGATTATGTATATATACTGGTCCACTCCCAAGGTGATGTTATAAACATCTTGCACGCTCATGTGGGCCTCCTATCCTAACAGTGACAATCAGGATGAACAAGTTAAAGAGAAAGCATGTTCTTTCTAAGCTGCACAATAGAACTAGGTCAGTCAGCAAATTCAGATATCTGACGATCTTAGGTCTGTCAATTTGAAAATCTCGGCCTAACTACATCCATTTAACTGGACAAAGTCCCTCTGAATGCTGTCAATTCTCTTTGCTTAACACCTGGCCAAATAGTTTTGTCCCATTAAACAATATTTTGTTATCCGGAATATCACTGATTAAAAACAGCACAAGCAGCAGCGACCCAGAGTAAATCACTGAGAATATCTATTACTCTAACTCCAGACTAGCCCATCTGTTAATAGTGAAAAGAGCGACGGGGCACTGGGAGAAGGCAAGGGATGAGAAGGGAGAGAGAGAGGATGGAGGAAAATATTAGAGATCCAGGTTACTGCCAGCGTGTGAGAGAAGGATCTTTGTTTGACTGCATCCTCTTTGTGGTGCAGTGCAAATCCTCTCCCCTTTTTAATAATCATGGAATCTCTACAGTACAGGAGACAGCCATTTGGCCCATCGAGCCTGCGTTAGCAATAATTCCATTCGTGCTCTATCCCTGCAATCTCTTGTTTTTATCTTGATAATCTTGCTGACACTAAGGAGCAATTTAGCATGGCCAAGCCACCTAATATTTATGGACTGTGAGAGGAAACTAGTGCACCCAGAGGTAACTCACATAGACACGGGGAAAATGTGCGAACTACAACAGACAGTATCCAAGGCCAGAATTGAACCAGGGTCCCCAGTGCTGTGAGGCAGCAATGCACACCACCGTGCTGCTGTGCTGCCCTATTTATATTATTTTATTTCTGCAATGCACAACACGCAAGATCTAGCTCAAGAGATGTGACTTGTGCACGGTGGCAGTGTGGTTAGCACTGCTGTCTCACTGTGCCAGGCATTGGGGTTCGATTTCAGGCTTGGGTCATTGTCTGTGCAGAATCTGCACATTCTCCCTGCAAGTGTGTGGGGTTTCTCCCACAGTCCCAAGATGTGTTGGTTAGGCGTATTGGCCATGCAAATTCTCCCTCAGTGAACCTGAATATGCACCAGAGTGATTTTCACAGTAACTTCACTGCAGTGTTAATGTCAGTGTACTTATGACACTCATAAAGAAACTTTAAAAATAGTGCACCCAGCTTAATAGCGTTTGGAAAGTAACTGTAGATTGGTTTTCAGTGGTTGTAAAAATCAAAGAATGAGGTCACTGAGTCCCCCTTCTCATTAGATAGAAAAAAAAATCAAACAAATATAGAGGTAATAAATCAAGATATTAAAAAGTTGACGTTTAATAAGAAATCTCTCAACAGGGATGCTTAGAAAGCCCTCCGAAAAACAATGCAATATTCATGCCAGGCTCCAGGGCACTACAGATAATAAACTGGCCACACAACCAGATAAATCGTGTTACACATACCAGAAAACATATGCAGGAAAATAAGAAACGGTCGGGTATGCTTGGGTATATTTCTCCAAATCTTTCTCCCCACGCCCTGCAAAGTAGATTAAGCTGGCAAGCCTCTTGGGTCCAGAAATAAATCACTTTTCATACCTCTGTTTACCGACACAGACGCATTGCTGACAATAACAAACTGCTTAGGTTTCTTCACACTGAGATTCCCAGGGGCCCCGTGGGAAAGTCAGGCTTCGAGACACAACAGGAACCATCGCTCGATGCACAAACAAGCCCACCCTTTAAAGAATACGGATACAACAGAACGGTTGGGAATGCGTTGCAAAGCTGTAACATAACTGTGGGGGATCAGGTTACACCGTGAACTGCAGAAGCAATGCTCATTGTATTAATGCAATTTGAACCACAAAATTATATTCTCACCATCTGTTACTCTACCTAATACAGCAGCCCCATAACTGCACAATCTGCGGTTCATGACCTTGGAAACCGCTGCTTTACCAAAAGGCAAACTTTATAGATCATTTGGGAAAGAGGTTTCTTGGATAGTTTTGAAGTTAAAAACCAAATAGGGCGGTACTTTTAAGAACAGTTGAGATACACAGTCAAAAATCACACCAGTAACTGATTTTCTCCCACAGTCCGAATGATGTGCTGCTTAGGCCGTGCTAAATTCTCCCTCCCTCAGTGCATCTGAACAGGCGTCAGAGTGTGACCATTTTCACAGTAACTTCACTGCGGCGTTAATGTAAGCCTACTTGTGACACTAATAAATTAACTTTAAGCTTAAATTTTCTCTGTGCCTTGGCCAATATGTATTGCTGAAACAACATCGCGATACAAAAGATCATTGGGTCACCAGCATATTGCTGTCTGAGATCTTGCTGCAAGCCCCTTAGCTGCCCTGTTTCCTCTATCACAGTGACTGCACCTCAAAACTACCTCACTGAATGTGTAGTGCTTCGTATGAAAACAGTTCCGTCTTTTATCAACTCGATAGTGCTGGCATGAGAAAGTTAGTCCTAACAACCAATAGTATTGGGCAACAAGGCAAGTTTATCTAAAAGTCAATGCATGAGTTTCTTTAAAAAAAAACTGACACCGTACACATTTACGATCCTTGAGTCGGAGAAGAATATTGATTGCTACCTTGGCAGTGTTAACCAATTCAAGATAACACTGATGCCTGATAAAACTGCTCTCATTCGTGTTGATAGGGCACGCACTTGTATCCTGGTTATCCAGCTGACATCAGGAAATGTGAAGCAATGGGAATGGCTAATCTTTTCAAAGCATACTCACACAACTGTAAGCTAATCTGGCCTCAAGCTCAACTACTTTCAGATATCAGAACGTTAATAATTAGCACTTAATGTGAATCACCTGAATTAAGAAATTGGGGAAGGGGGAATGGTGACATAATGGTGTCACTGGACTAGTAATCCAGAGGCCCAGTTAATACTCAGGAGAGATGGCCTCAAATCCCATCAGGACAACTAGTGGAATTTGAATTCGATTAACAAATATGCAATATAAAGCTAGTATCAGTAATGGCGACTATGACAACTATTAACAATGGCTGTTAAAAAACCCTTCGGTTCACTAAAGCTGCTTTCAGGAAGGGAAATCTGTTGTCCTTACCTGGTCTGGTTTATGTGTGACACCAAATCCACAGTAATGTGGTTGACTTTTAACAGCTCTCTGAAATGGCCAAGCAAACCATTCAGTTCAAGGGCAATCAGGCATGAGCAACAAATGTTGGCTTTGCCAGTGACGATGTAGAGATGCCAGCGTTGGACTGAGGTAAACACAGTAAGAAGTCTGACAACACCAGGTTTAAGTCCAACTGATTTATTTCACAGTAATCTTACAAACTTTTGAGGTTATCCTGTTCATCAGGTGAATGAGGTGTTCTGGTCTTGTGCTGCTTGAGACTTTCGAGTTTACTATCAAATAATCGGATGGACTTAAATCTGGTGTTGTCAGACTTCTTACTTTGCCAGTGACACCACATTCCATGAAAGAATAAAGAAAATGCTGATGGGTTCAGAATGTGCACAACAATCTATAATTTACATTGTGCTTCCAATCCTGTAAAACATACAAGCAAGTAACAAAATTTGACACTGAGTCAGATTAAGGAAATATTGGGACAGCTAACAAAAAAAATCTGATATTCATTTTAAGCAGTGTTTGATAGGACAGAGTAAAGTAATTATTATATGTAGTATATTATATTTACTTAGTAACATTTATTCGTCACAAGTAGGCTTACATTCACACTGCAATGAAGTTACTGTGAAATTCCCCTACTTGCCACACTGTGGTGCCTAGGGAGAATACACTGAGGGAGAATGTAGCGTGGCCAATCCACCTAAACCGCACATCTTTGGACTATGGGAGGAAACTGGAACACCCAGAGGACACCCACACAGATACAGGGAGAACATGCTGACTCCACACAGACAGCAACCCAAGTCGGGAATTAAACCTGGGTCCCCGGTGCTGTGAAACAACAGTACTAACCAATGTGCCACTGTGCCACCCACACAAATAGAGAGAGAGAGTTAGAGAGGTGGCAAGATTTAGGGAGGAAATTCCAGGGCAGAGGGCACTGGCAATTGGAAACAGGGCTACCAATGGGTGGAGTGATGGAAATTGGGGAATATGCCAGGAGAACACACCTATTCTATTTATAACCTTTCCGTGTGTTCCCAAGTTCCATTGATTCCTAATTTGGCAAAACAGCAATAGCAGGAGCTTCAGTTTGTACCTGTTCAGCTTCTGTCACAATCTTTATACACTGCCAGGCCCAAACATATATGCAACTTAGATTTATTGCCGTTCTGTCTCCTTTGTTCTATATTGGGCAACATTGCGCAAAATTATATTTATGCCATGACAAAGGTGCACTTTCACAGTAAACATGCAATCAAATTAATTCTGTGAATGGCAGATGTCTGTACAATTTACAGCAAGCCAATAGGTCAGTTGCTTCAATGAGTCAGTACTGGTGATTATGCTCCTCTCGAGCCTCCTCCCAACTCTACTTATTCTAATCCTATCAGCATAGCCTTCTATTCCCTTCATCCTTATGTACTTATCTTGTTTCTTCTTAAAGACAGCTATGTTACTCGCCTGAACTATTTGTACAGCGAGTTCCACATTTGAACCAATCTGAATACAGATGTTTCTCCTAAATCTGTTATCGGATTTATCTGTGGCTATCTTATGTTAATATCCCCATGTTCTCTCCACAAGTAGAAATGTCTTCTCTGTATCTATCCTACCAAATATAAAATAGGAGAGGCAGTGTTATTTTCACTGGACTAGGAGCAGGCTCAAGGGGTCAGATGGTCTACTCCTGCTCCTAGATCTTATGTTCTAGTGTAACCTAGATATCCAGGATAGTACTCTAAGGCCCTGGATTTGAATCGCGCCACAGCAGGTGATGAAATTCGAATTCAGCAAAAATGTGGAATTAGAATTACAACGATGACCATGATTGGAGATTTTCACATTAACTTCACTAGTGTTAATGTAAGTCTACTTGTGGTACTAATAAATAAACTTAAACCAATTTTCTGCAAATGCTTTGTGTTCTCAATTACCTTAACCTGCATCGCTCCTTTTAATGATTCATGAATCTATACCTCTCAATGCCCATCAATCCTGTTTAAGCTCTTACTTTCTAAGGTGTATGTTCCCTCCTTATTCTTCCCATTTTTGAGACTTCATTCAGAAATATATATAAATAAAGGCATTCAAAATTTAAGAAGCTGTATTTTTGAGTTCAAATTGCAGGCAAGTACAAGGACTAGAATCATAGAATTCCTGAAATGCTGGAGGAGGCCATTTGGCCTATTGTGTATGCACCGCCAACAATCCCACTCACGCCCTATACCCATAATCTCTCTTTTTTACCCTGCTAATCCCTCTAACCTACATATCCTGGGACACTAAGGGGCAATTTAGCATGGCCAATGCACTTAACCTGCATATCTTTGGATTGTGGAATGAAACCGGAACATAAGAAATTGGAGCCATCTAGTAGGCCAGCTAGCCCTTCTAGCCTGCCCCATCATTCAAAAAAATCATGGCTAATCTGAAGTAGATCAGTTCCACTTTCCCGCCTGCTCCCCATAACTCTTAATTCCCTTGTCTATCAGAAATTTAGAACACCCAGAGGAAACACACACAGACAGAGGGAGAACGTGCAGACTCCACACAGTCAGTGATCCAAGCTGGGAATCAAACACAGGTCCTAACTTAGAGGGCTATCGGCATTGTATGTTTTGAACAACCTGGTGTAAATATACATATGCGCTGTATAAATCAAATGCCTTACTGAAGCCTGAGAAAAGCTAAGTTAAAGTTTATTTATTAGTCACAAGTAAGGCTCACATTAACACTGCATTGAAGTTACTGTGAAAATCCCCAAATCACCGCACTCCAGCGCCTGTTCAGATGCACCAAGGGAGAACTTAGCATTGGCCAACGCACCTAACTACACATCTTTCGGACTGAGAGAGGAAACTGGAGCACTTGGAGGAAACCCCTCCAGTCACGGTGAGAACTTGCAGACTCTGCACAAACAGTGACCCAAGCTGTGGATCGACAGAGTTAATTCACAAAGAATGTCTATTTTTAAAAGCTGACCTGGACAAATTTTGAAATCAATACATCTGAATTTATTGCACATTCCAGACAGGTTTCCCATTGTGAATAGCTTTCTGATTAATGCCACCTAATCTCCTGAAAATGTTTTTTAATGGTTTTAGTTCTCCTTAATGAAGGGTCGATAGTACCTGGGACGCCTGCCATTGCTGTGTATGGAACCATGTTTAATGAATTTCATGTTATGCTCCAAATTACTTAAACACTGTGCTGGTAAATTATACTGAACAATCATTATTCATTTCTTAGTCTTGTTCATTTTCGTTTCCCCCAAGATGAGATTGAAATTTTTACATGACTGAGGGGACTGAATAATTGGAATTGCAGTATGAAGATTATATATTGCGCACTCATTATATTTATCAAACCATAAAAAAAACAATAGTTACCCAAAATGAAAATTACTCCACCTAACACCCTGCAGAAAAATTAGTGACTTTTCACAAACTGAAGTAGACTACCTAATGGTTTGGCTCGTTAAACCAGTCCCCCTGTCTGACAACATCGCTTGTGGCAGTGAAGCAATTATCTGAACCATTTATAAACCAATCCCATGTTCCGTTCCCATGGTTTTTAGTCTTCCTTGTGGAATTGGATGAAATGTCGTCTAAAAGTCTGGGGCGGGGAGGTGAAGTGAGGGAGGGATGTGTGTGAGCGTGAGTGTGAGTGTGTGTGTGTGTGTGTATACAATTCATAAGATCCCCACTGTACAGAAGGCAGCCATTTGGCCCATCGAATCTGCACTGACCACAATCCCACCCAGGCCCTATTCTCGTAACCTCACATACTTACCCTGCTAATCCCCTGACACTAGGGTCAATTTAGCACGGCCAATCAACCGAACCCACACATCTTTGGAGTGTGGGAGGAAACCACAGCACCCGGGGGAAACCCTTGCAAACACGGGGAGAATGTAAAAAGTCCACACTGACAGTGACCTGAGGCCGGAATAGAACCTGGATCCCCAGCAATACTGCAATGACAACCACAATGCCACCACGCTGCCCTTCTAAGAAACATTCACAATCAGCAATCCCTACAGTTCATCGACAACCATTAGTCAAAACTAATCATAGAGAAGGAGACCATTTCCAATCCTTTATCAAGACAAAATAAGGAAATTCGCACAAGAGCACATTTCATTGGTATCAATGAAACTGTTATTGGTATGCACCATAAATTGTGGCCCTGTTCGTTTGGTCTAACTCAATCCATTACAAAGTTATTTTAAAGTTTATTTATTAGTGTCACAAGTTGGCTTACAGTAACAATGCAATGAAGTTAGTAAAAACTCTGAGTTGTTACACTCCGGCTCTAAGAATTTAGCACTGCCTAATGCACCTAACCAGAATGACTTTCAGACTGTGGGAGGAATCCAGAACACCTGGTGAAAACCCATGTAGACATGCGGAGACTGTGCAGACTCCACACAGACATTGACCCAAGCCGGGAATTAAACCCAGGTCCTTGGCACTGAGAGGTAGCAGTGCTAACCACTGTGTCACCATGTCATCCACAAAGGGAAGGAATAGAGGGGTACCAACTGAATAAGGGCAGAAGGTCTTTTTTTCAGTTTAGCTAGGGCATCATGATCAGCATGGGCTTGGAGGGCCGAAAGGCCTGTTCCTGTGCTTTGATTTGATATATTATTGTCACATGTATTAGTATACAGTGAAAAATCTTGTTTCTTGCACACCATACAGACAAAGAATACTGCTCATAGAGAAGAAAAGGAGAGATGCAGGATGTAGTGTTACAGTCAGAGCTAGGGTGCAGAGAAAGATCAAATTAATGCAAGATAGGTCCATTCAAAATTCTAACGGCAGCAGGGAAGAAGTCAAGTCTGCTGGTACGTGACCGCAAACTTTTGTAACATTTCTAACAAAATTAAGTGAAAGAGAGAATGTCCGGGGTGCATGTGGTCCTGTACTTTTGTTTGTTCTAACATGGTCATCAAGTATCTAGTTAAGACGAGTTGTGCATTTGCAAACCCTCTTCATTTGCTGGAGAATTTTCAAAGCCGTTTTACCTTTCACTTTGCAACTACTGACATCACATCTCATTTCTTCATTATTAATCTTGCTGATGGAACATAATTTTACTTCATGCTTCAAATATTGCTGGATTGTTTTAAAAACTGATACATCCCCATTATCTCTTATGGGCAATGCCTGGAGTAATCCACTTTAGTAGTAACTTATTACTGCAGGACAGCTAAACAGTACATGCACCAGAAAGCTTCATGAATTTAAGTTTGTCTTTTAATAACTGTTACCATAGATTTTTCATCCGGCAGGACCCCTAATTTAGCAATATATTGAGTGTTAGGTAACCCAGGTAGAATGGAATAATCTGACCCTGTTGACTGTTCCACCACTACAACACAATCCAATAGCATCTTTTTTTCTTTACTTAAGGTAAGGACTATTTATTAATGTCACAAGTAAGCTTACATTAACACTACAATGAAGGTACTGTGAAAATCCTCTAGTCGCCACACTGCAACACCTGTCCAGGTACACTGAGGGAGAATTTAGCATGGCCAATGCACCAAACCAGCACTTGTTTTCCAGAATGTGGGAGGAAACTGGAGCGCCCGGAGGAAACCCACACAGATGTGCAGAGAATTTGCAGACTCTGCATAGACAGTGACCCGAGCCTGGAATCAAACTCAGGTCCCTGCCGCTGTGAGGCAAAGGTGCTAACCACGGTACTACCTCAACACTAGGACATGGAAAAGTGACAGTTATCAATTGTGAGCTGAGTGACTTTTCCTCAATTTTGCTTCTTCAGAAGTTGCTTCCATTTAGTATAGCTTTCTGATGGCAGAATTGTAAGAGAAGATCAATCAAAGGTTGACCACAATCAATAAAGTTACTCTGCAAGACAGATTTCTCCCCGCACGTCTGCTGCTGAAAGCTTCTTTCATGCTTTTGTTAACTCGAAGTTTGACAATCCCAACAGCTATTTTACCGTATTGCACCCTCTACAATCTTGAGGGAATCCAAAGCTTTGCAACTCATGTCCTCTCTCGTATCAAGTTCTGTTCACACATCTCCTGTGCGCTCCCTGATCTATACTGGCTTTGAGTCAAGTAACACATTTATTTTAAAATTCTCAAACTTGTTTTGCATCTACTTGTGCATCATCTCTCCATTCTTTCAACTCCATAATCTCCTTCAGACTCTCACCCCTCTGCTGTCTGTGCTACTCTAATAATGGCCTCTTGGACAAGTCTGAATTTGACTGCTCCGTCATGTCCTGCCTCATCTATCTTGGGATAATGCTCTAGAATTCCTTCCCTTAACTTTGCAGGTTCTCAACATCTTATTCTTCCTTAAAAAAAACTTTCAAACCATCCACTCTCCCTACCAAGCTTTTGGTCATATGCCCTAATGTCACCTTATGTAGCCGAGTGGATAATTATGCTTTACAATGCTCCTGTGAAGCACCTTGAGGCATTTTATTCTGTTAAAGGCATGATATTAGTATAAGCTGGCATAATAATTTATCATTGCAGCATTGATTAACCATTCTATAAAACAACCAGATGACTAAGTATCCAGTGGAATACAGGACTGGAATTTACGAGGATAGCTACAAACTGAGATGGTTGGAACTGTGCTATATCCTGTGGACAACAGCAAGCCAGAACTTTGTCATGGTGGAGTTGAGGGATATAGGTAAATATTCTGCACCTTTGCTCAATTATCGATTGGATGACAGAGGGGTGGAACTAATGTTAGACTTTCCCTCATATGTTTAAATGAATGACTGTCCACAATTGGGCAACACTGTGTGGAGTTGTATATTCTCTCTGTATCTGTGTGGGTTTCCTCCAGGTGCTCCAGTTTCCTCCTACAGTCCAAAAATACAGATGTGCAGATTAGGCGCACTGGTCATGCTACATGTCAGCTATGGCATGTCAGCTATGACTCTAACTTTTACAGATACACCATAGCCCTTTGGCCCTTTAATGTCCAAAGATGTGTAGGTTAGGCAGATTGGCCACTCTAAATTGCCCCGTAAGGTCAATTTCCTTGCTCCATCCACCTTGGGGATTGTAGTGGTGTGGGGATGGCAGGGTTGACCTGAGGCAGGGTTTTATGGTTTTGGGGCAAGAATGGTCAGAAAACCCCACACTTAGTTTCCAAAGATGTGCAGGTTAGGGTGGATTGGCCATGGTAAATGCACGGGGTTACAAGGATAGGACAGGGGAGTGGGTCTGAGTGAGATGCTTTGTTGGAAAGTCAATGCCGACTCAATGGGCTGAACACCCTCCTTCTGCATTGCGGGGATTCTATGGATTGAGTATAAGGTACTGGAGGTGAAACAGTTTAATGGGTTTCACATTTTAAAGTGCAGAGCAAAATTACCAACATCGGTTTTAGGACATAAAACTTGCAACCTGAGAACAGAAAGCTAAAAGTTCATTCATAGAAATCACGTGATGCAAAAATATTGCGGAATGAGGTAATGTTGGCAGAGTTTAATCTGACATTAAGAGTGGAATTGGACTCGTTTGAGCAAGTATATTGACTTCCCCTCCCGTAGGGCAGCAAGTTTCCATAGAGAATAATTACTCCCTCGATACGCCTCAGTTCCTACTACTGGTGAAACCAGGATGAAACTTGGGGCTTTCCTGTTTTATATGTTTGTGTACTTAGGCAGGATCCACTGATCCATGGAGGACGGGTAGTCCGGGGGGGAGGGGGGTGGGGAGGATGGTGGTGAAGAGGAAACAAGGTTTTAGTTCTCCAAGCAGTTATTCTCAAAGTTTTTCACATCCCTTAGGGAGTCCCTGCCCATCAACATCTGGCAGCATGAGCCCTGTTTATATGGGATCTCTGAAAAGACTGCTGGAAGTGCTCACTCTGGTAGTGACAACAGGAACTTCCATTGACACCTAACTGGAGGTCACTGTACCAGCTGATTCCGGAAAGCTGTGCCAAAGGCAAATCACATCAACTCAAAACATCAGCACTTCACTCAACATCAATTCTGGTGTCAAGCAGCTGCAGAACTCTGAGGTTCGGAGGGGGATTGATGATTAGAAGCAGTGCATGCAACCTCCAACACCCACAGCTGAGCTGTGTGCATTGGTGCAGAATACATCTCTGCCAGTGATTCTATCTCATGCTCTCTGATAATTGTTCTGACGAGAAACTCAATGTGCTCAATTAAGACATTGTTATTAATATCCCATTCAGCAATTCAAGCCTTCTGGCAAATTTGAAATAAATTTCACTCCAAAAATCACACAATGTTGGAGCACAAAAGATGCAGGCGCTGTAGGAGAGAGATGATGTCCTGCTCCCCCCCACTTGCCGACATTAAGTTAAGGAAACCCACCAACATCTCTACTATCTCAGAAAACCAAGAAAATTTGGCATGTCAGCTATGACTCTTACCAACATTTACAGATGCATTATAGAAAGCATTCTTTCTGGTTGTATCACAGCTCGCTATGGCTCCTGCTCTGCCCAAGACAGCAAGCAACTATAAAGAGTCATGAATGAAGCCCAGCCCATCATGCAAACCAGCCTCCCATCCACTGACTCTGTCTACTCTTCCCACTGCCTCGGAAAAGCAACCAGCATAATTAAGGTTTTAGGAAACCATGCCCCCTGGGCATTCTCTCTTCCACCTTCTTCCATCGGGAAAAACATACAAAAGTCTGAGGTGACATACCGACCGATGGACAGCTTCTCCCCTGCTCCTGTCAGACTTTTTGAATGGATCTACCTTGCATTAAACTGATCTATCTATACATCCTAGTTATGGCTGCAACTCTACATTCTGTATTCTCTCGTTTCCTTCTCTATGAATAGTATGCTTTGTCTGTCTAGCACGCAAGAAACAATACTTTTCACTGTATATTAATGACAATGACATGTGACAATAATAAAATCAACTCAAAAAATCTTCACCAGCTTGATAAAGATACCTCCAAAAAAGTTCATTGAAAACTGAACACATTTTTCAACAACTTTTCTGGACGAGTGAAAAACTGGTTTACTAAAGGATCGAGGGTAACAAATGCAGTACCAGCAGGAGTCAGGTCAGCTAGCATTATAGAGGCATCATCAAAAGTTGCAGCTTGGAATAGTCCTCCATACGGAGGAAGCAATAAGGAAGGGGGGAAGATAGTTTTTATGCAAGGCTTTTTTCCTCAGTTCCAAGGGAAAAGTTCATGTAATGTATATTTTTCCCAGAAATATATTTCCTTCCTAAAATTTGTAAAGGTGATTGCAGTACAGTGCAATTCACATATTATAATGCAGGTCAAATATAATACATGGCTCGCTCAGGCACCTCATTCTACTTACAATACAGACTCTATCTACATTTACATAACATTATATTTATTTTATTAATATCACAAGTAGGCTTACATTAACACTGCAATGAAGTTACTGTGAAAATCCCTTAGTCACCACATTCCGGTGCCTGTTCGGGCACAACGAGGTGTGGCCAATGCATCTAACCAATATGTCTTTTGCACTGTGAGAGGAAACCAGAGCATATGGAGGAAATTCATGTAGGCATGGGGAGAACGTGCAGACTCCATACAGGGAGTAACTCAAGCTGGGAATTGAATCTGGGTCCCTGGCGCTGTGAAACAGCAGTGCTCACCACTAAAAACGTTTCCTCGTCCACACAGCCCGTGGGGTTTTACACTGGTATCCATCCCTTGGTGCACAATGGTGGGAGCGCCCTGAACTGTGACTGTTGCCAACTGAAACTTTGTAGTCGCTGCCTCGAGCACACACTATCCTGGATTATGGAATGCATCAGTCTGCAACATTCAATCACGGACAACTCCTTGAACTGGAAGACCAATTAGTTCTGGGCAGAGAAAAGAGCATCTTTCACCAAAGATCTCGCTGTGTCACTAAAGGTCTCACCATGCACTTCTGTACAATAGGGTGCTTCTGTGACAGGGCTGCTTGGGGCGAACCTCACCAATAACCAAAGGTGAGAGACAACCAGCCATTCTTTGCAAACGTGCATCCCAGAAAGAAATGGCTGATTTTGATTTAATTTATTACTATCACATTTATTAACATACACTGAAAAGTATTGTTTCTTGTGCGCTATACAGATGGAGCATACTGTTCATAGAGAAGGAAACGAGAGAGTGCTGAATGTAGTGTTACAGTCATAGCTAGATGTAGAGAAAGATCAATGTAGTGCGAGGGAGATCCATTCAAAAGTCTGATGGCAGCAGGGAAGAAGTTGTTCTTGATTCGATTGGTATGTGACCTCAAACTTTCGTATTTTTATCCTGACAGAGAAGGTGGAACAGAGAATGTCCAGGGTGCGCGGGGTCCTTAATTATGCTGGCTGCTTTGCCGAGGCAGCGGGAGGTGTAGACAGAGTCAGTGAATGGGAGGCTGGTTTGCGTGATGGATTGGGCTACATTCATGACCTTTTGTAGTTTTTTTTGTGGTCTTGAGCAAAGCAGGAGCCATACCAAGCTGTGATACAACCAGAAAGAATGCTTTCTATGGTGCATCTGTAGAAATTGGTGTGAGTTATAGCTAACATGCCAATTTCCTTAGTCATGTGGGTCTTTTCCCCAGTATAACCATCTCGAGGATATACGCTGTGGTAGACAACACATACATAGGATCTGTAAGGATTCCTTCACTCCACCTCCCACGCTGTGTCTTGGTGCATGTTTGAAAGTTCAGCAATATAGTGTTTTACACAGTAATAAACATGTGTCCACACTTAGTCTACAGGATACTATTTTCAGTAGTGTTTCTCACAATAAGACAAAGGTTGTTGCTGAAGGGTGGGAGCAGGAGCTTGTATTAGGAGTGGTGAATGAGGCTACTCAAATGGTTTGGAAAGCAGTAGCTGAGTGCTGTGCTCAAACAGTGAACAAGTTTTGGTCAAAATTAGAGACAATTTGTTCTTTCTGTGGGTGTGACAAGTATGTCAGTTCACATTTGTGACATATATAGGAATGGTGTGGCCCACCACATGCTGTCTAACCGATCAAGTTCAGATCTAAATCCCTTCACTACCTCATTCCTGTTCGCCAATCAAGCCAACACAACTCAGTAAGCCAGACGCTTCTTGATGGGCTGCTATATCAAGGAGACCAAGCTATCATTTGTCCACCACTAAGATTCATCAGGCAATTTGGCAAACCTCACTGCAACTCCAACAAATGGATTTTGGAAATGTGCCATGACAGAATCTGATCCTTCAATTGTGGCTGGAAAACCAACAATACTACCATTAAGTCACGAGCCTACTACCCAGGATCTCAATTTTACAACCCTGTCGCGTGAAACTCTTTAGAACATTAGGGTAATATTAAGGAGTCTTAAAATCAATGGGGTTCAGTTGTGCTGTAAAACATTGCTGGGTGCATGCCAGGTAAACATTATAGGCTAAACAGTAACTATTAAATCAAAGCCAGTCATAAACTACAGTACTGTACAAAACAACTCCACTGGTACCTTGTGCCAAATAACTAGATGTGCAGTAAAAAATATACAATCTGAAAATAATTATCGGAAATATAGTATAGCAACTACTTGGGAAATTAATCAGCTTTCAGTGAAGTTCAAATAACCAAAAGTCGTTAATATTAAATGGGTTTTTGAGAGGGAGGGGGTGGTGCGAGGGAGGAGAGGCAATCTAATGGTGCGAGGTGGTGTAAAAGATTGAAAACTAGCACTTAGCTCAGTTTCTGTAGCTATGCACACTGGAAGTCAAGTAGGGAAAGTGAAATGTCACAGGAAGAATTATAGAATCCCTACAGTGCAGAAGGAGGCCATTCTGCCCATCGAATTTGCACCAACTCTCTAACGGAGTATCCTACCCCAGTTCCATGCCTATCCTATCTCCAAAACCCCACAACGATATCCCACTAATCCCCCTAATCAACACATTTTGGGACAACAAAGGTAAATATAGCATGGCCAATTCACTTAACCTGTACATCTTTGGAGTGTGGGAGGAAATTGGAACATGCAGTGGAAACCCACACAGGCACAGGGAGAATATGCAAGCTCCACAGAGACATTTACTAAAAGCCAGAATTGAACCCATGTCCCTGGCCTGTGAGGCACAGCGCTAACCATTGTGCCACTGAAACCCAACTATTTCCACAGTGTCACTAGAATGACTACATCACTCCAAATCAAATTGTTTGACAAAACATAGAAGAATTTCAGCACAAACAGGCCCTTCGGCCCACAAGTCACGCTGAACATCTCTACCTACTAAACTTATCTATAACCTCAATCCTACTAAGTCCCATATACTGATCCAGAAGTCTCTTAAAAGTCCCTATCGAATCCGCCTCCACCACCACCGCCGGCAGTTAATTCCACACACCCACCATCTGAGTGAAAAACTTATCTCTGACATCTCCTTTGTACCTACTCACTAGCATCCTAAACCTGTGTCCTCTTGTGGCAGACATTTCAGCCCTTGCAAAAAGCCTCTGAGAATCTACCCAATCAATACCTCTCAACATCTCATACACCTCTATCAGGTCACCTCTCATCCTTCGTCTTTCTAAGGAGAAAAGACTGAGCTCTCTTTCAACCTATCCTCATAAGGCATGCCACCCAATCCAGGCAACATCCTGGTAAATCTCCTCTGCACCCTTTCAATGGCTTCCACATCCTTCCTGTAATGAGGTGACCAGAACTGAGCACAGTACTCCAAGTGGGGTCTGACCAGGGTCTTATACAGCTGCAGCATTATCTTCCAACTCCAAAACTCAATTCCTCGATTGATAAAAGCCAGTACACCATGTGCCTTCTTAACCACATCCTCCAGCTGCGAAGCCGATTTGAGAATCCTATGAACCTATACCCCAAAATCCTTCTGATCTCCCACACTCCTAAGAGTCTTATCCTTAATATTATATTCCTTCATCCCATTTGACCTGCCAAAATGAAGCCCTGCCAGATTGCATTTTATTGAAAGATTTCTCGCTGCAATTGCATTGCTTTATAGGCAAATCCAATTATTTTGGGGAAAAAGAGTTCTGTGCAACTGAAATGATTCCGATCAGAGAGCAGGTCTGCCAGATGACAAGGTAGCACTCATCTCACTACACTGGTGTGTCAAGTGATTTAGTCACATTGGTCTCACATGCGTCAACCACAGGCAGAGATTTAATGCAAGTTGCAGAGAACTAACAGTTTGCCATATTTTGACTTGTGATTTATCCAATGACAAAAGTACAGTGCCCTTTGCAGAACTTTAGCTTCACAAAATGCAAGCAGGGGTCACAGAACAGTAAACTAACTGTAATGGGTCTCAGCTGTCCAAGCCTCATGGGGTGAACTGCCAAAACTCAGAGGACTGCAGATTGGACAGTCCCAGATTACAGCATTGATGAATAAAGAAAGTGGGATTTTGGGGGGGGTAGTAACCAGATGGAGAAAGTTATTACCAGGACATTGTTGCAAGCCTTGAAGCAGCTGGCAGAGGAACAGTACTGGCTGGAAGGATCTCTGTGCAAGAGGGATTTATACTGTCATCATCTGAGATTTTAGCATGGTGGTTTTTTAGCTTAAAAAAAGATCTGGAGGAATGAAAGCAATTTGATAGATCAGCCAGAACACAGTTCTTTTCTCCTCTGCTTGGCTGGAAACAGATTTAGCTATGTGCAGTATAATGGCTTTCGATCAGAAATAGATGATAGCAACATTTGCTGAGCTGAGAAAAGGACTGCCTGGCAACTTATTACCGCTGAACTACAATACTACTTAACTTAATCACTGCACCTCCTCACACGAAAGCCTTTGAACCTTTTTTTGAACAAAGAAATTATTAGCTTTACACATCAGCTCAGAAGAATTCAGAACTGGCGTGTTAACTGGAAATTTTCCAGTTGCTTAGCAAAACTGTGAGCTTACGAGACGTCAAAAATTGCCAACATTTAAAACAGAGAACTGACAAGTGGTACAAATCATTCATAAAGCTCACAATTTGATAACAAAATCGCCTAGCATCTGAGATAATCTTTATACGCTGAGATTCATAACAAATAGTAACTCTGAACAAGAAAATAACAAAAGCAAAAATCACAACAGAAATTAACTGCTTTTATTCCAATATTTTTAATTATAGATAATGGCAGAATGGATTAGGTGCAGAGGGCAGGGGGGTTGGTGATAGGCTCAGCGATGGATAAAGGAATGAGTGGGATGCACATTCAAGAGTGAGCGGTACTCTGGTGCATTCCGGTTGGTGCACAGCATTCGATTTTATTGTCTAGTCGATTTCACCAATCCTAGTGAATGACAGCGTTTCACAGGCTGCATTTCGGCTGCTCTGACCCAGTATCTAAAACAGACAGCACATAATTAATCTATTCCTCTGCCATTCCAATTACGGATATTGTAAAAGTCAAAGCTTTGACTGTTCCATTTAGCTTGCAAGCTTCCGAGTGACGAAGTGCCCAATTATCTCAATTGCATAACACACTGGGACAGGTGGCTGACACTGAATGTAGCAATCTTGCTCAATCATGTTCTGTACACATGGCCACAACTAAAGCAGAATTAGAGGCCAACCTTTGAGAAGCACAGTAACAATATTGCAAAGAGTCCTTCATCTTGCTGGGACATCCTTTAAGTAGCCTATCACTAAAGTCTCTAAACCTCAAAATTTTTCTTTATCCCTATTTTCTGCCCTTGCTATGGATGATGTGGAGGCATTGGGCTGGGGTAAACACAGTAAGTTCTGTCCTTGCAGCACGTAACCATGGAATTGATTCTTCCCTACTTGCTACACCGGGAAATAATAGTTAAAATAATAATGCATAAAAAATAAAAATAATGTTCCAAGCATTAACTGTAAGTGCTACACTCAGTTGATAATTACAGAAAGCATGACAAACTGTGCACAATGAAGATTAACTCAATCTAAAATAATTTAAATGCAGCCACATTTCTCCAGAGGTTGGACAACTTTGTTTTGGAGGGAGCAAGGAAAGAGAGGAATAGAAAACTAGGTCTAATAAAAAGCTCAATGATGGAGATAAACACTGAAAAAATAGGAGATGAACACTATTAACCTTCTGAAGAGATAGAAAAGACTAGCTATTCCAGAGCAGCAGAATAGAACAGATAGGATGAGGACACGGTTATGGTAAAAGTCTGTCAATCCAGAGGGGTTGTGAATTCAAATCTCACCTTGGCACCTGGAATTAGTTGGTCAACACTAAGAAACAATGGATTGAGAACTGTTAAGATTGTCATTAAAGTCTAACTGGTTCATTGCTGTACTGCAACAAAGGAAACCTGGCAATGCTTTTAGCTCATAGAAACATGAAGCAGGAAGAGGCCATTCGGCCCTTCGAACGTGCACCGCCATTCATTTTGTTCATGACTGGTCATACAATTCAATATCCTGATTCCCCACCCTACCAATATCCTTTGATCTCTTTCACCTCCACAGCTATATCTAATTCCTTCTTGAAATCAGGCAACTTTCTGTTGTCGTGAATTCCACACATTCACCAGCTGCTGGGTGAAAACATTTCTCCTCACTTCAGTTCTAAAAGGTTTGTCCGTTACCCTCAAACTATGGCCCCTAGTTCTGGACTCCCCCACCATTAGGAAAGAACATTCCTTTTGAATATACCAAGTTTAAAGTTTGTAAGTTTCTAAGGTTGTTAAGAAGGCATATAGTGTGTTAGCATTTATTGGTAGAGGGATTGAATTTCGGAGCCGAGATGTCATGTTGCAACTGTACAAAACTCAGGTGCAGCCGCACTTGGAGTATTGTGTACAGTTTTGGTTGCCACATTACAAGAGAGATGTGGAGGCATTGGAAAGGGTGCAGAGGAGGTTTACCAGGATGTTGCCTGGTATAATGGATAGGTCTTATGAGGAAAGGCTAAGGGATTTGAAGTTATTTTCATTAGAGAGAAGAAGGCTAAGAGGTGACTTAATTGAGACATATAAGATGATGAGAGGGTTAGATAGAGTGGATAGTGAGAGCCTTTTTCCTCAGATGGAGATGGATAACACAAGAGGACATAGCTGTAAATTAAGGGTGGTAGTTATAGGACAGATGCTAGAGGTGGGTTCTTTACTCAAAGGGTAGTAAGGGCGTGGAATGCCTTGCCTGCAGCAGTTGTGGACTCGTCAAGTTTAAAGGCATTCAAATGGGCAGTGGATAGGCATATGGATAGCACTGGAATAATTTAGGATAGAGGTCATAAAATTGGTTACATTGGTTGGTGCAACATCGAGGGCCAAAGGACCTGTACCGCGCTGTAATGTTCTATGAGATCCCTTCTCACCCTTCTAAACTGGCAAACTGTTCTAAAAGTTTCACTAATTCACTACATAATTGGCATGGGTTTCCTTTGGGTGACTAGGTAGATTCAAAAGGAATGTTTCCAATGGTGGGGGAGTCCAGAACTAGAGGCCATAGTTTGAGGATAAGGGGTAATCTTTTAGAACTGAGGTGAGGAGAATTTTCCCACAATCTGAAAGATGTGCTACTTAGGTGAATTGGCCATAGTAGATTCTCTCTCAGGTACCCAAGCAGGTGCTGGACTGTGGCGACTAGGGGATTTTCACAGTAACTTCATTGCATTGTGAATGTAAGCCTTACTTGTGACACTAATAACTAAACTTAAACTTACCAACTCCTGCTCCTAATTCTTGTTATTAAATAAAATAGCAGCTCAACTCTACTGGGAGTTGCATGTCTAATTCTAGGCACCGCACTTCACACTTTAAGGAGGCAGTGAATGCTTTGGAGAGGATAGAGAAGAGACTTACTGGAGTGGTTTTGGGGACAAGGGACTACTCCTGTCCTACTTGTCGCTACTTACTCCTGCCAGGAGATCGGCTCTCATGATTTGTCACATTTTTGACTGGCATCCTCACACATGCACTGCAACTCGAATGCAACCAATTTGTGATGTCCGTTATCTAGTTACACCAATGTTAACCATTCTTTCTGCTGCCCTTCACTTTGCAGTTTTTCAGCTTGGATCAAATGATTGAGATATTGACTTTTTCTTTTCTGGATGTCACTTCTTCAGTGCCCTTTTTGCTCTTACAATTTTGAGTACTTCTTCATTTGTCTTATGGTCTGTACTTGGAATTTTAAGTCTTAGCATCCACACTAATTTATTTTCTTCCAGATTTTTATTTATTGTCCAGGTTTATGAATCTTACCAGAAAGTGCATAGGATGTAACACCTTGATGCATTTTGCCTTGTTGCCAGTTTGGGTATTCTTGCTGGTAACACATCCTTGACCTTTATTAAATTACTTCTGGCCATCTCTATCCTTCGCCAAGTAACAAGATAGTGGGGGTCTCCAGAACCAGGGGTCACAGTCTGAGGATACAGGGTAAACATTATAGGATGGAATGAGGAGAGATCTCATCACCCCAAGAGTGGTGAGCCTGTAGAATTCATTACCACAGGAAGCAGTGGATAGCAAAACACTGAATTTATTCCAGAGATAATTGGATATAGCACTTGGAATGAATGGGATCAAAGGTTATGAGGAGAAAATAGGTTTAGGCTATTTAGTTGGATGATCAGCCACGATCGTGATGAATTGCAGAGGAGGCTTGAAGGGCCAAATGGCCTCCTTCTGCTCCTATCTTCTATGTTTCTATGAGATCACATCTACCACCACCTTTTCTTCTCATCTGTCCTAGATAAACTTATGTCGCCTTGAGTCAGTTTGACACCATCTATTTCAGTCTTCACTTTTTAGCTCTGAAGAACAGTCATATTGACTCAATATGTTAGCTCTGCTTCTCTCCACAGAGGCTGGCAGACTTGCTGAGTTTTCCAAGTACTTTTTATCTTTACTCCAATCTTCACTATAGTTTATTCCAACATGTTCCTTCTATCTTATTTTAGTATTTTTGGTGCTCATTCTCAATCAATATTCTAAACTTCTAGATTTCACTTGATCGCCAATATTTTGTAGGGCCTCTTCTGATTCTGCAAGTTGTCAGCGTACTACATTTGTTATGTTCTTATCTCCAATTTTTACACCTTGGAAAATGCAGGACTACGGTTATGTAGATATAGAGCAAAGGAACATCTCAGTAAAGTGATGGTTAAGAGCAGGTATGACCTCAAAAGAGGTGTTTGAAATCATGGAAGCTTATGTCAGAGAGAGTAACATATTGGCATGGATAGAAGATTGGTTGGCTAAAAGGAAGCAGGCACAAACTGGTCTTTTCAGATTGGCAAGATGTAATGATTGGTGTGCCCCAGGGATCAGTGCTGGGGCCTCAACTGTTTACAATTAATATAAGGAGATTCTGGGATAGTTACCAGGTTTGCTGATGACAGAGAGAGAGGTAGGAAAGTAAGGTGTAAAGAGAACAGAAAGAAGATTACAAAAGGACATAATGGGGTAAATGGGTGGCCAAAAATCTGGCAAATGGAGTATAAGGTGGGAAAATATAAAATTGTCCATTTTGGCAGGAAGAATAGAAAAGGAACTTATTATCTAAATGTGGGAGGTTGCAATGCTCTGAGGTGCACAGGAATCTGGATGTCCTAGTACACGAATCAGTACAGAGGTACAGCAAGTAATTAGGAAAGCTAAGAGAAGGCTATCATTTATTGCAAGGAAGTTGAACACAAAAATAGGAAGGATATATATACTTCAATTGTACAGGGCACTAGTAACGCCACATCTGGAGTACTGTGTACAGTACTGGTCGTTTTCGTTAAAGGAGAATGTAAATGCGTTCAAAGTAGTTCACAGAGAGTTTACTAGACCGATAACTGGAATAGGTGAGTTGTCTTATGCGGAGTGGTTGGACAGGCGCAGCTTATATCCACTGGAGTTTAGAAGAGTGGGAGGCGATGTGACAGAAACATATAAGATCCTGAGGGTTCTTGACAGGGTGGATGTGGACAGGATGCTTCCTCTTGTTAAGGACTCTTATTAAGGACTTGTTAAGGACTCTTATTAAGAACTCTTAATAGTGTTGAAGAACAGAGGGATCTTGGTGTATATGTGCATAGATCCCTAAAAGTTGGCAATCAAGTCAATAAGGTTGTTAAGAAGGCATACGGAGTCTTAGCTTTTATTGGTAGGGGGATTGAATTTCGGAGCCGCAACGTCATGTTGCAACTGTACAAAACTCTAGTGCAGCCGCACTTGGAGTATTGTGTACAGTTTGGTCCCCGCATTATAAGAAAGATGTGGAGGCATTGGAGAGGGTACAGAGGAGGTTTACCAGGATGTTGCCTGGTATGGAGGGCAGGTCTTATGAAGAGAGGCTGAGGGATTGAGGTTGTTTTCGTTGGAAAGAAGGCGACTAAGAGGAGACCTTATTGAAACATATAAGATGATTAGAGGTTTAGATAGGGTGGACAATGATATCCTTTTTCCTAGGATGGAGAAAGCTAGCACGAGGGGACATAGCTTTAAATTAAGGGGTGGTAGTTATAGAACATAGAACACTACAGCACAAACAGGCCCTTCGGCCCACAAGTTGTGCCGAACACATCAAAACCTACCCAGCCATAGACCTATCTATAACTCCCAATCCCATTGGATCCCATATACTCATCTAGAAGTCTTTTAAAAGACCCCAGCGTGTTCGCCTCGACCACCACCGACGGCAGCCGATTCCATTCACTCACCACCCACTGAGTGAAAAACTTTCCCCTAGCATCCCCTCTGTACTTGCTTCCCTGCACCTTAAATCTGTGCCCTCTCGTTGCGACCATTTCAGCCCTGGGAAATAGTCTCTGAGAGTCCACCCTATCTAATCTTCTCAACATCTTGTAAACCTCTATCAGGTCGCCTCTCAACCTTCGTCTCTCCAGGGAGAACAGTCCCAGCTCCCTCAACCTGTCTTCATAAGGCATGCCTCCCAATCCAGGCAACATCCTTGTAAATATCCTCTGCACCCTTTCAATAGCTTCCACGTCCTTCCTATAGTGAGGCGACCAGAACTGCGCACAGTACTCCAAGTGTGGTCTGACAAGGGTCCTATAAAGCTGCAGCATTACCTCCTAACTCCTGAACTCAATCCCTCGATGAATGAAGGCCAGTACACCGTAAGCTTTCTTAACCGCATCCTCCACCTGGGAGGCCGATTTGAGAGTCTTATGGACCCAGACCCCAAGATCCCTCTGCTCTTCCACACAGCTAAGACTCCGACCTTTGATAGTGTACTCATTCATCCCGTTGGATCTGCCAAAATGGACCACAACACATTTATCCACGTTGAAGTCCATCTGCCACTTCTCCGCCCAGTCTTGCATCCTGTCGATGTCATGCTGCAACTTCTGACACCCCTCCAGACCATCCACAACACCACCGACCTTCGTGTCATCGGCGAACTTACTCACCCATCCCTCCACTTCCTCATCCAGGTCATTTATGAAAATGACAAACAGCAAGGGTCCTAGAACAGATCCCTGGGGCACTCCACTGGTGACCAACCTCCATGCAGAAAAAGAGCCATCCACAACCACCCTCTGCCTTCTGCAGGCAAGAACTCAGTAAGAATTTAGCAACACCAATTTATAATCCAACCGATTTATTTGATAGTAAAAAAGCGAGCTTTCGACTCTGTGTCTTCCTCAGGCAAATGCATTTGCCTGAGGAAGACACAGAGTCGAAAGCTCGCTTTTTTACTATCAAATAAATCGGTTGGATTATAAATTGGTGTTGCTAAATTCTTACTGAGTTCTTACCACCCCAATCCAACGCCGGCATCTGTATATCATTTCTGCAGGCAAGCCAGTTCTGGATCCACAAGGCCAAAGCCCCTTGGATCCCATGCCTCTCACCTTCTCAAGAAGTCTTGCATGTGGGACCTTGTCAAATGCCTTGCTGAAGTCTATGTACAGCACGTCCACTGCTCTTCCTTCGTCAATGTGTTCAGTCACATTTTCGAAGAACTCAATTAAGCTCGTAAGGCACGACCTGCCTTTTACAAAACCTATAGGATGGTTATAGGATGGATATCAGAGGTAGGTTCTTTACCCAGAGGGTGGTAAGGGTATGGAATGCCCTGCCTGCTGCAGTTGCAGATGCGCCAAGTTTGGTGGCATTTAAGAGGTTAGTAGATAAGTTTATGGATGAAAAGGGAATGGTTTAGGTTAGAAGGTCAATGCTTTTTCTTAATTGGTCGGCGCAACATTGAAGGCTGAAGGGCCTGTTCTGCGCTGTAATGTTCTATGTTCTTGTGGGAGAATCTAGATCTAGGGAACTGCTCCTTTAAAATGGAGATGAGGCTAAATTCATGCCGGTGTGATGTCACGCCACATGGGGGGACACATGCTCTGGCATTAAGCCATTTAATCACATTTAAATTTATTCAGATTCATGGAAATCAGCTTCATATCCTTTAATGCTCTTGCAAGATTTAGCAGCCATAACAGGATTTGAGGCCACTGCAAACTGGGCCACTAGATCTTGCCTTTTGAATATTTTTTATGGTTGAAGTGGACAGATTCTTGGTAGGCAAGGACAACAGGATACTGGGAGTAGAGAGATGTTTTGAAGTGATTATCTAGATCAGCCCTGATCTTACTGAACGGCGGAGCAGGTTCAATGATCTGAACAGCCGACTCGTGTTCTTTGTTCATTTGTTTGAAAGGTTTAAACAGAGTAAATAAAGGAAAATTGTTTCTAATGGCTTTAGTCTCAATTGTCAGAGGGTTGAGATTTAAGATGATTGGCAAAAGATGATTGGAGGTGGTTCAAGAAATTTTGGGCTGCCTCACAGCACCAGGGTCCTGAGTTCAATTCCACCCTCAGGTCACTGTCTGTATGGAGTTGCACGTTCTCTCCATATCTGCATGGGTTTCCACCACGTATATCGGTTTCCTCCTACAGTCTAAAATGTGTGCAGGTTAGGTTGATTGGCCATGCTAAATTGCCCCTTAGTATCAGGGTAAATTAGCAGAATAAACTTGTGCGGGTTATGGGGTGTAGGATCTGAATAGATTGTTGTTGGTGCAGACCTGATGGTCTCCTTCTGCACTGTAGGGATCTTATGAAAAGGTAAGGATTTGAAATGCACTGCTTGATAGGGCGGTGGATACACATTCAATAGTAGTTTTAACATGAAAACTGGATAAATTCATAAAAGCTGCACAGATACAGGTGAAGAAGACTCGGCCTTACAAGATTGCTCTTCCAAAATGCCAGCAGAGACTCAATGGGCCAAAAGTCTCCTTGTATGCTCTCCTATTCTGAGGTTCACCATTATCATGTTGCTTTCAAAGATCAAAATAAAACAAAAATTGCCAGTGCCCTGGTTAGCATACTTAGTGCAACAGAAATGCTACCACATAGCTTTATCCACATCCGCACTGTTAGCAAGCCATTTCTGAACCATTTTCAAACTTCCTTTAGTTATTCCTCCTGTAGATAGTTGTGCTGTAAATGATTTCACTGTCCTAAAAGTAGTTGCCATTTATCTTTGAAAGTTAATTTTTTTTTAAGTTTACTTATGTGTCACAAGTAAGCCTTCTTTAACACAGCAATGAAGCTAATGTGAAAATCCCCTAGTCGCCATACTCTGGTGCCTGTTCGGGTACACCAAGGAAATATTCAGCATGGCCAATGCATCTAACCAGCACATCAATCAGACTGTGGGAGAAAACCAGACACGCGGAGGAAATCACTCGGACATGGGGAGAATATGCAGCCTCTGCACAATCAGTGCCCCAAGTCAAGAATTGAATCTGAGTTCCTGAGAGGCAGCAGTGCTAACCATTGTGCAAGAACAGTATGCAAGAAAAAACACTTTTCACTACATACCGACACATGACAATAATAATAGTCAAATCAATCACGAAAGTAGTTAACTTTCAGGTACAAGACATCATTCTCTTTGGAGGTTACAGCCAAACGTTACTTGACTGACCCAACATTTAATTGTCACTTTCACCTCCAAAGCCATCGTAAGGCGCAAACTGCATTTGGTCTGTTAAACTCGACATTACACTTTGTAGCATCACACTTGGTCTGGGGAGCATGTTAATTAAATGTTACATCTGCAGCTGGAACAAGAAACAACCAAATAAATCAAGCTCCTGGAAGGCGAGTAAACAGCAGGGGTAAGGGGGCGGTTTGCAGGCTTTTCACAGGCAGCGTGTCAGGGGGTCAGCAGCTGAACACTGCCTTTATAATTCAAAGCCCTGGGATAGTAGCATTCAACATTAATTACATGTCAATTTGCTTTTAACACACTGAACACATTGCCTAAATAAATCTTTTGCTACACATCTACCATGCAGTGAGTCAGTATCACCTAGCTAGAATTTTTAATAATTTAATCATAGTTATTTTGGCATATAGTTTTATTAAATGTTTAAATATTTCATCTCCTCAGTGATGTATTATTTTCTGAATCAATGGACGTTGAAATTCAGATTCAAACTGATAGCATGTCTGAAATCTGTTCAGTTTATGACCTATATTAGATTAATAAGGTTGACTGCAGCCACACAGTAGTTACCATGAACTCAGAAATTTGAAAAGCTTTCCCCTGATGTTTATGCAAATAGAAGAATTCTTGCCTATCCGGAATGGGGGAGGGAGGGGATAGGTCAAAGGGGCAGCAACCTTTTAGGAGGCTGTGTTTACTTCAGGGGCAGCAGGAAAGTGTCATCCTATCTTTGATGGAAGAAATACCTGAGAATCAAAAAAAAAGTGAACTCAATAATAATGGAATTTTTGAACTTTCCTCTAGCCTAAAATGGTCCTCAACTCAAGTATGACAAAATGGGGAGACAATGGCCTAGTGGTATTATCGCTAGTCTATTAATTCTGAACTCAGATAATGTTTTGGGGACCCGGGTTCAAATCCCGCCACGGCAAATTGTGGAATTTGAATTTAATAAAAAAATCTGGAATTTAGATTCTATTGATGACCATTAAACCATCGTCCATTGTCGGGAAAACCCATCTAATTCACTAATGTCCTTGAGGGAAGGAAATCTGCCATCCTTATCCGGTCTGGCCTACATGCAACTCCAGAGCCACAGCAATGTGGTTGACTCTCAACTGCTTTCCAAGGACAACTGGGGATGGGCAATAAATGATGGTCAGCCAGCGATGCACATATCCCATGAAAAATAAAATAAATCAAAAAGGAATACAACACAGATTATAACTGGCCTTATTATTACTCTTCCTTCAACAGTAATAAATTCCAAAATGAAAGGGATCTTGCAAGGACTATTTAATCAATAACATGCCCACTAAAGAGTCACAAGTCTTTCATCGTTTATATTTTCTCCCTATTTTTTCACAGTATGTGGGTGTCGCTGGCTAGGCCAGCATTTCTGTCCCCATACCTAATTGTCCCTGAGAAGGTGGTGGTAAGCTGTCTTCTTGAATTGCTGTAGCCCACGTGGTGTGAGTACAATCACCCTGCTGTTAGGAAGGAGATTCAGGGTTATGACCTCACGATAGTGGGTCAATGGGGATCAGTTGTGTGGATTGAAGGGATGGTGGTGTTCCCATGCGTCTGCTGTTCTTGCCCTTCTCGATGGTAGAGGTCGCGGGTTTGGAAGGTGCTGTCAAAGGAGCCCTGATGAATTGTAGCACTACACCTTGTAGACAGTTCGCACTGATACCACTGTTTGTTTGTAGTTGAGGAAGTGAATATTTGTGAATGGGACGCCTATCAAGCAGGCTGCTTTGTTCTGGATGGTGCCAAACTTCTTCAGTGTTGTTGGCACTGCACTCGTCTAGGCAAATGGAGAGTATTCCATTACACTCCTTATTTGTGCCTTGCAGGAAGATTGTGGACATGCTCTGGGGAGTCAGGAGGTAAATTACTCTTCACAGAATTTCCAGCCTTTGGCTGTATTTATAGCAAATGTACTTATGCAGTAAGTCCAGCTCAGCTTTTGGTCATTGACAGCGCCCAGGATGCTGAAAATGGGGAATTAAGCAATTACAATGCCATTAAATGGCAATGATTAGATTCTCTCTTGTTGGGGATGGTCATTGCCCAGCACTCGTGTGGCATGAATGTTATTTGCCACTTACCTAGCCAAGTCTGAATGTTATCCTGATATGGCTGCATTTAGACGTGGGCTGCTTCAGTAACTAAGAAGTCATGAATGTCACTGAATCATCCACAAACATCTCCACGTCTGACCCTATGATAGAGGGAAGGTCATTTATGAAGCAGCTGAAAATGGTTGGATTGAAGGCACACCCTTGAGGAACTCCTGCAGTGATGTCCTGGTAATATGATGATCGACCACGATCTTCCATTGTGCCAGATATCGCTCCAACCTGGGAGTTCCCCCCATTCCCACTGACTCCAGCTTTGTTAGTGCTTTTTGATACCACACTTAGTCAAATGAATTACTTTCACCTCACCTCTTGAATTAAGTTCTTCTGTCTACAAATAACAGTTGTGATATGTTAAAGAGCTGAGTGGACCTGATGGAACCCCAAATTGAGTACCAGCAAGTTATTGCTGAGCAAGTGCTGCTTGATAGCAATGGTGCCAATACCTATCATCACTTTGCTGACTGAACAACAAAATTCCAGCATTGTTCTTACCAATTAACCTTGAATTGGTACTCAGCAGAAATATTTTACTGGCATCAGCTTGATTCTGATTTGTGAACTGATAGTGTGCTCTTTGGACCAATTGGTCTTACTTTCCAGAAATATAGAACATAGAACATTACAGCGCAGAACAGGCCCTTCGGCCTTCGATGTTGCGCCGACCAATTATGAAAAAAAAGCAATGACCCTCCAAACTAAACCATTCCCTTCTCTTCCATATACTTATCAACTAACCTCTTAAACGCCACCAAACTTGGCGCATCTACAACTGCCGCAGGCAGGGCATTCCACTCCCGAACCACCCTCTGGGTAAAGAACCTACCTCTGATATCCGTCCTATAACTATCACCCCTTAATTTAAAGCTGTGTCCCCTCGCGCTAGCTTTCTCCATCCTAGGAAAAAGGCTATCACTGTCCACCCTATCTAAACCTCTAATCATCTTATGTGTTTCAATAAGGTCTCCTCTTAGCCGCCTCCTTTCTAACGAAAACAACCTCAAATCCCTCAGCCTCTCTTCATAAGACCTGCCCTCCATACCAGGCAACATCCTGGTAAACCTCCTCTGTACCCTCTCCAATGCCTCCACATCTTTCTTATAATGTGGGGACCAGAACTGCACACAATACTCCAAGTGCGGCCGCACTAGAGTTTTGTACAGTTGCAACATGACGTTGCGGCTCCGAAATTCAATCCCCCTACCAATAAAAGCTAAGACTCCGTATGCCTTCTTAACAACCTTATCGACTTGACTGCCTACTTTCAGGGATCTATGCACAAATACACCAAGATCCCTCTGTTCATCAACACTATTAAGAATCCTACCATTAGCCCTATACTCTACACATTTATTATTCCTGCCAAAGTGCATTACCTCACACTTTTCCACATTAAACTCCATTTGCCACCTCTCGGCCCAGCTCTGCACACAAATTTTGGGGATGGCACACTGGTTAGCAACGCTGCCTCACAGTGCCAGGGTTCAATTCCCGGCTTGCGTCACTGTTTGTGCGAAGTTTGCACATTCTCCCCATGGCTGCATGGGTTTTCTCTAGGTGCTCTGCTTTCCTCCCACAGTCTGAAAGATGTGCATTGGCCATGGTAAATTCTCCCTCAATATACCCAAACAGGCACTGGAATGTAGCGTCTAGAGGATTTTCACAGTAACTTCATTGCAATGTTAATGAAGCCTACTTGTGATATTAATAAATCAACTTTATAATTTTAGTTTCAGCAATTTGCTGCTCCTTTTGCTGTTTTGACAAACTCAGTTTCTGGACAACAGATGCCTCAGGCCCAGAGCTTTATCAGGTACTTCTACTAGGTCAGAAGTCTGAGGCTGGATGGGTGACCGCACCACACTAAGTGATTCCGTTTTCCACATGGATGATATTTTATACCCGTAACCAAATAATCTCCATAAGGGAGAAACTCGCAAGCACATTAATAACATTTACAATTGAAATCAGCTTGGCTGGACTGTTGTTTCACCTTGATGTAATGCAGTGCGCATTGTTTTGACATGAATCCAGCTTTCAAGTGCAAATTGTGCTACATCAAGGTGAAACACTGCTGTTCAGATTCCAATGTTCCAGTATAACATTCAGCTATATCCAGTTCTCAAACAATTTTAAAAGCTCAGTGATGACAAATGTAAATTGGCATTCTGATTTATCAGTCTTGAGCAATAGAATCATATTTTGTTGTTTTGTCAACTTAAGAACGTGCAAAGGTATCTACTGATTAATTGTCATGTTACACAGCTATTAAAATATGATTGCCCATGTACATTTGTTTGGAAGAGAAATAATTTCATCAAAAATCCTTCTAACTCAGCCTGAATATATTCAATGACCCAGCCTCCATTGTTCTCTATGGAAAAGAATTCCAAAGTCTAACAAGAACTTCCTCTGCATCTCCATCTCATTCTCTCCCCAGATGCCAAATGGGGTAGATTTCAAACAGATCTAACAACTCAAAGCTGGGAAACCATGAGGTGCTGTGGGCCTCGTCAGCAGAAATGTACTCACTCACAATCTAGCCTCACGGCCCGGATTATCCCCCACTCTATCAATACCACCAAGCCAGAGGATCAACCCTGGTTCAATGAAGAATATGAGAGGACATGACAGGAGCAGCACCATTCAGACCCAAAAATGAGGTATCAATTTGGTGAAGCTGAAACACAGGACTACCTGTGTGCTAAACAGCATAAAGAGCAAGTGATGCTTGACAGTAGTGCTTAGCGATTCCACAACTAATGGAGCAGATCTTAGCTCTGCAGTCCTGCCACATCCAGTCATGAATAGTGGTGGATATTTAAACAACTTACTGGAAGAGGATCCTCCACAAATATCCCCATGCTCGATGATGCCCCGCACAAAAGATAAGACTGAAACATATGTCACAATCTTTAGCCAAACATGCCGACTGGACAATCCATGTCAGCCACCTCTGAAGGACCCAGCATCACAGATGTCAGCCTTAAGTCAATTTGATATCAAGAAACAGTTGAAAACATTGGATTACGCAATAAGCCCTAACAATATTCTAGCAAGAATACTTGCTGCTCCCCTAGCCAAGCTCTTCCAGTACTGTGATAACACTGGCACCTGCTCAACAACTTGGAAAGCTGTCCAGGTATGTCATGTTCATAAAAAACAGGACAAACATAACTCGGCCAATTACTGCCCCTTCACTCTACTCTAATCATCAGTAAAGTCACAGAAGGGGTCATGTGGACTTCCATCAAGCAGTACTCATTCAGCAATAATCTGGTCATTGACGCTGAGTTTGGGTTCCACCAGGCCACTCAACTTCTGACTTCATTACAGCCTTGGTTCAAACATAGACAAAACAGCCAAACTCTAGTGAAGTGGCAGTGACTGCAGTTGACCTCAAGGTTGCATTGACTAGCATGGCATCAAGAAACCCAAGTAATACTGGAGTCAATGGCAATCAGAGGGAAAACTCTCCAATGGCTGAATTTGTTGCTAGCACAAAGGAAGATGGTAGTGGTTGCTGGAGGTGAGTCATCTCAGCTCCAGTACATTACAGGAGTTCCTCAGGATAGCATCGCAGGCCCAACCATCTCCAGCTGCTTCATCAATGACTTTCCTTCCATCATAAGATTAGAAGTTTGCTGATGATTGTACAATGTTCAGCACCATTCGTGACTCCTCAGATGCTGAAGCAGTTCATGTCCAAATGCAGGAAGACTTTTATAATATCCAATCTTGGGTTGATAAATGCAACTAACATTCATGCCACACAAGTGTCAAGTAATCATCATCTCTAACAAGAGCGAATCTAACCACTGGCCCTTGACATGCAATGGCATTACCATCATTGAATCTCCCACTATCAACATCCATGTGAGGAAACTCCTTTTAGCCCCCCTCAAAATCTTCCATATTTATTTATTTACTAGAGTCACAAATTGGCTTACATGAACACTGCAATAAAGTTACTGCGAAAATCCCCATCTCACCACATTCCAATGCGGATACACAGGGTGAGAATTTAGCACGGCCAATGCACCTAACCAGCACGTCTTTTGAACTGTGGGAAGAATTCCTTGCAGACACGGGGAGAACATGCAGACACCACACAGAAAGTGACCCAATGTGGGAAGTGAACCCGGATCCCTGGCACTGTGAGGCATCAGTGTTAACCACTGTGTCACCGATTTAAATAAGAGGCTTAGTGGAAATGTCATTGGACTAGTAATCTAGAGGCCCAGCCTAATTAGCTGAGGACATGGGTTCATTTCTCACCATAACAGTTTTTGCAATTTAAATTCAATTAATTAATTTTTTTTTAATGCTTGCACAGTAATCACCAAGACAGTCAACAGCTTCCTTGGTGGCTAAATGGTGTGCTAAGGACCCTGTTGAATTTTGTTTGTGGGGGTGAGGTCTTCAATTGATTGAGGTATACCACAGTTAAAATCTGGTTTCCATTTACACCAATTTGTTACTTTGGTTAGTGCAGAAATATTTGAGGAATGCCCAAAGTTGGTTTTCTCAATCTCTCCTCATTCGAAATCCTATCATCCCATCTGATGAACCTTTGTTGCATTCCCTCTATGGCGAATATACCCTTCCAAGGAGACTAAAACTGCACACAGTAATCCAGGTGCAGGCTCACCAAGGCTCTATATCACCGCAGCAATTAAGGCCGACATACCAGTTGCCTTCCTAGTTGTTTGTTGCACCTGCATGTTAGCTTTCTGTGACTTATGAACAATGACTCCCAAATCCTTTTGGATATCGGCACTTCCCAATCTCTCATCATTCAAGAAATACTCTGCATTTCTTTTTCTCTGCCAAAGTGAATAACTTCACATCATTTTCCATCTGCTTTATTCTTGCCCATTCACTTAGCCTACCTAAATCCCCTTGAATCATCTTTGCATTCTCCTCACAACTCACATTCTCACTTAATTTTGTGTCATCAGAAAACATGGAAACGTTACATTTGGTCCCCACATCCAAATCATTGACATGGCTTTGGAATAGCTGTGGCTTCAGCACTGATCCTTGCAGTTCTCCATTAGTCACAGTCTGCCAACCTGAGACTGATTTATTTATCCCTACTCTCTGTTTCTTCTCCATTAACCAATCCTCAATCCATGCCAGTATATTAACCCAATCCCCTGTGCCTTCATTTTGCTTATTAATCTCTTGTGTGGGACCTTATCGAGAACCTCTTCAAAATCCAAATATGGTACATCCACTGGCTATCCCTTATCGATCATCAGTTTCATAAAGTAAGAAACTGTGATGTGAAATTGGAATGAAAGACTTTCCTGATCAGTTTGTTGCAATATATTGAACAACATTAGTTTGTATGATGCAAATTTTCATTATGGAAATCTTTGTTATTGGACTTTTAAACAGCTTGCTTGCCAGGGCGTGAAATCTAGATCAACAGAGTGAACTGTCTCTGGTGCATTATGCCTGCTGATTCTTATAGAGAGATGGTGTTGAATCAGCAACAATGTGTAACCAGGCAAATGAGAGTAGGCATTTGTTTTCACATGTCCACATATGACCTGAGAAACACCCAGATTTCTGAGTGTGTGGAATTTGTGAATCCAACTTTTACATATCTCGGTTTCTTCAGTGTCAATTCTGCGCAGCAGCCAAGAGGTCGACACTGGCATAGAGTGTCTGAGCTGAGTAAGTGCTTGCTCCCCCAGAATCACTCATTTGAAAGAATTAATTCTTTCCCTCACTGCAGAACGACGAGCTATTTTTAGCAAAGAGCAGCTGTAAAGAGGAAAGTAGGTCCATAATGGATGAATGTGTTCTCAAAGTCACACTAAAGGGCTGATTGTGTAGGTGCCTAAAGGGAAACAAAGTAGGTGTATTGGCAAGGCTGCTTCATGTCTGGATGAATTACTTCTCTTGTGCAACAAAGAAAATGAGGGCGGCCTGTAAAAACTTGATCCAAACACACTACGAAAGCAAATCTACGGCTGTAGTAATGCTCTCAGATCACAATATTGAACAATAGCTCTCTGTCCTTCACTGTGCCGTGAATTATTTGAAGAAGGAGGGAAAGAGACACTGGGAATTACAGAACTGTTGCCCTGACATCAGCAGTAGGAAAAGTACTAGAATCTATTCTAAAGGTCATTTTGAAAATAATGGTAGAGACTAGGCAGAACTAACACGGATTTATGAATGGGAGAGCACGTTTGACCAACTTGTTGGAACTGTCTGAAGGTGTCACTGGCAGGGTATGTCAGGGGATAACCAGAGTATGTTGTGTTTGGATTTTGAGGATGCTTTCAATAAGATCCTACACAAGAGGTTAGCAAGCAAAATTAAGGCTTGCGGGATTGGGGTAATAGTCTGGCATGGATTGGTTAATCGAGAGGAAATAGGGAGTAGGGATAAACAAATCAGTCTCAGGTCGGCAGGCTGTGACTAATGGAATACTCGAGGATTAGTGCTTAGGCCCCAGATACTCACAATCTATCAATGATTTGAATGTGGGCACCTAATGTAAGATTTCCATGTTTTCTGATGACACAGGGGAGGAGGTGCTTGCTGTCTTGAGGCAAATCGGAGTAGATAAATCTCCAGGACCGGACAGGGTATTCCCTCGGACCTTGAAGGAGACTAGTGTTGAAATTGCAGGGGCCCTGGCAGACATTTTTGAAATGTCAGTATCCACAGGTGAGGTGCAGGATGATTGGAGAATATCTCATGTTGCTCCATTGTTTAAAAAAGGCTCAAAAATTAATCTGGGAAATTACAGGCCGGTAAGTTTGGTGTCAGTAGTAGGTAAATTATTGGAAGGAGTACTAAGAGATAGGATCTACAAATACTTGGATGGACAGGGACTTATCAGGGAGAGTCAACATGGCTTTGTGCATAATAGATTATATTTAACCAATCTATTAGAGTTTTTTGAGGAGGTTATCAGGAAAGTGGATGAAAGGAAGGCGATGGATGTTGTCTACATGGACTTCAGTAAGGCCTTTGACAAGGTCCCGCATGGGAGGTTAGTTAGGAAGGTTCAGTTGCTAGGTATATATGGAGAAATCAATATTTGCTAGAATGATGCCAAGATTGAGGGGTTTCAGTTATGTGGACAGATTATATTCATAGGGGTGACACGAGCGGGCGGCACAGTGACACAGTGGTTAGCAGTGCTACCTTACAGTGCCAGGGACCCGGGTTCAAGTCCCAGCTTAGGTTACTGTCCGTGTGGAGTCTGCACGTTCTCCCATGTCTGCATGGGTTTCCTCCGGATGCTCCAGTTTCATTCCACAAACCGAAAGACATGTTGGTTAGGCGCACTGGCAATGCCAAATTCTCACTCAGTGTATCTGAACGGGCACCAGAGTGTGGCGACTAGAGGATTTTCACGGTGTGAATGTAAACCTACTTGTGACGATACTAAATAAAACTTAAACTTAATAAACTAAACTTAATTTCAACTCCTTATTGGCATTTGTGAAATATTGCTGTTGGAAGATGCCTTTAAGGGATATCAGCATAACATTACTTGAATGGAAATGTGTCATGTGACAGTTTCACTTCTGTTTTATAAATGAACCCACAAGATGTTTACTCAATCCCTTATGAGTGATTGATGCCTTGCATCTTTACAGTAAATAAGCCCATGGTATGATATAATTATAATAAGACTACACTGAGTAGTTATCATATTCAGTCTTTGATGGGATGTGAGTGTTGCTGGCACATCTAGTATTTGTTGCCCATCCCTTTGAATTGAGTGGCTTGCTAGGCCATTTCAAAGAGGAGTTAAGAGCCAAGCACACTGCTGTGGCTCTGAACTCACATATAGGCAGGACAGGTAAGGATGGCAGATTTCCTTCCCCAAAGTGAATCAGATGGGTTTTTATTTCAATTGAGAATAGTTTCTTGATCTGGCTTTATATTCCAGATTAAGGCAAACTTGTGAATAGGATTCAAGCTCACCATGCAAGCTTATGTTGAAATAGGGTGCATCAAAGGCATTCTGTAGGATAACAGCTCCCTGGTCAGATCATTTCGGGCTGCTGGTCACACATTGCGGCACTGAAAAGTGCCCAATTTATCTCAAATTTGAGCAATGGATGAAACTGGTTACACCACACTGTTTCTATGCAGGACCAACACAAATGGTATTCACTACCAACAGGATGCTGCCAACAAGCCAAAAAGACGTTCTATCAAACGAATATGTAATGTAACATATGCATTTTAGTCCCAGTGTGATGCATATACCTCAAAGATAGAGAGATTGTATTGTATCATACAACTATACAACACTACAGCACAGAAACAGACTTTTTAGCCCCTCTTAGCTGTGCTAAACCATTTTTCTGCCTAGTCCCACTGACCTGCACCTGGACCATATCCCTCTACATCCCTCTCATCCATGTACCTGTCCAAATTTTTCTTAAATGTTAAAAGTGACCCTGCATTTACCACTTTGTCTGGCAGCTCATTCCACACTCCCACCACTCTGTGTGAAGAACCCTCACTAATATTCATTTAAACTTTTCCCTCTTTATCCTTAACCCATGCTCTGTTTTTTTTCTCCCCTAGCCTCAGTGGAAAAAGCTTGCTTGCATTCACTCCATCTATACCCATCAAAATCTTATACACCTCTATCAAATCTCCTCTCATTCTTCTACGCTCCAGGGAATAAAGTCCTAATCTATTCAACCTTTCTCTGTAACTCAGTTTCTCAAGTCCCGGCAACATTCTTGTAAACCTTCTCTGCACTCTTTCAACCTTATTAATATCTTTCCTGTAATTAGGTGACCAAAACTGCACACAGTATTGTGAATTTAACCTCTTCAATGTCTTATACAACCTCACCATAACATTCCAACTCTTATACTTAATATTTTGATTTATAAACGCCAATGTTCCAAAAGTACTCTTTACAACCCATCTATCTGTGACACCATTTTTAGTGAATTATGTATTCCCAAATCCCTCTGTTCTACTACACTCTTCAGTGTCCTACCATTTACCTTGTATGTTTTACCTTGATTTGTCCTTCCAAAGTGCAATATCTTACAGTTGTCCGCACTAAACTCCATCTGCCACTTTTCAGCCCATTTTTCTAGCTGGTCCAAATCTCTCTGTAAGTTTTGAAAATCTTTCTCACTATCCACTACACATCCAATCTTTGTATCATTAGCAAATTTGCTGATCCAATTTACCACATTATCATTTAGATCATTGATATAGATGACAAACAACACGGACCCAGCACTTATCGCATACATAACATCTCTTCCACTATTCACAACAACAAGTTGCAGACTGTACCCAACCAGCCTGTGTTTACAAAACTCAAAACACAGTTCCCAACATTAGATGCATTCAATGCTTGGACAACATTTGTTAAATAATCCTCAATGTGCTAGGAATTTTGCTAACAAAATATTGTGAATGAAGCCTAGTCCATCACTCAAATCAGCTTCGCACTCATTGACAATGTCTCCATGTCCTACTGTCTCGGAAAAGCAACCAGCACAATTAAGGACCCCACGCATCCTGGGCATTCTCTCATCCACTTTCTTCCGTCAGGAAAAAGATGTATACCAACTAACTCAAGAACAGCTTCTTCCCTGCTGCCATCGGACTTTTGAATGCACCTACCTCACATTAAGCTGAGCTTTCTCTATACCACAGCTATGACTGTAACACTACATTCTGCACTGACTCATCTTCTCTACGAAGTGTGTTTTGTCAGTATAGTGCGCAAGAGACACTACTTTTCACTGTTTTCCAATACACGGATAGTCATGAGCAGCCTGGGAATGGAAGGATACAAACGAATGGTCTAGTTGGACCAATGCGCGACACAGGCTTGGAGGGCCGAAGAGCCTGTTTCCTGTGCTGTATTGTTCTTTGTATATGACAATAATAAATCAGATCAAACGTGGAGCGATTAAAATCGGTGATGTTCAGGACTATAGGAGCGTACAGATGTCGAAGGAATGTAGAGTTGGAGGAGGTAACTGAAGAAGGGAGGGATTTGAAAGCAAAGATGAGAATTTTAAAATTGAGGCATCACTTAACCAAGACCCATTGAAGGTCAAAAAGCCCGAGGGTGACGGGTGAATAAGATTTGGCATGGGTTAGGATTTATTCACTTAATTGCAATTCTCACTCTATCTGCTCATTTACCTAACCTGTCTATATCCTCCCGCAATCTTCAGAGCTGGCTGTACATCATTGCCTGATGCTGCAAGCAAATTCTGACATTAGGCCCTTATGCTAATATTCAAATCATTTATGTATGAGCAGAACAAGTGAATCACTAATACAGCTCCTCAGGAAAAAATAACTTTTGATGAGGGTTGAATGTCATTGGTTTATTTAGTCATTAAAACATTTCCTAATAAGCAGTAAGCCATATCGTTATCACATACCCAGAACTGAAAAGATTAACATCTGTTATCTCCTCTGTATCCCTCAGCAGCCCATCAATCCATGATCCTATTTCATCCTAAAAACGCAGTGGGCTTTAATTATCACAAATCTCTCTTGGTGTTCTTTTTCAACATCCAAATACACATCAACTACATTCATTTCATCTATATTCATAGTAATTTTCTGGAAAATGTCAATTAAATGATTAAAGCATGACCTTCAGTTTACAAACCCACAGGGAGCACTTCGGATTAGTTCATCCCTTTCCTTGTGCTTGCTACCAGTCCAAAAAGAGGAAAAAAAACATTTCTTTACTGATCTGATTCTTAGCACCTGCTTACCAAATTTAATATATTTGATGCACTTAGGCTTAGAAACATAATATATTTGTACAAAGACCCAATATTAAATAGGCAGCATGATTAACTAAAATTAGGAGAGTTGTTGGAATGTTGGTGTTTATTGCAAGAATAGAGTAGGGAGGTGATACAGTCTCCTACTGAGATAACATCTGTAGCATTGTTACAGTTTTGACCTCCTTAAAGAGGATTGGGTGAGTACTGATGCCTCACAGCGTCAGGGACCCATGTTCAATTCTGGGCTTGGGTCACTGTCTGTATGGAGATTCCATGTTCTCTCTGTATCAGCGTGGATTTTCTCCGGTTTCCTCCCAATGTCTGAAAAATGTGCTGGTTAGGTGCATTGGCTATGCTAAATTCTCCCTCAGTATATCCAAACAGGTGCCAAAGTATGGCAATTAAGGGATTTCAATGCAGTGTTAATACAAGTCTACTTGTGACACTAATAACTCAATAAATGGCAATTGAAGCAGTTCAGAGAATGTTCACTTGACTGATTTATGGGATGACAGGGTTAGGCCTGTATTCATGGAAACTTATAGAAGAATGAGAGGTGATCTTATTGAAACATATAAAATACTGAGGGGACTTGATAGGGAAGATATTTTCCCTCACGAAAGAGACTCAAATTGGGAGACACCGTTTCAAAATAAATGATCTCTCCCATTTTTGACAGAGGTGAGGAGAAATTTTTGCACAGGATTGTTAATTAGTGGATTTCTCTTTCCCAAAAAGTAATGGAAGTTAGGTCTAAGTATCTTTGAGGCTGAGTTAGATCAGTTCTTTATTAACAAGGGAGTCAATGGTTATAGAGGGTAGTCAGGAAAGCAGAGTTGAGGCTCAGACATGATCCTGGAGGAGGCTCGAGGGGCCAATGGCCTACACAAACTACTAATACATAAGGTGCAGCAGTTAATCAGGAAGGCTAATGGAATATTGGCCCTTATATCAAGGGCTTGGAATATAAGAGTAGGGAAGTTTTGCTGCAACAAGGTACTAGTGAGACCATATGTGTAGGGATTCTATTCAATTCTTACACCTGTTGTTTTTTTTCTTTGTAATTTTATCAAGATAGATGCATTTAATGGAACCCAATAAGCACACAAGAGAAAAAGGACTGTAAATGTCAAAAATCGCTTAAATGACAGAGACATCTCCATTTGGGTCTGTCTAAGCTTGTTTTTCTCCTTCCAAGTATCAGGAGTCAGCTTAAAGTTCTGAGATTGTCTTTAAGGTTGTCTTTATCTCTGAATTTAGGAGGACCTGTGGTGTGGATTCCTCAGCTGTCTATAGTATACTGGGAATCCTCCATGCTAGCCACAAGATCGAACCAGCTGATAGCATTCTCTCATGCTATGTATGCAGCTCTTTGCAGGAACCTCAGTGTTGGCAATTTTGTCCTGCCCCTTGATGCTACAAATAGACATCAATCAGCGAAGATGGAATTCTTTGAGTTGTTTTACATGATGCAAGAAACACTGCTTTGTCATTTTATCTTTGCTTCAAGACAGACTCCATGTTCTTTCCAATATCTGTGAGTGAGCTTTGCCGAAGTGCTGAGCTTGCTTTTGTTGGTTATGGTCAATTTTGTCATCCAGCATGCTGTCACTGGAGAGGGTACTCCCAATATAGCAAAACTTCTGTGTTGAGCAAAGGGGTGTGTTGTTGGTAGTAACTGTAGGGTCTTGGAATAATGTAAATGCTTAATAAATAGAAAATCAGCTAATCTTGTGAATGGATAGGAAATAAGCAGCATAATATAAAACAAAAGCTACTTGTCAGAATGTGAAGAAGGTACTTGGCATGATTAGTTTCATTGGTCACAACATTGAATATAGGAGTTGGAACATTTTGTTGAAGTTGTACAAGATATTATTAAAGCCACACTTGGAATACTGTGTACAATTTTGGTCACCCTATTATAGAAAGGATATTATTAAACTAGAAAGACCGTAGAAAAGATTTACTAGGATGCTACCAGGACTTGATGGATTGAGTTATGAGAAAAGGCTGGATAGACTGAGACATTTGTCTCTGGAGTGTAAGAGGCTTCGGGGTGATCTTATAGAGGTCTATAAAATAATGAGAGACATAGATCAGCTAGTTAGTCAATATCCTTTCCCAAAGGTAGGGGAATCTAAAACTAGAGGGCATAGGTTTAAGGTGAGAGGGGAGAGGTACAAAATGTCCAGAGGGACAATTTTTTCCACACAGAGGATGGTGAGTCTCTGGAACAAGTTGCCAATAATAGAGGCAGGTACAATTTTGTCTTTTAAAAAACATTGGTTATAGAGGCATATGGGCCAAATGTGGGCAATTGAGATTAGCTTAGTGGTTAAAAAAAGGGCAGCATAGACAAGTTGAACTGAAGAGCATGTTTCCATGCTGTAAACCTCTATGACTCCATGATAGTAGTGTCAGGGTTGGGAGGAGAATGTTATGAGTCGTGAATAATGCGCCTCAGCAATGAGTCCTGGAATTACTTCAACTCAGATTCATTAACAACAGAAACGATTCAAATTAGCTTACATTACCTAACGGCATGGTAGGACAGTGGTTAGCACTGCTGCTTCACAACTCCAGGGACCTGCGTTGGATTCCCGGCTTGGGTCTCTATCTGTGTGGAGATTGCACATTCTCCTCGTGTCTGTGTGGGTTTCCTCCAGGTGCTCCGGTTTCCACCCAGAGTCCAAAGATGTGGAGGTTCGGTTGATTGGTCATGTTAAAAAATTGCCCCTTGGAATATTAGGATGCTTAGCTTAGAGGGATTAGTGGGTAAAATATGTAGGGATTTGGGGGTAGGGCCTGGGCGGGATTGTGGTCGGTGCAGACTTGATGGGTCAAAGGGCCTCTTTTTGCATTGTAGGGGTTCTATGATGACAGGCTGGATGGACAGAAAGACAAAGGAGTGGATTTAATCAAGTATAACTGCAGGAATCAAAAAGGTTGCTAAGTACAGTTAGATAGTTAGGCCAGGAACAAACAAAGGCCTGGCAGCAATTAAATGAGAAAATGAGGGCAAAAACCTAAGACGAAGAAGGAGAATCAGATAGGTGGGTAACACTGAGATGCAGACAGAGGGAGACTCGAAGAAAGCAAGACAAAAAGGAAGATAATAACAGCCCCACTAAGGCTATGCTGACAACAAAAGAAGGGGAGGGACAGCTGAAATCATGAAGTGGCTTATAAATGTATGGAATGATTTGGATGAAAAAATATGTGGACACAACAACGACAGATGCAATTTAATGAGGACGAGTGCAAAGTGCTGCACACCGGAAGGAAACTGCATCATGTTGATACACCACAAATGTCATTGAAATGGCTAAGAATAGAAGTCATGGGAGAGTCGGAAGTGATGTAGAATCAATGTTCTGCATTTCAATCAATACAAAACAATCAATAAAACTAAATAAACATTTAATTACACAGCCAGAACAGTAGAATGAGTCAGAAGAAGTTACTATCAAACCGTCAATGCCCCATTAGGTCTTCACTGCTGACCACTGAGATACAAAGGGCACGTTCTAACACTGGGGACAAATGCACATACAAGCGTGGCATGGCAGCACAGTGGTTAGCACTACTGCCTCATAGCGCCAGGGACTCAGGTTCAATCCTGGCTTGGGTCACTGTCTGTGCAGAGTCTGCATGGGCTTCCTCCGAGTGCTCCGGTTTCCTCCCATAATCCAAAAGATGCGTTGGTTAGGTGCATTGGCCGTGCTAAATTCTTCCTCAGAGTACCTGAACGGGTGCTGGAGTGTGGTGACTAGGGGATTTTCACAATAACTTAATTGCAATGTTAATGTAAGCCTACTTGTGATGAATAAATAAACAAAGGTGAGTTTTCAGGACATTTTGGAGCACTTTGATCTTTTCAGAATAATGGTCTTAGAGGTAAAGCAAATTGTTAAAAAAAAGCATCACAACTGTAGCTTTGGAAAATTCATTGTGAAAATCAGAGGAGGAAACATGAGACTTGTTTGCAACAAAGTGCATGGGAACAGAAGACACACAAGGTGGGGTCCAAAATATCAATTTAGTGCTTTTCTCTACGGCTTCAATGAGACAGCATCCGTGTGCTGCGCTCTGGGAGAATTGCCTTCTTGTACATGTGCATAGAACTCCCACCAACCTGAAGAAGGAGCAGCACTCTGAAAGCTAGTGGTGTTTGCTACCAAATAAACATGTTGGACTTTAACCTGATGTTGAGACTTTTTACTGTGAATACACATATTCTGCTCGGGGTGAACATCGTAACTGCTTGGTTACGTGAACACCTCTGTTGACCATTAAATGTCAAAAATGCGACAGAGCCCTCATTGCTTCACATTTAAATTAATTGAAGGCAGCTTTATAAAGCATCCACAAATTTCAAATGTTGTTGCTAGCAATTTTTCCAACTAGGTGCTGCAGTAGAGATTTGCACCCTGGAGTCCCAAATTGAAATATTACGAGAGCATCTCCACAGGGATAAGTTGCCACTGCACTTTCTTTTCTCTTTGCAAAGTTATGCTTTATATTTATACTGAAGTTACTTAAAGTAAATACTGCGTGTTGAAGTTTTGCAGCACAATATGGAAAGAACATTCTTTCCTAGGGTAGAAAGATCAAGTACTAGGGGATACAGGTTTAAGATGTAGAGGGAAAAGTTTAAGAGATGTGCAAGGCAAGTTTTTTTACACAGAGGTGATGAATATCTGGAACATGCTGCCTGGGGAGATGGTGGGAGCAGGTACAATAGCAGCATTTAAGGGGCAACTAGACAAATACATGAATAGGACGGGAATGAAAGGATATGAACCACGTAAGTGCATATGGTTTTAGTTTAGGCAGGCATCATGATCAGCGCAGGCTTTTTTCTGTAATACATTTGAACACATTACACAAAATACACCTTCTTCGTATAGATTTCAGCTTTCTTGGACTGGTGCTTTACAATGCATTCACATGACCTGCTTATGTCCTTGGTTTCTTTTGACTCAAGACCTTGCTTTCCTTCAATGATTGGCAATGATTGGCAAGGGATTTGTCTTTGTACTATTTTCAAAAGCCACACTAGATCGTCCTGTACCAGAAACAGAAAATGCTGGAAACACTCAGCAGGGTAGGCAGCATCTGTGGGAAGAGAAGCACAGTTAATGTTTCAGTTAGTCTGAGGAATTGGATGATCTCCTACTGCACTGCTTCGAGTCAGTCCACTGGTCAGTATATACAAACTCTGCAAACAGCCTGAATAAGTATACCACTACAGTAACTAACTTCATTAGTCAGTCTGTAGAAGACTGTTGCAAAGCAGCAAATCCACGTGTTTCCTGACTGTAAATCATGAAAGAATAGGGATATCTACTGGCTGCCAAAGTCTAGGTCTGAGATGTTCAAATCAGGTGACGCTGATTTACGCAAGAAAGCCAAATATGATCTAAGGAGATCCAGCAAAGATGCCAAAAAACAGTACCTGACCAATTTCGAGTCTAGGCTAACCACACGGATTCCCATCGACTATGGCAAGATTTGCAAGACATAACAGGCTACAAGGTGAAGGGATATAAAATCGCCGTCTCCAATGCACCTTTCCCTGATGAGCTCAATGCATTGAGCAAGAGGTCAGCAAGAGCACACCCTCCATTCTGGAAAGCTCAGAGGATCCACTACAGTTTGCCTACCACTGCAACAGATCCACAGCAGACACCATCTCCCTGGCCCTGCACTCAACCTTGGAACACCTAAATAACAAAGACACTCATATCAGACTCCTATTCATAGACTGCAGCTCAGTCTTGAACACCGTTATTCCTAAGAGACTCATCTTCAAACTTCATAGGTTTGACGACTCCTTCTGCAACTGGGCCCTAGACTTCACAACACATAGACTGCAGTCAGTAAGGATAGGCAACAAACCTTCTCCACAATCATCCTTAACACTGGTGCTCCACAAGGCTATTTTCACAGTCCCTATTATACTCATACATCTCTGATTGTATGGCCAAATTCCCCTCCAACTCAATTTTCAAATTTGTTGATATCACCATTGTTGTTGGTTGGATCTCAAACAATGGCAAGGTGGAGTATAGGAATCATCGAATCGCTACAGTGCGGAAGGAAACTATTCTGCCCTTCAAGTTTGAACTGACCACAATCCTACCCAAGGCCTATTCCTGTAACCTTCACATATCTATCCGGCTAATCCCCCGACACTAAGGGTCAATTTAGCATGGCCAATCAACCTAATCAGCACATCTTTGGACTGTGGGAGGAAACTGGAGCATCTGGAAGAAGCCCATGCAGACATACAGAGAATGTGCAAACTCACACAGACAGTGATCCAAGCTGGGAATTGAACCTGAGTCCCTGGTGCTGTAAGACAGCAGTGCTGTGTCACCGTGAGGCACGAGGAATGAGATAGAGAATCTGGTGAAATGGTGCAATGACAAGAATCTCTCCCTCAATGTAAACAAAACAAAGGAGATGGACATCAACTTTGAGAAGTGTAGTAGAGGCCATGCCCCTTCTACATCAATGGGAACAAAATAGAAATGGTCGGGAGCTTCAGATAATCAACAAACTGTCCTCGTCCCTCCATGTAGAGTCTATAGTTATAAAAGCCTAGCAATGCCTCTACTTTCTCAGGAGAAATTTGGTATGTCCGTGATAAATCTCACCAACTTCTATAGAAGCACCAAAGAAAGCACTCTTTCTGGCTGTATCACAGCTTGCTATGGCGCTTGCTCTGTCCAAGACTGTAAGAAGCTACAAAGGGTCATGAACAAAGCCCAGTCCATCACTCAAACCAACCTCTCATCCATTGACATTGTTTACATTTACAGTTGTCTCGAGAAAGCAGCCAGCATAATCAAGGATCCCACGCACCCTGGACATACTTTCTTCCGCCTTCTTCTTTTGGAAAAAAAATTTAAAAGTCTGAGCTCACATACTGATCGACTCAAGAACAGCTTCTTCCCTGCTGCTATCAGACTTTTGATGCACCTACCTCGTATGAAGTTGATCTTTCTCTACATCTAATTATGACTGTGCCACTACATTCTGCACTCTGATCTTTCCTTCCTTATGGACTTTAGTAAGGCTTTTGATAAGGTGGCCCATGGAAGACTTCTACAGAAAATGCAGATGTGTGGAATAGAGGGTGATTTAGCTAATTGGATTAGAAATTGGCTGGCAGATAGAAGACAGAGGGTGGTGGTTGATGGGAGATATTCATCGTGGAGTTCGGTGACGAGTGGTGTGCCTCAGGGGTCTGTTTTGGGGCCCCTGCTGTTTGTAATTTTTATAAATGATCTGGATGAGGGTATTGAGGGATGGATCAGTAAATTTGCAGATGATACTAAAGTTGGTGGTGTGGTAGATAGTGAAGAGGGGTGTTTTAGTTTACAGAGTGACTTGGACAAGTTGCAGAGCTGGGCCGAGAGGTGGCAAATGGAGTTTAATGTGGAAAAGTGTGAGGTAATGCACTTTGGCAGGAACAATAAATGTGTAGAGTATAGGGCTAATGGTAGGGCTCTTAATAGTGTTGAGGAACAGAAGGATCTTGGTGTATGTGTCAATAGATCCCTGAAAGTAGGCAGTCAAGTGGATAAAGTTGTTAAGAAGGCATATGGAGTCTTAGCTTTTATTGGTAGGGGGATTGAATTTAGGAGCCGCAGCATCATGTTGCAACTGTACAAAACTCTAGTGCGGCCGCACTTGGAGTATTGTGTGCAGTTCTGGTCCCCACATTATAAGAAAGATGTGGAGGCATTGGAGAGGGTACAGAGGAGGTTTACCAGGATGTTGCCTGGTATGGAGGGCAGGTCCTATGAAGAGAGGTTGAAGGATTTGAGGTTGTTTTCGTTAGAAAGGAGGCGGCTAAGAGGGGATCTTATTGAAGCATATAAGATGATTAGAGGTTTAGATAGGGTGGACAGTGATAGCCTTTTTCCTAGGATGGAGAAAGCTAGCACGAGGGGACACAGCTTTAAATTAAGGGGTATGAGTTATAGGACGGATATCAGAGGTAGGTTCTTTACTCAAAGAGTGATTAGGGAGTGGAATGCCCTGCCTGCAGCTGTTGTAGATGCGCCAAGTTTGGTGGCGTTTAAGAGGTTAGTTGATAAGTATATGGATGAGAAGGGAATGGTTTAGTTAGGAGGGGCATTGCTTTTTATTTTGGTCGGCACAACATCGAAGGCCGAAGGGCCTGTTCTGTGCTGTATTGTTCTATGTTCTATGTTCTATGTCTGGCATGCCTTGTCTGTATAATGCACAAAAAACAATACTTTTTGCTGTATGCTAATACATGTGACAATAATAAATCAAATCAAATCAAATGCCTCATAATTTTGTAGCCTCTATCAAGTCTCCCCTGAGCCTCCGTGTCTCCAGTGAAAACAAGCCTAGTTTAATCATAAAGTAATGGAAGGATCTGTAATAGAGTGAGACTAAATGTAGTGGGAGAGGGCATGTGTGGCGCATTAAAATACCACCACAGACAGAGCAGTTGGGCTGAATGCCATGCTATTGTGCTGTAGATCGCATGTTAAGAAATGCATAATTTTTCCAATTACAAAGTCTGCAGGATTTTCCAAAATCAGTCACGCAGCATAACACTGCCAAATCCAATTTGCACAATCTGCTGACAGGACTCAAAAAAAACCCCAACTTACTTTCGCTGTACACATCCAGAAACAGAAAGCATTACAGTTAGAGCTGAACAAAACGTTATCTTATAGGCTATTTCTATACGTACAAACAGACATATATGCACACACAAATATATGTAACATATACAGGATGACGTATAGGATATGTACAGTAAAATATATCATTTCAGACCATTTACCGCACTACAGAACGTCTTAGTTGTATTTGCTGCTGTTCAGTCACCCAGGGGTTAATGAATTAAATTTGGATCTCGTGTCTTTATCATGCAGTTATTTCAAGCAATTAAATTTCCAGTGGCAGAGTTCCATTCAGCCAGCTGAGCCTGCACATGACGATGTAATACCAGTAAGACTGTGCAGCTCAAAGAGCTAAGCTGCCCTGCTGTTTTCAACAACAGCCTTGCAGATGTACCTTCCAAACAAGCAGCATGGTGCAAACCGTAGTCTGTGATCTAGCAGAAATTGGGTCCAATTTGAGACAGCTGTCATGCTGTCTTGTTCCTGCCCATCGCTGAAAAGAAAAACTGCCCAGAATGTACAGTACTATCAAAGTCGCTCACCCGCCCTTGAACAGGAACAGTTTTAAGTTGAATCTGGAAACTGGCAACAGTGCGCTGCTAAAAACAATCTTGTTTTCCATCTATGAAATAATTCACGTTCCCTGTCTAATTTCTGAAACTACTTCGCTGCGCTGGCTAATGAAAGTCTGAAGCTTCAGACACCATTTGGGGAATCAAAGCTTGCAATCTAGGGAATGACAATGCAGAAATGCTTTTAGTTCTGAAATGTCAAAGTCACAGATTTCAGCCACATTTACAAAAAACCAAATAGGACAAATTCTAGGTTCACCAGGACCTTAACTGGGACGGAGCATTTGAGCTATAAGGAGAGACTGGAAAGGCTTGAATAGTTTTGTCTAGAGCAGAGAAGGCTGAGGGGTGGACATGATTGAAGTGTATATGATTAAGAGGGGTATGGCCAGAGTGAATAGAAGCAGCTGTACCTCTTGGTTGAGGGATCAATCATGTGGGGGCACAGTTTTAGAGTAAGAGGCAGGAAATTCAGAGGATTTGAGACAGAGAAAAATTATGCAGGGGTTTGTGGGAATCTGGCATGCACTGCCTGAGGTATAGAGACCAGAAATCTTATGACCTTTAAAAATATTTGGATGAGCACTTGAAATATTGTAACATTTGAACATATGGGACAAGTGCAGGAAAATGGGATCAGCGTGCCTTTAAAGTAAAATTAAAGCTTAAAACTTATTAGCATCAAAATTCGGCTTACTGTAACACTGCAATGAAAATCTCCTACTCGCATGTTCAGGTCAATGCATCTAGTCAGCATGTCTTTCAGACTGTGGGAGAAAACCAGAGCACCCGTAGGAAAGACATGCAGACAGTGCAAACTCCACACAGACAGTGACCCAAGCCCCCACATGATTGACCCGAGCCCTTGCACTGTGAGGCAGCAGTGCTAACCATCCTAACGGTAGTTGTCCATGCAGACTCAATGGGTCAAAAGACTGTTTCTGCACTCTGTAACTCTATCATTCTCCAAAAAGCAAAAGTCACAATTTTCGCATTTATAATGGCATGTTTCTGTCTTTTTTCTTGAGAAAGGTAATTTAATTTAATTAAACAGGAGAGTTGTCTGCCACAAAAAGCCTTAAAAGAATGCACAACTGAAGTGCCTGAACTGATATGGATAAGGGCCAGGAGCTAAAATGTGGGAGTAAGCTGCATAGTTATTTTGTAATTGCCACAGACACAATGGGCTGAATGGCCTCTTACAGTGCTGTAAATTTCTATGATTTTATAATTCAAAAACAAGCATCGGTTGAACTTCAGTTCTTAATGACTGTAAATCTATAGAACTCTTCAGTGTGATTTCAATACCCAAGAACAGGGTATATTTAATGCATGGATACAATTCTACTATGTCAACTATGATCTGGAATGAGGCTTTGAGGAAATCAGGAGTCAGTAAATTCTGATGAAAGGTTACCAACCTGATAGACTGACTGTCAGTTTCTCTTTCCATAAATAGTATCAGATCTGCTGAGTATTTTCAACATTTTATTTCTTATTTCAAACCTAGAAAGGTACTTTGCTTTTATATATGTCAGGGATTCACCCAGTCCTCTCACTAATATTGATCGTAGAATCCCTGCAGTGCTGGAGGTGGCCATTTGGCCCACTGAGTTCTGCACCATCCACAATCTCACCTAGGCCCTATTCCCATAACTCCACACATTTACCCTGCTAATCCCCTGACACTAAGGGTCAATTTAGCATGACCAATTCACCTAATCTGCACACCTTTGGTGTGTGGGAGGAAACCGGAGCACCCCGATGAAACCCACATAGACATGGGAAGAATGTGCAAACTTCATAGCTCTCTCAACCAGTATCCGCAAGGAGAGATTACACGATCACATTCCATCTTACTGCTTGTGGGTCCTTGGGCAGAAACTGGCTGTGACATTTGCCGAGCACGTGCAGCATGTTAAACAGCAATATTTCAATTGCAAGGTGTTTTTTCAAGGACGTGGAGAACACCTCAAGTTTTTCTTTGTCATATTTCACATTTCACAAAAGCGATCTGTGAATTTAAAGCAGCCGTAACTGTTCAGAAGTGTTTAGTTTGTAACCACCAGCATAGCTACATGGGCAGTTGGAGGAAACACTGTCATGTGTTACAATGGAGAGAATTCTCTTGCACGATAATAGAAAATAGAATCTGTGGATAATTGATGCCCCACTATTTTTATTTTGCATAACAGTACCCTACTGGTGTGAAAGAATGCAGGCAATACAAGTTAAAAATCTAGTTATTATTTAGCAGGACAGACACACAGAGTATAAGCAACATGTGAAATTTAACCAAGATGCAAAACAACACCAAACTTTGGGGAGATGTTGGCCGAGTGGTATTATCTCTAGACTATTAATCCAGAAGCTCAGCCAATGTTCGGGGGACCCAGGTTCGAATCCCATCACGGCAGATAGGGGGATTTGAATTCAATAAAAAAATCCAGAATTAAGAACCTACTGATGACTGTGAAACCATCGTTGATTGTTGGAAAAATCCATCTTGTTCACTAATGCCCTTTAGAAAAGGAAATCTGCCTTCCTTACCTGGTCTGGCCTACATATGACTCCAGAGTCACAGCAATAGGCTGCCTCTCAGCTGCCCTCGGGCAACTAGGGATGGGCAATGCCCATGTCCCAAGAATGAATTTTAAAAAAAGACTTGCACTATTGTCTATAAGAATTCTGATTGATAGTTGGACAGGCAGATAATTGAGAGTGCTAATAACACACATGTCACAGCGTCCTTCCTCAGCTTATCTGAGGAAAGGCAAAGTTCAGCCTAAACTTTATGAAAACCTTGTAATCTCCTCTGATCAGAATTTTACATTAAAACTCATGGCATTAAATTTTCACTTTGCTTTCTTGTATTTTCTTTTCCCTCCATCTGAAACCTCCAATTCCAGATCACAAACCCAGTAAAACAGCAGGTTTCCTGCTCGAGGCTGTGCACAAATTAGTATCGAGCAAATGAGTAGCGTGGTCCACTGCCAGACGCAGAAGTCTGCTGCCAGACACAGACTGGGGACTCACTACAAGCAGCTTTATTCAGCAACAGTACAGTCACTTATCTTAATTATTCTTCCATGGGTTGGGAGTGTCACTGGCAAGGCCAGCATTTGATGTTGATCCCTAATTACCCATAAACTGAGTAGCTGGCTCAGCCATTACACAGGGCAGTACAGAGTCAACTACATTGCTATAGGTTTGGAGTCACATGTAGGCCAGACAGGTAAGGACGGTAAATTTCCTTCCCTAAAGGACATTTTTAAAAATTCATTTGTGGGACACGGGCATTGCTGATCAGCATTTATTGTCCACCCCCAGTTGCCTTGTTCAGAGGGCAGTTGAGCGTCAGCCACGTTGCTGTGGCTCTGGAGTCACATGTAGGCCAGACAGGTAAGGACGGAAGATTTCCTTCCCTAAAGGACATTAGTGAACCAGATGGGTTTCTTGGACAATGGTTTCATGGTCATCAGTAGATTCTTAATTCCAGACATTAACTGAATTCAAATTCTGCCCGAGGTGGGATTCATATCCGAGCATCCAGAACATTAGCCGAGTTTCTGGAATAACAGTCTAGCGATAATACCACTAGGCCATCGCCTTCCCTATTAGTCAACCTGATGTGCTTTTAACAATAGTCACTGAGTTTCATGGGCCACCATTAATGAGACAAGGTTTTGAATTCCAGGTTTGTAGTGAGCTGAACTGATTTGTAACCATGTCCCCAGAGCATGATTTTGGGCTCCTGGATTGCTCATCCAGTCATATTACCGCAATGCCACCATCTCCCCCTAATTTTCTTTCCAATTATCTGATCTTACAATAACAATTGAATTGGATCACTGCCAACTTGTTTCCAAGTCTTAAAAGTGCCACTCTCAAAGTTGGGAATTGCATTTTAATCTCCTCCGTTCTCCCCCACCCCCTACCACATCCTCTTGAAAGGAACTGCAAACCAAGCTCAAGAAAAAGTAAAACTGAAGTCTGAACCAAGTGACAAAAATATTTGTCTTTTCATAAGAGAGACAAGGAGTTAAAAGTTCCTTGCCACACTGGTTTGACTTACTGGCACAGCATAAAATTCCAACCTCCCATAAAATATATATACAAAATGTCTTCTACTGAGCTGCTTATGCCCACCCTCTCAATCGCTCTCACTAATTTAGAATCCATCTCATGAATGAATATTTGTCCGGCCTATCTTTCATTTCACTTCCTGCCACTGTCTCAAATTTTTGATAAGAGCAAAGTAGTGGTTCTGCTCCTGGAATAGTAATTTGTTGGTCATGAGTTCAAATACCAAGTTGAGATCGTGAATTCTGAAAAAACTACTAACCGTCAAGACTTTCAAGAAAAGAACACAATTGATTCATTCATGTTCTTAGGGAGATGGAATCTGACCTAAAAATAATCAGTCTCAAAATCCCTGCTTGGCTGTCGCTGCTCTTTCAAATGGTCTAGCAAGACAACCCTGTTTAAAAGGAGCACTGGGAAACAGAAAGACACCTTACTGACACTTCCCTGCAGTAACTAAGAGATGGGATGGAGACATACATTGCCCCTATCCTGCAACAAGATCAGGAAGATACCAGCTTTAAGCTTCTGCATAGGTGGAATGAGCTGCTAATTCTACAATTGGGCTGCACAGGAGATGTCTATTTGGCCCATCAAGCCTATTGTATGTCTTTGAAAGGAGCAGCAATGCAGGGCCCCATGCACCTAATCTTTTGTCAGTACTCCTGCAGGTTCATCCTCAGTTATCTGTCCAATTTCTTCTCAAAATTATTCATCAGTTTCCACCATCTTTCCAGGAATCGCATCCCAAGCTCCGACAACTCTCTGAATGAAAACATTTCTTCTCATCCAATATGTTTAAATCTGTGGGCCTCCATTTTCCAGTCACGTTGCACCTGGCGTTAGAGCACAGCAAGGTCCGAGAACCACAGGTGGGGGCTTTAGCGTATTCAGTGCCCTGCCACAAAACCTCACTAGTACCTGGATGTAATCTGTAGGTGTGGGTGCCCAGTAAGGGTGGGTGCCAGATCAGCATAATTAAATAATCATTTAAATATGTATGGTCCATTCGAGGCCACATATTCCCTGATTCTGGGATTTTTCAACCCTCGGGTGCTCCTAATGAAGGAGCGTTGTTCCGAAAGCTTGAGATTTCAAATAAACCCATTGGACTATAAACTAGTGTCGAGTGACCTCTCATCTCGTACTTTTCTTTGCTGATTGTTCTTTGAGAACAGCCCAACTTTCCTGACCTCTCCTCAGAACTGAAGCCCCTCTTCACTGGGGGCATCTTATTCAACCAGAGTTCCTTTCCTTGACGTTACCCAGCAACCCCTGTATGTGGCAGCGATGGCTTGCGGAGAACACAGAGCACAACGGTGTCCATTCCTACTGTCAGTCTTCACTTACAAATGCAAAACAAAAGCAAAATCCACATGAATGAGGAACTGGAGGACACTAAATCTCCAATGGAGGGCAAGTATCCTCAGTGTGGGGAGGGGGGAAGAGAAAGAGGGATAGGGATAGAGAGAGAGAATGTAAAGAGGAATAAAAACACTGAAGAAGAAAAATAGCATTTCATTCAGTAGGCTGTACTCCCATCCAGCCTCGCAGTAAAGCTCATCCATGAAGGACTCAAGTTAAAGAAAAAAAAAGGGGGTGTAGATTGGAAGATCAAAATAATACACTGGAACCATTTACTTGCTTATTAACCACTTAACTATCCTGACAATTTCCTCATTCACGCTTACAAAAGAAAAAATTTCCTTAGCTCCTGTTTAAATACTGTAATTTCTCACTTTAAGATGGCAAGACTGATCTTTCTCACTTAAGCTTAAATTTCTGTCGCAATACAGCTGAGGAAAAATTTAATTTACCACTGTTGCTTTGGAGGGTACATTTCCACTATTTTTGTTTTAAAAACTGGTTATTTCCTGTATTCTAAATCTCATCTAAAAAAAAGCTACAATGCCTCAGATCCTCAGCCAATGTTTTATCAATGGAAGGCTCATGCTTGCATTGTGCACTTGAAATTGAGTGATATTCCACTTGGAGGCAATGACAGACTTATCAAACTAATTTTTCCATCAACCAGTGAATTAAAGGCCACATACTTTAATTGCTTTTGGACACATTATACTGGAGAAAATATTATAACCCCAATTCCCTCACACAAGGTGGCACAATGGTTAGTACTGCTGCCTTACAGCGCCAGGGACCCAGGTTCAATTCCATGCTTGGATCACTCTCTGTGTGGAGCCTGCACATTCTTGCCGTGTCTGAGTGAACTTCTTCCGGTTTCTTCCCATAGTCCAAAAGACCTGCTGGTTAGGTGAATTGGCCACGCTAAATTCTCCCTCATTGTACCCAAACAGGCGCCATAGTCTGGCGACTGGGGGATTGTCATGGTAACTTCATCGCAGTGTTAACGTAAGCCTACTTGTGACACGAATAAATAAACTTTAACTTAAAACACACAAGATAGATTCCACCAGACACAAAATGAGAAAGTGAGGAAGAAAACAATACTGACAGCTAACTGCAATCTCCACTTCCCCTGCCTACCGTAAAGATAATGGCTTTGCCAAATTAATAACTGCTAAAGAGGTCACTGGCACTTGGGCAGGACAGAAGCTATCATGCTAGCACAGTGCAACGGTTGCAACCTATTCTGTGACACAAGCAGTTTACTTTTAGCCTTGCCTTCAGCTTGCAAAACAAACAGCAGCACCCGAGGACCATCCCAGCTCTCCAGCATCTCTTGCTTTTGCCAAAACGAATCAAGCTCCTTTCTTGCGCTGAGGGCAGCTGACAAGGTTGAAAATAGGAGAAAAATTTATCGCTGCTGTCGAAATCATGCACTGAGGCCATGTGACTAAATCAGGACAGCTCTCTGGATAGATGGTCTTAAAAAAAACAAAGTGAAGACCAGAGAAAAACATGTTGGCCTACTTTAAGCAATTACTAGCTTTTCCATGGCATTACTCATGGGGAAACATCTGAAGAATCAGAAGTTGCCATCACAAATGGTTGCCAGTTTTCCCCTACTTTCTTCCCTTCTTATTTCTTACTTTCTTTTCACTAGCTTGAGATGTTTGCTCTCTTTTGACTGATAGGGTTTTTTTGGATTTCTATTATGTTCTTCTTTGCTTTTAAAGTTCCTTGATCCTTATAGTTCTGTTCTGCCTTTACTCAGTTTTAGAATTATGAAGGCCAAGAGATTTGGATGATGTGATCCTTTGCACTGCTGCTAAGGCTGGATCAGAGGTTCCACAAAAGCATTAGTTGTGACTCAGTGGCTAGAGCTCACACCTCTGAGTTGGACTGCAGAGGGCTCAAGTTCCACTTCAGAGACATGAAATCAAGATCTAGGTGCACACTCCAGTGTTGTGCGAGGGGAAGTGTTGCACTGTTGTGGCTGCCATCTTTCTATGAGAGAATGGAGAGGAGGCAACGGCCTAATGGTATTATCACTTCCTATAAATTCAGAAACTCATCTAATGTTCTTGGGACCCAGGTTCAAATCCCACCACAGCAGATGGAGGAATTTGAATTCAATAAAAAAAAATCTGGAATTAAGAATCTACTGATGATCATGAAACCATTGTTATTTGTTGGAAAAACCCATCAGGCTCATTAATGTCCTATCAGAAAGGAAATGTACCAACTTGGGAATTTTCATAGTAACATAGTAGTCAGAGGAGGTTTACTAGGATGTTGCCTGGTATGGAGGGCAGGTCCTATGAAGAGAGGTTGAAGGATTTGAGGCTGTTTTCGTTAGAAAGGAGGCGGCTAAGGGGGGATCTTATTGAAACATATAAGATAATTAGAGGTTTGGATAGGGTGGACAGTGATAGCCTTTTTCCTAGGATGGAAAAAGCTAGCACGAGGGGACACAACTTTAAATTAAGGGGTATGAGTTATAGGACGGATATCAGAGGTAGGTTCTTTACTCAAAGAGTGATTAGGGAGTGGAATGCCCTGCCTGCAGCTGTTGTAGATGCGCCAAGTTTGGTGGCGTTTAAGAGGTTAGTTGATAAGTATATGGATGAGAAGGGAATGGTTTAGTTAGGAGGGGCATTGCTTTTTATTTTGGTCGGCACAACATCGAGGGCCGAAGGGCCTGTTCTGTGCTGTATTGTTCTATGTTCTATGTTCTATGTTAACTAAGCCCACTTGTGACACGAATGAATAAAATTTAAAAATGCCATGCAGTCCAGTATCCCACGAACACACAACATGTAATCAATCCCCTGGAACATCACCCACTTGGAATTCACAATCCTAGATATGTAATTGGGAATGGAAGAGGTGGATGTTCTTACCATGGAACAGATTGTTATAACAACTCAAAAGTTGCCATTTGGAGGGTTTAGACTAACTGCTTTTTTTTTGCAAAAGCCCTTTTTGTGAGATACTACCTTCCTTTGGGTTGCTTTTTTTTAAGTGGTTCGAATTGTGTGGCTGTCCATACGACAATACAGGAAAACTTCAAGAATGTGAGAGAAAAACAGCAGGTTATTCAGTCACCTGAGCCTGCTCTGCCACTCAATATGATTATGGCCTTAAATCCACATTCTTGCCGGCCTGCCATCCCCCAGAACCCCCGACCCCCTTGTCGACCAAAAATCTGAAATCTCCACAAAAGGACACTGATTATAATTAGTAATTGTAGATTAGTAATTATAAGATATTTTCCCAATAGCGCAAGAACCGCTTAACATTTCCTCATCGCAAACAGAAACCGAGCACTCAAAAAGCAGCTTTGCCTGCTTCTATTCTTCTGGCAACTGTAAATTGGTGTTAATTGCTCAGATATTTCAAACAACTTACATTAGAAGCTGACAACTACCCAGCCTGGTATCTCAGCATCAACTCGATGTTTCTTAAGGGATACATTTTGCAGAATTCATATCAAATTTTATGAAATCTTGATTTGATTTATTACTGTCACACGCATTAACAATGAAAAATGTTGTTTCTTGCACGCTATACAAAGCATACAAAGAAAATTTTCAGGATTTTCCATCCTAAATATGCAGCATCTAAATGAAGCCACAGAATAAAATGCTGGAAAATCTCAGCAGGTGTGGCAGCATCTGTAAGGAGAGAAAGGAGTTGATGTTTTGAGTCCAGATGACCCTTTGTCAAAGTCCGAAGTGTGCATGGGATCTTTGATTATGCTGGCTGCTTTTCCGAGGCAGTGGGAAGTGTGGACAGAGTCAATGGATGAGAGGCTGGCCTATGTTCTGGGCACATTTTCCTCCGTCGGGAAAAAAGACAAAAAATCTGAGGTCATGTACCAACCGATTAAAGAGCAGTTTCTTCCCTGCTGCCCAAAGGGTCACCCAGATCTGAAACATCAACTCTTTTCTCTCCTTACAGATGCTGCCAGATCTGCTGAGATTGTCCAGCATTTTCTCTTGTGGTTTTAGATTCCAGCATCTGCAGTAATTTATTTTTATTTAAATGAAGCCCTTGAGCAAATCAGTTGGCACGTAAGCATGGTTAATTGCCCAGCAAGATGAATTGTACACAGATACTCAATCAAATTTCTGGAGGAATACTGACTAAGCAATGAATTTGGCCTGATATAACTGTATAGCCATTTCGGATGTCTGTTTCCAAGAAAGTTTTTTTTTAGAAAATTAAATTCCTTGGGCACCTTCCACTTTCTCGACCACATCCAGTGTATTTCAAAGGCTCTGGAACTAATCATGTTCCCCCCTCCCCCACTGAGTGCTTTGATTTTGCAGTTCTGCTTGTAAAGCAGAGTAACAGCTTGTCACTGTGAACCCTTCAGTAATAGTCCTGCTGTCCACAAATGTACGCTATTATTTTATTGGATGCAGTTAATTGTCAAATTTCATTTCACCCAACAGGAGGGTGTTTACAACTGACTTGAACATGCTCATTCCACACATTTAACTTGGCTCCTGTTTGCACACGCCAATGCAACAGACCTGACTCAGTCAGAAGCACTCCCACCTTGGAGTCAGAAGATCATCCCACTTCAGAGACCTGACACTTCCAATGCAGCAACGGAGAAATGATGCACTCTCGGAGGTCTTTTGAATGAAATGACAGACTATAGCTGAACAGATAGATGAAGTGATTAAGGGATATGGGATACTTTGCCTTATACCCAAGGCATGGAACGTAGATTGTGCTGTAACTGTATAAAACAACAGTTGGGCCACAGTACCGTGCACAGTTACACTCATCACCATAAAGGAAGGACATGATCATATGAAAGAGGGCACTGAGAAGATTTATGAGGATGTTGTCTGGAATGGAGAATTTTAGCTGCAAGGCTGGAATTGTTTTCTTTGCAAAAGATGGCAGAGACATGATTTAGTTGGGGTGCATGTAAATGAGAGACCTGGGATAGCACAGTTAAAAGGGATCTACTTCCTTTAGCAGATAGGTCAATAAAATAATTACGCAGCATAGATTTAAAGATAGGGAAGTTGAAGACAGGGAGAAATGCTTTCAAATGTTCACAAATGTTCTAAATTCACTATCTGAAAGTGTGAATGGAGACTGAAACTGTACACGGCTCCAGATTAAGAGCTGAAAAATGGGATTAGGCTGGATAACTCATTTCAATTTTTCTACTTATTAGTCACAAGTAGGCTTACACTACATAATGAAGTTACTGTGAAAATCCCCAAGTCGCCACGCTCTCACGCCTATTCGGGTACAAGGAGGGAGAATTCGGCATGGCCAATATACCTAACCAGTATATTTTTCAGGTTGTGGGAGGAAACAGGAGCATGCAGAGGAAACCCACACGGACACGGGGAGAATGTGCAAACTACACACAGGCAGTGACCCAAGCCGGGAATGAGAGGCAGCACTGCTAATCACTGTGCCACCATGTCGTCCTTCATTTGCACTAGCACAGGTACAATGGGCCAAGTGGATTTCGCAAATGTCTGTGATTCTAATATCGTGTGTGTGTGTGTGTGTGTGTGTGTGTGTGTGTCCCCTCAGGTGGCTGCAAAATAATTCATGGGACTATTTTGATGAGCAGTAGGGTAGTCTTGCAGAATATTTAAACAATGTCCAAAACAGATGATCTGCTTATCACATTAGAATCATGGGACCCTGTGCTGTGCAAATTGGCTGCTGCTTTTCCTGAAATCACAACTGTGACCACACTTCAAAAAGTAGTTCACTGGCTCTAAAGCACTTTGTGATATGAGAGCTTCTGAAAGGTGCTATCTAAAATTACAAGACAACTGTGAGGAGGAAAGCTCAGAATTTCCAGACAGTTCCAAAAACAAGACACTCCCACCAATAGTTCTTTCTCTCGCAGAGACTGAGACAGCTTTTTCTTGATCACTGGGACCAATTTCAGTCCATCAATATACTGAAAGAAAAAGATAACAGATACCACACTCCCATCTGCTTCCATATTCAAACTCAGTTTATTAACACATCAAAATGCCTTTTGAAGTCCTTTTGATTTTGAAGATTGGAAAAAACATGTAAATGGACAATGCCACTGAGGTACACATCTGTGACCAGCTCAGGTGGGTGTTTTTCAAAGGCTGGGCTGCATTGGCACCACATCCACGCACCTGAGGCAGATCAGGCCCATGCTCCTGATTCATGTTATAACTGCAGAATCAGTGTCAACCAAAAGTGCTCTGCATGGACAAAGCCGCTCGAACCCCAAATAAAACGTCACTCGTATGTTGAGCTACAGTCATGCTTGAGGTCCTGCAAGACTCTCAGTATTCAAGGGAAGCCAGTGAAAGAGCCGCTACACAAGGGTTCAATGTTGACGGGCTGCAGTCATGCACCAGTTAAAAAAAAATTATAAATCGTAATGGCACAGAGGTAAAAACTAGGGTACAAATCCTTGAAACTTGTCTTTTAAATACCAATTTATTAGAATTTTCTGGATGATTTAACTTCCCAAGATCATTATCATGGTGTTTCATGATAATCAAGGTCATCTCTGAGTGGTCTAGTTTCCTCCCAGAGTTTAAAGATGTGCGGGTTAGGTGGATTGGCCACGCTAAAATTGACCCTAGAGTCAGGGGGATGAGCAGGGTAGATGAATGCTACAGGAACAGGACCTGGGTGGAATTGTGGTCGGTACAGACTCGAAGGCTAAAGAGCTTCATGTAGTCTAGGGATTTTATAAGTATGGAGTAAGGGTGAGGGAAATGGAATGACATGATTCACTCTAACAAGGGACACAGCAAAAAGACGGTAGGCTGAATGGCCTCTTTCTGTGCTGTAACTATTATATGACTTACTTGCTATGGGATGATACGAGATCATTCTATAGAAGTGTGCTTCATATTTCAATAATGGTACCACAAAAGCAAGTGGCGAGGTTCCAACATCAGTTCAGCTTCCAAATGAAAATTAATAGAAAAACTTATCACTGAAATAAAACATAATGTTTCACATAGTGAAGTATTCCTTGTTGGATGAGTGTGAATGACTCAGAGATGACAGAATACTCTTGGCAGCTTTGCTCTAAACAGTAGGAATGAGCGCGTGCTTCATCAACTCCCTATGGGGGACTGAGACACAGCTTGCTTCAATAAGACAGGCATCTTAGGGTGCATTTACTCTCCATCTGTAATCTTGGTGCAAAGTGGTTTCGCTATCCACAGATGCCAAGGTCATGGAGCAATTATAGTGGAATCTGGCACCAGCTTCCAACCCTGACATTGGAATGAGGCATCAAGAAGCTCCCTCTGGAGACTGCACAGACTTACATATTCAATTTTGACTCCCAGGTTCGTTACTGATGTGGTGTGAAGCATTCTGCTTGTTAATTGACCTTAACCTGATGGTGAGTGACAGCACTGCTAAAATGACTATTACAGGAATGCAAGGTGAAATTCACAACATCACTAAAAAAATAATAAAATCTGTAACATTTGTCTGTCAGCAAACTGTTTGAAATTATTTTGTTTACAGCATCAAGGTCTTGCAGCAACTTCAAAAACACCAATCATTGAAAAATATCTTTATAATCATGTAAAGGTCAGTTGGACAAAGCCAACTTAAATGAGGAGTTCATTGAGTGCTTTCAGGGTAGTTAGCAGTATTGTGCAACAAGATATGAGCAATAAATGTTCTCATAGTGGAGATGCCCCAAGGTCGCAGTGACCATTGTATGATTGAATTTTACATTCAGTTTAAGGGAGAGGGGAGTGGGTCTGAGATAATGTTTATAAACTTAAATAAGGGCCATTATGAGGGCATGAAGACTGCACAGACTGAGGCACGTGGTGTGTGTTCTGGAATAACATTTATCTGACTGGGCAGGATCAGCTACTGGTTAATGGTAACTCCCAGGATGTTGAAGCTCCTATTACTATTGCTTTCCAATGACATCCTGTACAGCTGAGACACCTGTGGTGCCATGAACTTGGCTCTGGTTGTGCTTCTCAGATGAACTACTGGTCAGTATTCAGAACTGAATACTGGCTGGACAGTGAACTCAGGGAATCCTGCACTATCTGCCAATTGTCTTAGTGGTCACCTATTCCCTCTCTCTTTGCATAGTGTTAAGTTGCTGGGTGACCACATTTATAAACATAGACACAGAAAATAGAAGTAGTGCATTCAACCCTTTGAGCCTGCTCTGCCATTTATTATGATCATGACTGATCATTCAACTCAATAGCCTAATCCCAACTTCCCCCTATATCATTGAACCATTCACCTCAAGAACTATATCTTATTCCTTTTTGAAAACATGAAATGTTTTGGCCTCAACTACTTTCTGTGGCAGTAAATTTCACAGGCTCACCATTCTCCAGGTGAAGAAATTTCTCTTCACCTCAGGTTTACCTCTGTATCCTGAGACTATTATCCCTGGTTCTGGGCTCCCCCATCATGGTGAGTATCCTTGGTGCATCTATCCTGTCTAGACTTGTTAGAATTTTATACGTTTCTATCAGATTCCCCCATCATTCTTCTGAAATCCAGTGAATATAATCCTAACGGACTCAGTCTCTCCCACCAGCCCAGGAATCAAACTGATAAACATTCAAACCACAAAGTTCTCAACCTCAGGGATGCATCGTAGTGAGGCCAACTACTGCAGTCGTTCCGACACTTGGAGCCAAAGCTACTGCATTGGGCGACACTTCCTGAACATGTGGTTATCCAAGAAACAGGAAATGCTGTGAAGCTCCCACACAAAGCAGGACGTGCACTCTAGGGCTCAGGGTTGCCTTGCATTCCTTGATTACATCATAAAACTTGTTTCTTAAAAAATGACTCACTGGTTACTCACTTTCTTTCTTCTGTTCCTACTGCCATAGGGAGGTTAACTGATTTTATTATCACATGTACATAGAACAAAGAACATTACAGCGCAGAACAGGCCCTTCGGCTTCGATGTTGCGCCGACCAATATAAAAAGCAATGACCCTCCAAACGAAACCATTCCCTTCTCTTCCATAAACTTATCAACTAACCTCTTAAACGCCACCAAACTTGGCGCATCTACAACTGCAGCAGGCAGGGCATTCCACTCCCGAACCACCCTTTGGGTAAAGAACCTACCTCTGATATCCGTCCTATAACTATCACCCCTTAATTTAAAGCTGTGTCCCCTCGTGCTAGCTTTCTCCATCTAGGAAAAAGGCTATCACTGTCCACCCTATCTAAACCTCTAATCATCTTATATGTTTCGATCAGGTCCCCTCTTAGCCGCCTCCTTTCTAACGAAAACAACCTCAAATCCTTCAACCTCTCTTCATAGGACCTGCCCGCCATACCAGGCAACATCCTGGTAAACCTCCTCTGTACCCTCTCCAATGCCTCCACATCTTTCTTATCATGTGGGGACCAGAACTGCACACAATACTCCAAGTGCGGCCGCACTAGAGTTTTGTACAGTTGCAACATGATGTTGCGGCTCCGAAATTCAATCCCCCTACCAATAAAAGCTAAGACTCCGTATGCCTTCTTAACAACTTTATCGACTTGATTGCCAACTTTCAGGGATCTATGCACATATACACCAAGATCCCTCTGTTCGTCAACACTATTAAGAGTCCTACCATTAGCCCTATACTCTACACATTTGTTATTCCTGCCAAAGTGAATTACCTCACACTTTTCCACATTTAAACTCCATTTGCCACCTCTCAGCCCAGCTCTGCAACTTGTCCAAGTCTCTCTGCAAACTATAACACCCCTCTTCACTATCTACCACTCCACCGACTTTAGTGTAATCTGCAAATTTACTAATCCATCCTTCAATACCCTCATCCAGATCATTTATAAAAATTACAAACAGCAGGGGCCCCAAAACAGACCCCTGAGGTACACCACTTGTAACCGAATTCCATGATGAATATCTCCCATCAACCACCACCCTCTGTCTTCTATCTGTATTAACTTATCACTGTATTAACGTACAGTGAAAAGTATTGCTTCTTGCGTGCTATACAGACAAAACTTACCGTTCATAAAGTACATAGGGAGGAGAGGATGCAGTCTCAGATAGGGTGAGGACAAAGATCAGCTTAATTTACAGTACGTCCATTCAAAGTCTGACAGCAGCAGGGAAGAAACTGTTGGTATGCGATCTCAGACTTTTGTGTCTTTTGTTCGGAATGTGTGGGATCCTTGATTATGTTGGCTGCTTTTCCGAGGCAGCGTGAAGTATAGTCAGAGTCAACAGATTGGAGGCTGGTTTGCATAATGGACTGGGCTACATTCACAACCCTTTGTAATTTCTTTTGTGGTTTTGAAGAGCAGGAGCCATACCATGTGATAGCATCGTTTCTGAACGTTTCTATGGTTCATCTGTAAAACTTGATGAGCTTCATTCTGGACATGCCAAATTTTGTTAATTCTTGAGAAAGTAGAGGCATTACTGGGCTTTCTTAATTATAGTGTCAATGTGGAGGGGCCAGGACAGGTTGTTGGTGATCTGAACACTTAGAAACTTGAAGCTCTCAATGACTTCCACTTTATCATCATTGATGTAGATAGGGGCATATCCTGCACTACGCTTCCTGAAGTCAATGACTATCTCTTTCGTTTTACTGACACTGAGACAGAGATTGTCATTGTATGCTTTACTTAACCTTTATTTTGTTTTAAATGTCTTTTTCAAATTTCCCCACATGATAACTAACTTAGTTTTGGTGGAAGGGAATCAAAGCCACAATACTCACCAGTCAATCAATTCATGGCTTTGCTGTCATGTCACAGCTTGACTTTATCTCTTCTGCTTCAGGGGACTGTTTTTATTTCATCTTCCAATAACGTCCTTTGGAGAACTTTGCAGTGAAGGGAGGAAGAGATGTTCTTCATGTCAAATATGCGAACTGTTTTCAAAGCAGGATGAAACACAGCTACAACCACTTCAACTCTGCTTATCCTGAACAAGTGCCTACATCAGGAAAATGATGCTGCTGACTGTTTGCTACTACCATAGGCACCAATAAAAAGGCAGTATTAAGTGCTGACTATTTTGGGCAGATGCAGTACTGTTCGCAGCTTGTTAAAATAATATTTCAGTCCTATTTAACAGCCCAATAAGACAATTGCAATTTACCAGGTTATCATCAGTTTTGGATCATTATTGGGGTATTTAGACAGAGGATGAAAATTCATTGTGCTTTTATTATCAACCACAGCAAACCATGGGCAAAGTACGCTAACATTAATTTGCTTACTGTAACTGGCAGGGAGTGTCTAAGTTACTCTTTTAAAATGCATTTCAAGCAATATGGCCAATTTGATTTTACAGTTTTACTTTTTAATTGAGATGGGACCGCAACTATTCAGTGGCCAATGCGAACAAGATTAAAGTTACTGTCCCACCCGTAGCTCTCATGAGATACTGGCAGCTCTCTTCTCTGAAGAGCTACAGCCTTTGTTGTATACCCTGTGCCAGCACAATTATTGATACATTCTGCACTCTAGCCTTTCCTTCTCCCCTATGTACTCTATGAATGGTATGTTTTGTCTGTAACAGCATGCAAGAAACAATACCTTTGGCTGTATTCCCAATCCACGTGACAATAATAAATCAATCCAATTCAAATGGGGAAGCACAGGTGAAAGAACAGCAACTGTGTAAAGCATCCAGCTTCAGACAAATGATCATTGTTTAACAGTCAACAGGGACAAAGTTAACAAAATAAAACTCCCAGGAACAGGGGAATTTTGACACCTTTGATTAAAATGGTAAGCAGAATGCATTAGCATTCTGATAACTTCTACATTCTTAAGCTAACAGGCACACTGTGCACCACCAACGTGGTGATTTCTCTTACTGATTAATTATTGAAATAAACTCCACACAAAGACACCCATTTGCACAGTTTTAGTTTAGATTGTACTGATATACTATTTGGTGTGGTGTTTCTTTCCCCAGTGCCAGCACGTTGTCACTGGATCTAAACAGAGTAACTTCTCATGGGAATTGACTGCACCCATCTTAATTAAAAGTGGAGGCGCTTTTTCACATCACGTAGGGCTTATTTAATACCAAAGTTTCCTGCCGACTAAACATGTCCTTTACAAACACAAAAACAAGCGATTGATCTGATCTCCTTCCGACTAACATTCCCTTCACACAAATTCCTTCAGCTATCCTTGGAATTCACTTTTTGTTCCACAGTTCTGCCTTTCCTCAACTTAGAACCTGTCACTCCCACATTCCCCAAGGGTCAAATATTAAAAGGTTCAGGCTTTCTCTGTACAACAAATTTGTTAAAGATCACACAACTTGGCAGTGGTGCCAAAGCAGAAAAGCTTAGCTTGAAAATGGATAGCAGATTGCGCGGCAAAGTACGTTGGATTGAAATGCAAATGTCCACATCTATTTCGGTCAAAGAGTACATGCAGACAATCTGGATTTGGATTACTGGCATGTGATGTTAATCACATTGAGTTAATCACTGCATTTTCCCCTAGAACAATGCTTATAATGACCAATTGCTGCTGCTGTTTGTGGGATCTTGCTTTATGTAAAATAATGTCCTTGCACATTTATGAAATAAATCTGCTCTTCTCAGTCTTATTCCAGTACTTTATGGTGGTATTGTTATCGTAGTAAGCTCTGCATTTTTCTCAGCATTGGATCATGGAAGCACAGCCACTGTCTCCAGTCATGGTCGCTGTGACATTTTCCTTATATAGCTGGCTCATTTTCTTTTGATTTCTGATCTCCCTTAGTTAACATGCATAATTGACAAATCCAAATAATTGGTCTCTGATTCCACTAAAAAATAATACCTAAACCATTTGCTGACACAACGACCTGGTAACAACCATATCCTGTTTTGCACCCAATCCTGCTCACCATTAACCATTTGCGCAATACTGCTTACCTTTGCCTCAGTTTAGCTCCTCTGGGCAGCACAGAGGTTAGCAATGCTGCCTCACAGCGCCAGGGATCGATTTGCAGCATGGATCATTGTCTGTGTGGAGTATACAATTCTCACCTTGCCTGCTTGGGTTTCTTCCGGGTGCTCTAGTTTCCTCCCACAGTCCAAAAATACGTGGGCTAGGTAGCTTGGCTATGCTAAATTGCCTCTTTGTGTCAGGGGGACTTGCTAGGGTAAATGTATGAAGTTATGGAGATAGAGCCGGGGTGAGATTGTGGTAAATCTGCAAGCTTTCGACTTTTGTCTTCGTCAGGCAAATGCAGTGTTCTGGTCTGCATAGGATTGTGGTATCTGCAGACTTGATGGGCCAAATGGCCTCCTCCTGCACTACAGGATTCTATGATTCTTAGTTGTTGGAATGTTTGGACCAAAAGCAGGGTAAAAGGCTCTGGGAAGCAGGCAAGAGAGAGGAGTTGAGACTCGGATAAAATCAGCCATGATCATGTTAAATGGTGGAGCGGGCTCGAAGGGCTGAATTGCTCACTCTCACTCCTAATTCCCAAATTCCCAGATTGTTCCAATGCTATTTTCCCATCATGTTAAAGAAAAGGAGCTATGGAAGCTCAATCATACAGCATGTTCAAGGCAATAATCAATAATGAAGGGATCTGAGCGGTAGTGGGGAGGAAAGTGGCACAGAGATAGGTGATCAGCTGTAATCTAACTGAATGGAGGAGCAGGCTCAACAGACTGAGTAGCTTACCCCTGTTCCGAAGTTCTCAATGGAACCAAAGAATTGCAATTGCACTGTTGAGCTGGTACTTGAGTGTAGACGCAGAAATCCAGGCAAACAGCATCTCGGATGAGATTGAAACACTGTAAGGTGAACCATTATTGGGGTGGTCTGAGTTGCAGTGACTTTTGGAGAATTCCATGCTTCGAAGTTGAAGATTGGAATCCATCCTGAGAGGCAGTGTTTCAACAGGATCGAATTTTTAAAAATTCATTCACAGGGTGTGGATGTCACAAGCTAAATCAACTATAATTGCCTTGACAAGATGGTACTAAATTGCTTACTTGAAACACTACAATCTATGATGTAGGAACATACAGTGCTGTTAGGTTAAAAAGTTCCAGGATTTTGACTCAGTGACAGTGAAGGAATGGCAATATATTTCCAAATCAGAATGATGCGGCTTGGAACAGAACTTGGAGATGATGTGTTCCCATGCATCTACTGCTCTCATCCTAGATGGTAGGGCTCACGAGTTGGAAGGTACTGCCAAAGGAGCCTTGCTGAGTTGCTGCATTGTGTGGATGGTACATACTGCTGCCACTGTGTGTCAGTGGTAAAGGGAGTGAAGGTGGTGAAAGGTAGAATATAGAACATTACAGTGCAGTACAGGACCTTCGGCCCTTGATGTTGCGCCGGCTAGCGGACCCTCTAACCTAAACTCTATTCCAACATCATCCATATGCCTATCCACCAAACATTTGAATGCCCCCAAAGTAGGCGAGTCCACAACTGCTGCAGGCAGGGCATTCCACACCCTCACCACCCTCTGTGTGAAGAACCTGCCTCTGACATCCATCCTATAACTACCACCTCTTAATTTAAAGTTATGTCCCCTCGTGTTGGTCATCACCATCCGAGGAAAAAGGCTCTCATATCCACCCTATCCAGTCCTTTGATCATCTTATACGCCTCAATTAGGTCACCGCATAACCTTTTTCTCTCTAATGAAAATAACCTCAGGTCCCTCAGCCTTTCCTCATAAGGCCTTCCCACCATACCAGGCAACATCCTGGTAAACCTCCTCTGCACCCTTTCCAATGCTTCCACATCTTTCTTATAATGCGGCGACCAGAACTGTACGCAATACTCAAGTGCGGCCGCACCAGAGTTTTGTACAGTTGTAACATAACCTCACGGCTCCTAAATTCAATCCCTCTACCAATAAAAGCTAACACGCCATACGCCTTCTTAACAACTTTATCAACCTGGGTGCCAACTTTCAAAGAGCTACGTACTTGTACCCCAAGATCCCTCTGCTCGACAACACTATTAAGGGTCCTTCCATTAGCCCTATATTTCATATGCCTGTTATTCCTACCAAAGTGAATCACCTCACACTTATCCGTATTGAATTCCATTTGCCACCTCACGGCCCAGCTCTGCAACCTATCTATGTCCCTCTGCAAACTGTAACATCCATCCTCGCTGTCTACAACTCCCCCCACTTTGGTATTGTCAGCAAATTTACTAATCCAACCCTCTACACCCTCATCTAGGTCATTTATAAAAATGACAAACAGCAGTGGCCCAAAACAGATCCTTGAGGTACACCACTTGTAACTGCACTCCAGGTTGAATATTTCCCATTAACCACCACCCTCTGTCTTCTATCAGCAAGCCAATTCCTAATCCAAACTGCTAAATCACCTTCAATCCCATGCATCTGCACTTTCTGCAGTCGCCTACCATGGGGAACCTTATCAAACGCTTTGCTAAAATCCATATACACTACATCAACTGCCTTACCCTTATCTACCTCTTTGGTCATCTCCTCAAAAAACTCAATAAGGTTTGTGAGGCATGACCTACCCTTCACAAAACCGTGCTGACTATCCCTAATCAATTTATTTCTCTCTAGATGCTTATAAATCCTATCCTTATAATTCTTTCCAAGACTTTGCCCACAACAGAAGTCAGGCTCACCGGTCTATAATTTCCAGGATGGTCCCTACTCCCTTTTTGAACAAAGGGACAACATTTGCCATCCTCCAGTCTTCCGGCACTATACCTGTAGCCAACGACGACATGAAGATCAAAGCCAAAGGCTCTGCAATCTCCTCTCTAGCCTCCCAGAGAATCCTAGGGTAAATCCCATCTGGCCCAGGGGACTTATCAATTTTCATAACCTCAAGATTCGCTAATACCTCCTCCTTATGAACCTCAATCCTGCCCAGTCTACAACCTAGTATCGCAGTATTCTCCCCGACAACACTGTCTTTCTCCTGCGTGAATACTGACGAAAAATATTCATTCAGTGTCTCTCCTATCTCCTCAGGCTCCACGCACAACTTCCCACTGCTATCTCTGACTGGCCCTAATTTTGCCCTAACCAATCTTTTATTATTTATATACCTGTAAAATGCTTTAGGATTCTCCTTAATCCTAACCGCCAAAGTCTTCTCGTGTCCTCTTCTAGCTCTTCTCAACTCCCTCTTTAGCTCCTTCCTGGCTAATTTATAGCTCTCCAGTGCCCTAACTGAGCCTTCACGTCTCATCATTGTATAGAACATTACAGCGCAGAACAGGCCCTTCGGCCTTTGATGTTGCGCTGACCAATTAGGAAAAAGCAATGACCCTCTAACCTAAACCATTCCCTTTTCGTCCATAAACTTATCTACTAACCTCTTAAACGCCACCAAACTTGGCGCATCTACAACTGCAGCAGGAAGGGTATTCCATACCCTTACTACCCTCTGGGTAAAGAACCTACCTCTGATATCCGTCCTATAACCACCACCCCTTAATTTAAAGCTGTGTCCCCTCGTGCTAGATAACCACTCATACCTCGTACCAGAGATAACCACTCCGTTTGTTTTAGCCCTAAGTTTCCACCCTAACTCTCTGAATTTCTGCTTTATATCCCCATCCCTTTTTCTACCTACGTCATGGGTACCTACATGCACCACAACTTGGGCCTGTCAAGCAGGCTGCCTTTTCCTGGATGATGTTGAACTTCCAGAACGTTGTTGGAGCATTTGCACTCATTCAGGCAGGTGGAGAGTATTTCATCACACTCCTGACTTGTGTCTTGTAGATGGTGGCAGGCTTCAGGGGGTCAGAAGGTAAGTTTCTCGTCACAGGAATTTTAGCCTCGGATCTGTACTTGTAGCCACAGTATCAATCTGGCCAGTCTAGTTTGGATTCTTGTCAATGATCACACCCAGGAAGTTGATAATTGCACAACCATTGCTGTATCCCCCACTGATCGTCAACGAATAACTCAGCGTTTACTGACAACTGGGTGTACTGTTGAGAAATCCATGGAATCTGTCTCTGTCACATCTGTCATTTATTGTGCAGTGTGGCATATTCAATCACAGTTAATAACTCATCTTAACACAGAACGTTTGAGTACAATATAGACATTGCAAACTGCACTATCTTTCTGACCTTGTATAGTAAAACGCGTGAAATCTTGGAACTTTATTCTCTAAGTAATCATTTTGAATTGTAGACTTTTCAGCTAAAACAAGATGTTATTGGTCTAAAATCAGATCTTAACCTGAAATTTGGGAGTCTGGTCCATGTATGATAAATTCTCTACTGAATTCACTATCCTCCCCGGGAATTGCAAACAACCCTCTTTCTGCCTTATCACAGATATCTAAGGGTGTTATCTACAGTGTTTAACAATTGGAAACAAACAATTCAGAAGCTGATTACTTGAACAAAGGACCTCCATTAAATCTTGATTCAATCAAGTTACAGTTGGAATAAACATTTTGCAAAATGGAAAAAGTCACATGATATGCCAAACTCTGTGGTTTTAAAAGTTTATTTATTAGTCACAAAGAGATGTACATTAACACTGAAGTTACTGTGAAAATCTCCTAGTCACCACACTCCGGTGCCTGTCCAGATATACTGAGGGAAAATTTAGCACGGCCAATGCACCAAACCAGAACATCTTTTGCACTATAGGAGGAAACCAACGCAGACATCAGGAGATCGCACAGGCAGTAACTCAAACCTGGAATTGAACCCGTGTGCTCAAGCTGTTTCTGGGAAGAAGGCATTTGGCTGCAGGAAAAGATGGTGGAAGGTAGTTCACTTGGGCTGTAGCAGGATTGAGTCCAAGATTACTGAGATCTAGGTGGAAAAGGCAGCTGGTAAAAGGCTACCATTAATAAAAATGGAATCTGGCAATTCTGAGGTCACATGGATCAAACCTTTGGAGCAGCGAAGGCTGTGGATAGATTTAATGTTCAATATCATGAAGAGTCTTGTAGAGTAAAATGATTGACCTATTCCACTGTTTCCACTGATAGGCTGGTAACAATGAACATAAATTTAAAGTGATGGCAAAAAAATCCAAGGTAAACAAATTAGATTTTCTCATTTTAAGGGCACAGAAAGTTGTTATGATCCAGAATACACTGCCTCTCTGGTGGAAGCAGAGAGACTACTTTCTGTGCCTACCCCAGTCCAACGCCGGCAAACCCACATCATGAATGCCATTAAAAAGAGCCGGTTGCGTTGAGAAAGGCGAGAGTTGAATTCTATAGCATGCCTTTCACAAACTAAATCACCAGATTGAGATCCATCAGATAACTGGAAACGATGTCTTAATGAGGCAATCTGATGTTGGAAAGAGGACACAAATGGGTTGATCTGTTGTTCATTGCCCTCAAAGCTCTGTCATAGTGGTCTCTCTCTGTGTATTTCTCTTTCATTGCCTACATGGCTGAAATGCTTCCTCTCAATTTTGTGGCTGGTGGTCTCTGACTCATTTGCTCCACTAACTCCTGTATTTCCCACTGTCTTTGTGTAATTTAGCATTGCTGTTGCATAAAGCTAGATTTAGAACCATCTGCTCTCCCATAAATAAATCATTGCACAGTTGAATGGTGGTTTTTTTGTATAATTCTACAACAGTTAAGTTTAAAACCATCCATTTTAGTCCTTGCTTTTTAGCTCAGCACTTCTTCTAGTTAATTTCTTCTTTTTAGGTCATCGTTATAAAATGAATCCTTCCCTCTAGCAGACCTGCACCAGATTGATAAAACATGCCTCAACCTGATAATCTATTGTCGTGATGCTGGCCAAGAGGATAAATATTGGCCAGGATACAAGCAACAACTCTGCTGCTCCTTTTTCAAAAAGTGCCTAGGATTTTTTTTCACCCATTTGAAGGAGTGGGCCGAGGTTTAAGTCTCAACCTGAAAGATGACATCTCCCTTTAGCTTAGTATTGGGAGCATCAACCTGAATTCTGTGCTCAAGCCTCAGCCTCTGACTCTGACTTGGAGGTGGAAGTGCCACCGACTGAGCAATGGCTAATACATCCGCAAAGCACATAAAATCATAGAATCCATACACTACACGAGGTGGCTATTTTGCCCATTGAGCCTACACTGGCAACAATCCCATCCAGGTCCTATCCCAGTAACCCCACGTATCTACCCTGCTAATCTCCCGACACTAAGGAGCAATGTAGCATACCCAATCTACCTCACCTGCATCTCTCTGGATGATTGGGGGAAGCTGGTGGAAACCATGCAGACACAGGGAGAATGTAGTGTAGCAAATTTGATCTGAACTCAAGCAGAGAAAAGTAGGGTTCAATATCTGTAGATCCAGTGCTGCACTTGACACCAGGCAGAACATTATTACGGCATGTGCATTAACAAGAGGCATTTAAAATTATGAAGGAATTTGAGAGGATGGATGCATTGGTCATGATTATTCATTCATGAGATGTGAGTATTGTTGGTGGCAAGGCCAGTTTTTAGTGCTATCCGTAACTGACCTCGACAATGTGGTGCTGAGCCATGTCTTCAATCACTGCAGACCATATACTGGGTCCAGAACAAAGGCGTAAATATAGGATGGCCAATTAACAAATCAAGTAAAGGATTTAAGGGGGAAAGAATGTGGGCATCATTACTACATGGGAGTGACTAAAGTAGACAGGATTCCAAGGAGGCTTAATGCACAGATAGAGAAGATGATAAGAGAAAGTGGGACGAGATAATTAGGAGGCACATGTGGAATATAAACACCATTTTGGAATGGATGGGTAAAATAATGTGGTCTTTTTGTATGCTCTGGTTTCTACGCAATTCTTCAAAAGAGGTCTGGAACCATTAGATGACAGGAGATCTAGTCATCCTGTAAACTAGCCTGCAAAGTCAGGTTGATGTTAAGGAACTCCATGTTATAATACAGTCTGTCATTCTATCAAGATAGTTTTGTGCTTTCAACAGTAAAACTCATTTGCAACCAAGGCCAGACTTCAACTCATTCCGCAAGCCTAAAAAAAGCATCAGTAAAACTGCTCTAAATTCACTTAAAAGTACTCTTGACCTGTCATCAGAATACGTGGCATGTTATTTCTGGATACGCATGCCTTTGTCCTGCTTCATAGCAAGCTCCTAGAAAAATAGACCCAGTGTCTTATTTTTCAAAAGGCCTTCAAAAATAGAGGATAGTGGGCATAAAGGCTTATCGTATGAAATGGGTCCTTTGTCTGCCATCAGACCATTTTAAAATCCAAGCATGTTGTCTTTTCACATCAGTTCATGCTTCACAAAGCCTTTGAATTTGGCAACAATTCTCACAGATGTTTGCTTGCTTGTCTTTAAACCGACGGCCTCATATTCAGCCATCACCACCCCGCTCCACCCACCCCCAACCTTTCACAACTGACAGGAGGAATGCATAAGGAGAGGCCTAGATATTCCGAAATACAAACATCCTCTGGGTTAAATGACCTCACCTGAAAGCAATGAGTCAGCCCGGAGAGCTCTACCCTTACCTTGCATGGGCAACAATACCCCTTATCTAAATGAGTGCATTATAGTTTAACCTGCCCTGGATGGTGTGGCCTAGAGGTAACCTAACTGTGTACTAAACAGACCCTTTTAAACTACAACTAATCTTTGCAAACCGATGATTTACAGCATTAAAAAAAAGCAACTTCTAACGAGCGATGGGTGGTGTTGAAATGGATACTGCTCTATGATCTTGTGATCAAAGCCTTAGGTACATTACACTTGGACATTAAACAATAGGTTACTGTTGCTTGACAGCAGTTTCCCATCCTTACTAATGCAGCTACCTCCAAAGAAACCGCATGGCAAAAAAAAACACATTGAAAGATTTCCTGCTAACACCTTGTGGAACGACATCTGAACATCTACATCAGAAGGGCATGTGATTATCAGCGCACTCATACAGATCGGCAGCATTGAGGCTAATAAACTACTATATTTATATAGCATCTTTCATAACATGACATCTCAAAGTTAATTTCAGCATCATCACTGTGATAATATGGGAGGCACTGCAGTCTATTTGCAGACCGCAAGATCCCACAAACGACCACATAAATCAGCTATTGGTTGGAGAATACATAATGCAAGATACAGAAGCAGGAGCAGCATGAATACATTTTGGCGCAGGACACAGAGCAAACTCTCCTGGTTGTCTTCAAGTATCTTGATGTTTAAAGTATTTTAAAATTTTTATTTATCAGTGTCACAAGTAGGCTTACATTAACAGTGCAACGAAGTTACTGTGAAAATCCCCACGTCGCTACACTCCGGTGTATTTGGGTACAATGAGGGAGAATTTAGCATGGCTGACGCACATAACCAGCACATCTTTTGGAGTGTGGGAGGAAACCAGAGCATCCAGAGGAAACCCACACAGACATGAGGAGAACGTGCAGACTACGCACAGATAGCGACCCAAATTGTGAATCAAATACGAGTCCCTGGCGTTGTGAGGCAGAAGTGCTAACCACTGTGCCGTGATCCACTTTTCAAAACAAAATTCACTTCTAGAGCAAGTAGCAAGTTGGCAGCAACAAGTGGAGTATAAGTGGCCATCAGTTCTGACAAGGAATGTAGCCATGTCATCCTTAGTGGACTACCCTTATCTGCCCACAATATAAACAGGGCTGCTTCTGCAACACCAGTGTTCCTCACAAAATAATTCAGTCAATTTTTAAATTACTTGTAAAAGGATTGGTATGAATATAGCTCAAGCAGCAGCAGCAGAGCCAGAGGCCTGGGAGGAGGCCACCCAGCCATTAGGTCACAGGTGTGTGGTCTGGAAGTGAACAGAAAGAGAGGGGAATATATCCATGCAAAGGTTTAAAGATGCACTCTTACTTGATCTTCCTGCCATTTAAATTCAAATAAGCAAGGAGCAAATATGAGTTTGTTTTTGAAATCATTCAAGCAAATGGAATCTTCAAGGTACCAGCATCTGCAACATTCAATTGTCCAGATGTTGCAAGTTGAACTTTTAAAAGTTTCCTATTTTGTTTGTGTATGCTGGTAGCTTGGTTTCTGAAAAGGTCAAATACCTGCATTTCTCCTCTCAAACATGCTCACAGAGAGAGACACACACATACACAGAGATTTAAAAACACAGAATCTCTACAGTATAGGGGGAGGCCATGTGGCCCATCGAGTCCGCATAGGCCATAATCCTACCCAGGCCCTATTCCCGAAACCTCACACATTTACCCTGCCAACTCTCCTGACACTGGGATCAATAAACCTAACGTGCACATCTTTGGACTGTGGAAGAAAACTGGAGCAGCGGGAGGAAACCCAGAAACGGGGAGAATGCGCAAACATCACACAGACAGTACCCCGAGGCTGGAATTGAACCTGTCCCTAGCGCTGTGAGGTAGCAGTGCTAACCACTATGCCACAGTGCACAGTGGTCAGAAACACCCACATTCATGGAGCAGCACACAGACAGAGGAAAAGATATAAAAACTCTCACACACACACACACAAGACAAAGAGAGAGAGAGATATAAAAACGGACAGAAAGAGAGAGAGACACATACATATAGCGAGGGATATAAAGACACGGAGAGGGACACAAACAGACATGGAGACAGAGAGACACAGATAGAGATATAAAAAGACGGACCAAAAAAGAGAGACAGAGAAAGAGAGAGAGAGACACATACATGGACGCAGAGACACAGATACAGACAGAGACACATACAAAGACACAGAGAGACAGAGAAAAAGATATAAAAACACTGACAGAGAGAAAAATACAGACAGAGACACATGCACACAGACAGAGAGAAAGACAAACAGGGGGAGATATGCACACAGACAGAGAGAGAAACACAAACACAGAGACAGAAACAGACAGAGAGACACTGAAAGAGGTGCTCAAAAAGACAGTATACTATCATCTTTCTCAGTCTCATGAAATGTTGACATGATTTGTGTATACTTCACTTTTTCTGCTCATAAAACATTTACTTTCAGTACTGAAATAGCCACCCTGTCATCTGCTCAGGAAGAATAAAAACGTCAAGAAAAACTTACAAACCCAATGTCACCAGAAGTGAACCTAGTACAATAAGGGCTTGTTTGTTATCAGGCATCAACGATGGCTCAGTGAGTAGAACTCTAGCCTCTGAGTCAGAAGATTATGGGTTCAAGTTCCACTCCAGAGATTTAAGCACATAACTTAAGGTGACATTCCCAGTGCAGTACTGAGACATGCTACATTGTCTGAGTAGCCATCTTATGATAGTAAGTCAAAAACTCATCTACCCTCATGGATGGGCAGAAAAATACCCCATTGCATCATTTCAAAAAGTAGCAGGAAATTTCTAGTTTTTTTTCAATCCACAGACCAATATTATGGAAACAGATTAAAAGGGCATTATCATTTGCTTCCCTTTCTGCAGCTATCATAGAATAGAATCCCTACAGTGCAGAAAGAGGCCCATGGAATCTACACCAACCACAATCACACCGAGACCCTATTCCCATACCCATATATTTACCTTGCCGATTCCCTGACTTTAAAGGGACAATTTAACGTGGTCAATCAAACTAACCCACACATGTTTGTACTGTGGAAGGAAACCGGAGCACCCAGAGGAAATCCACGCAGACATATTTACCCTGCAAGTCTCCTGGTACTAAGAGGCAATTTACCCTCACTGGCTTGGACTCGAGCTCGGAATGCGAGTGCCTAGCAGGCTACCTTTAGGTAAGCAAAACTGGTGCTATGGAATGAACCGAACGCCAGGTTAAGGCGCAAGTTGCCAATATTCATCCGATCCCACAAAAGGTGTTGGTTGATGTAGACAGCAGGATGGGGGCCATGGAAGCCTGAATCTGCTAAGGACAGCGTAACAACTCATCTGCCCAATTCAACTAGCCCTGACAATGGACAGCACTGCATATGCAGTTTTACCTGGTAAGACAAATTTGCTCACCATAAGATCCCACTGTGCATAAATTAGCTGATATGTGTCCTCCAACTCTCAACATATCAAAAGTACACCATTAACTACAAAGCACTTTTAGATATTTGATGTGAAGATGCTGCCGTTGGACTGGGGTGGGCATAGTAAGAAGTCTCACAACACCAGGTTAAAGTCCAACAGGTTTATTTGGTAACACAGGCTTTCAGAAGCATCAGTTGAGTGGATGGCCTGAGGTGGAGAAGTTTTTCTTTTTATTTTTGTGAACTTCCAAATTGAGAAGTTGGTGCAGCAGTTAGCAATGGAAAGCAGAGCATCTGGAGGAAACCCATACCGACTTGGGGAGAATATGCAACTCCACATACGTAGTGATCCAAGCCAGCAATTGAATCGGGTCACTGGCGCTGTGAGGTAGCAATGCTAACCACTATGTTGCCCATAGCCACCAACCTGGCCATTCAAGCAAATCCAAATAGAATAGAATCCCTACAGTGCAGAAGAAGGCCTTTCAGCTCATTGTGATTGGTGCAGATTCAATCTCACCCAGAATCTATTCCCATAACCCTCATATTAGCCTGCTTAGCCCCCTGACATTAGGTCAACCTAATATGGCCAATAACTTAACCCGCATATCTTTGGACCACAGGAGGAAACCGGGGGAAACTCACACAGACAAGGGGAGAATGTACAAACTCCACACAACAGTGACCCAAGACAGGAATCGAACCCAGTTCCCTAGTACTGTGAGGCAGCAGTGCCAACCACTGTGCCCTTGTACAGTTCTCTATTTCTCTAAGGATATTTCAGTCATAATCCTATCTGCAATACCCATATTGGCGTCTCCTGTGTATAATAGGCCATTGTCTGAAAACTTAACACAGACAATCAAACAACTTTCATTCAACGCACTTACAACAACTTGCATTTCTTACAGCACTATTAACACCGTAAAACCTCCAAGCCAATAGAGGAGGTATTAAGGCAGGTTAATAAAAGATTTATGAAAAATATCGATGTTACGGAGCATCTTAAAGAAGGGAAAAAAATTTAGAAGGGAAATTTATGCATCCACCTAAAAGAAGAAATGCTGGAAAATCTCAGCAGTTCTGGAAACATCTGTAAGGAGAGAAAAGAAGTGACGCTTCGAGTCCAGACAACCCTTTGTCAAAGCTGGTCGCTTTGACCAGCTTTGGCAGTCAAGTGGATAAAGTTAAGAAGGCATATGGAGTCTTAGCTTTTATTGGTAGGGGGATTGAATTTAGGAGCCGCAGCATCATGTTGCAACTGTACAAAACTCTAGGGCGGCCGCACTTGGAGTATTGTGTGCAGTTCTGGTCGCCACATTATAAGAAAGATGTGGAGGCATTGGAGAGGGTACAGAGGAGGTTTACAGGATGTTGCCTGGTATGGAGGGCAGGTCTTATGAAGAGAGGCTGAGGGATTTGAGGTTGTTTTCGTTAGAAAGAAGGCGGCTAAGAGGAGACCTTATTGAAGCATATGAGATGATTAGAGTTTTAGATAGGGTGAACAGTGATAGCCTTTTTCCTAGGATGGAGAAAGCTAGCACGAGGGGACATAGCTTTAAATTAAGGGGTGATAGTTATAGGACTGATATCAGAGGTAGGTTCTTTACCCAGAGGGTGGTTCGGGAGTGGAATGCCCTGCCTGCAGCAGTTGCAGATGCGCCAAGTTTGGTGGCGTTTAAGAGGTTAGTTGATAAGTATATGGAAGAGAAGGGGATGGTTTAGTTTGGAGGGGCATTGCTTTTTATTTTGGTCGGCACAACATCGAAGGCCGAAGGGCCTGTTCTGTGCTGTATTGTTCTATGTTCTATGTTGTCTGGACTCGAAATGTCAGCTACCAGGCCTGCTGAGATTTTCTAGTATTTTCTCTTATGGTTTCAGATTTCAGTATCCGCAATAATTTGCTTTCAATGGAAGTATGTGTATATCTGGACTTTTTTTTTAAAAAAGGCAAAATATTACGGATGTTGGAATGTGAAACAAAAAGCAGAAAATGCCGGAGAGACTCAGTAGCTCTGGTGAAGGGTCATCCAGTCTTGAAAGAATTCTCTCTGCACAGATGCTATCAGACTTGCTGAGATTCTCCAGCATTTTCTGTTTTTGTTATTTTTTTGCTTACTGAAGCTGGCACAATTGGCACTCATCGCGGTTAGCTATCCAATCCTGTTGCTATCGACCGTGCAAGAAGGTTGAGCTTTGAAGACACACACGTCTTCAGCCCTGCTTCAAATCATGTTTCTGCTGTCGAGCCTTGATACCAAACCATGCAGGAAGGTTGAGGAAGGATTTTCTTGCTCCTGAGAGAGTACAGCGAAAATTTACCAGGCTGATTCCAGGGATGGCGGGACTGATGTATGAAGGGAGATTGACTAGGTTGGGGCTGTTTTACTGGAGTTCATATAAATGAGGGAGGATGTCATAGAAACTTATAAAATTCTAACAGGACTAGACAGGGTAGATGCAGGATGGATGTTCCTGAAGGTGGGGGAATCCAGAACCCAGAGGTCACAGTCTTAGGAGTCAGAGTAGAATATTTAAGCTGGAAATCAGGAAATACTTCTTCACCCAAAGAGTGGTGAGCCTGTGGAATTCATTACCACAGAGAGTAGCTGGTGCCAAAACATTGAATGTATTGAAGAGGCAGTTGGATACAGCACTTTGGGGCAAGTGGGATCAAAGGTTATGGGGAAAAATTAGGATTAGGACATTGAGTTGGATGATCAGCCATGATCATAACGAATGGCGGAGGAGGCTCGAAGGGCCAAATGGCTTACTCCTGCTCCTATCTTTTATATTTCTATGCAGATTGGTGTGTCTATACTGTTGAAAACCAGCCATCTTTTAAGTATAGGTACTAATATCAACTGCTGTAGTTCGCTGCCAACATTTCTTTCAACTATCATTTTGTGGTTGCGGTGTAGTTTAGCTACAAATACATGATCAGTGGTGTTCTAATCCCTTTCATGTTCTTAAATAGAAACCACTAGAATGAGTTGCTGCTTGCAAGTACCTTTGCTGAGGAAATAAAACACTTGTTTCTCAAACCTATCTGATCTTTGCTGACTACTTTCATCCACATAAATCATTTTGTTCAGGAGTAGAAAGAAAACAGCCATGGTCTAAAGTCACAATCTTTCCAAAAAAAGATAAATCAAACAATTACTTTTGTGCCTCCGGGATGAATCTTAAATCTAACCACCTGCCTCAGGTTCTGACAGCTAATTAGACACCATTCTAAATCTCGAATGAATAACATAATGGTCAAAAACAACATAGAAACATAGAACTTTACAGCACGGTACAGGTCCCTTCAGCCCTCAATGTTGTGCCGAGCTATGTCCAATCCCAAGATCAAGCTATCCCCTCCCTATAATTCTGGAGTGCTCCATGTGCCTATTTAATAATCGCTTGAAAGTTCCTAAAGTGTCCGACTCCACTATCACAGCAGGCAGACTATTCCACAACCCAACCATGTTCTGAGTGAAGAATCTACTTCGGACATCACTCCTATATCTCCCACCATGAACCTTATAGTTATGCTCCCTAGTAACAGCTACGAACAGTGTCTCTTTTTGTACAAACTGCTCCACTTGATAGTGTGAAGTGTTGGAACAAAACACAATAAATATAGAACATTACAGCGCACTACAGGCCCTTTGGTCCTCAACGTTACGTCGACCCGTGGAACGAATCTAATGACCCCCTAACCTAAACTATATGGCGATGGTCCAATTCACATAATTCTCATTATAAGTTCATCAAAACAGGAGTGATTAAATAGCAAGTTAAAACATTTGTAAACACTGAATGGATGTATGCTGGGTCAGATCTTACTGAGCTTGAAATTGTTTAAGAGTGGGAGAAGAATTAATGTTATAACAGATCAATATGGATTTCTGAAAGAAACCCACACAGCGTTTCCAGCATTAGCAGAATACTAAACTCCTCAAAATTTCAGTGACAATAACTGGCCAAAGATCATGTGCAAATGTTATACTGCTTCTTTAAAGTAAAGCAAGGTTGATTATTATGGTCTGTATCTCTGCCATAATCAAATAGTAAGAGATTTGGATTGTTTTATCAGAGTCCTGGCCGTTAGAATAAGTCTAAAGTTTTTTTCTAAAGTTTATTTATTAATGTCATAAATAGGCTTACATTAACACTGCAATAAAGTTGTGTGAAAATCCTCTAGTCACCACTCTCCGGTGCCTGTTTGGGTACACAGAGAAAATTTAGCACAGCTAATGCATCTGACCAGCACGTCTTCCAGACTGTGGAAGGAAACCCAAGGAGACTTGGGAATAATGTGCAGACTCCGCACACACAGTCACCCGATCCCAGGATCAAACCCGGATCCCTGGCACTGTAAGGCAACAGAGTTAATCACTGTGCTGCCCAGCTTGTTGTATTGACAGAGACATCTGATATTATCATCCTAATTTAGTATTTGATTTCAGAGACATCTGAAACCACCATTTTAAATGGCTGGTTTGTATCGATTAAAACTGACTGCTAAAGCAGCGCAACAATACAACTTTATTGGCCCAAACCATACATGCCTGCATCAACTGATATTGCAGTGGTTTACCAAACATTTCTATTCTGAGACTAACCAGTCTTTAACTTGCTGGTCCAAAGTCAATGTCACAAAGTTTTCAAAGTTCTTCACGGAAGCCTTAGTTGACAACACTGGAGCAGCACAGTGGTTAGCATTGCTGCCTCACAGCACCAGGGTCAATTCCAGCCTTGGGCGACTGTGTGGAATTTACATGTTCTTCTCATGTCTGCATGGCTTTCGCTCCAGGTGCTCCAGTTTTCTCCCACAGTCCGACTGATGTCCTGGTTAGAGTGCACTGGCCATGCTAAATTCTCCCTCACTGTATCTCAATAGACACTGGAGTATGGCAATTAGGGGATTTTCACAGTAACTACATAGTAGCATTAATTTAAGCCTACTTGTGACACTGATAAATAAACTTTAACACTTTGGTATCAGGTTTTGTCTGACTGCATGCCTTGAAGCAACTAGGATATGTTACATTAAAGGTGTTATGTAAATGACAGTCGGTACTGTTATCAAAATGAGTTTTGTCACTTTTATACCAAATGGACCACCACTGAAATCAGCCCAGAATGGAAGGTAACTGAAGCAGCCATGCAGAGAAACAAATGGCATTCCATTTATACCACAGATTAAGGAGGCAATTTGTCCTTAGTTTACTGCTGTGATACCAGCTGCTTTCTCAATGGGTTTTTTAAAAAAGGTGTTTAGACACTGCAGGAAATTCTGAAACGCCAAAAAGAAAAAAAACTTGAATGATTCTCTGTGTCTGCCTCTCGTTAAAGACAATGTAGTCATTTGTAGTGTTTACACAGTACTTGAGATTTGAAGTAGAAACCAGCTTCGGTACAAATAGTTTTAAGTCATGTCAAACTAATGTAAGGCACTGCATCACAAAGCCTAAATCCACCTGGATTTGTTTTAAATGCCTCATCCCAGTTTCTAACACAATGAACCTTTTATATTTTGTGGGACTGTGTATGGAAATGATAGAGGGGGGAATGGGTTGTGGTGCTGCAGGGAAGCCAGAACAAGTCAGATCCTGCAAAACATTTCACATTTATTTCAAAATCTGTTCTCTTCACTGCCCTGTCAATTATGCTCACGTGTAACCACTTCCTCTGCTCAGGTACAACTTGCTGAAGATGCTTTTCCATCTTTTTGCTGGTTTGATCATCTTGTGCTGTGGTGATTAAAACATTTCTAACAGTAATACAGCACCACAAAACTTCCATTTTCAGAAATAAAATGGTTGGGACATCTGTCAGGCCAGGTAAGTTCATTCTTCTCAAAGCCTGGGGCGGCACGGTGGCACAGTGGTTAGCACTGCTACCTCACAGCTCAAGGGATCTGGGTTTGATTCCCGGCTTGGGTCACTGTCTGTGTGGAGTTTCCATTTTCTGCCTGTGCCTGCGTGGGTCTCCTCCGGATGCTCTGGCTTCCTCCCACAGTCCAAAATATATGCTGGTTGGGCAAACTGGCCATGCTAAGTTGTCCCTTTGTGTCCTGGGATGCGTAGATTAGAAGGATTAGCAGATAAATATGTGGGGTAATGGGGATAGGGCCTGGGCGGGATTGTTGTCAGTGCAGACTTGATGGGCCGAATGGCCTCCTTCTGCTCTGTCGGGTTTCTATTGTAAAAGCAAATTTATATATTCCCACCCCATAATGATGCACATTTGCCAGTAAACGAGTTACAGATCCAGATGGACATTTAAAAATGTCAGTCGGCCACACAAAACATCTTGAAATGTGACCCAAAACCAGCCAAATTGGACTATGTCTCCCAACAACGTTCTGCAGGTTTGATCACCTTGTGGTATGGTGAATGAACTATTTATAACAGTAACACAAGACCACAACAACTTCCGTTTTCAAAACTAAGATGGTTGGGACATCTGTCAGATCGGGTGAGTTCATTTTTCTCTAAGCCTATCCACAAAGTATTTGGTATTCACCGGTAACCGTGTACCTTGAGCATCCCTGCTTCGTTTCTTTTGTTTTGTAAATAGCTGGACCCTCCAGTTTGCAGTCTCTGGATTCCAATGCTACTGGCACAGCAACACATTCGGCGAGAGCAGAGAAAGGATTCCTTCTTCAGTTGTCTTGAATGTAACTGCTTCATTTTCATTAATTGATAACAGTGCTCTGCCGCCTCAGGTTTGTGATGAACATGAGCAGACAAAGCCCCAACAAGCGAATTAAAAGAGAGATCTGATTGCAGCCTCGGTTACACGTGCATTTCCAAAGGTTGAAGCCCAAAGATGCTGTGGCCAATTGCTGCATCTCAAGGAGAGATGGTGGCGTAGTGGTATTGTCCCTGTACCAAAAAAAAAAATCAAGAGACCCAGCACAGTGCTCTGGGAATACAGGCTGGATTCAGTAAAAATCTGGAATTAAAAGTCTACTGATTACCACAAAACCATTGACAATTATTGTAAAAGCTTATCTAGTTTAATAGTGTCCTTTAGAAAAGGAAATCTGCCACCCTTCTCTGGATAAAAGCAAATTACTGTGGATCTGGAATCTGAAACCTAAAAAGAAAATGCTGGAAAGTCTCAGCAGGTCTGGCAGCATCTGTAAGGCATGCTTTTCAGCTCTGACAGCATCTGTAAGGCATGCTTTTCAGCTCTGACAGCATCTGTAAGGCATGCTTTTCAGCTCTGACAAAGGATCGTTTGGACTTGAAACCTCAGCTCTTTTCTCTCCTTACGGATGCTCCGGAGCCACAGCAATGTGGTTGACTCAAATGTCCTCTGAATGGAATGAAATGAAATGAAATTCAGTTCAGAGGCAATTAGGGTTGGGCCCTGCCAGTAATGCCCATATCCTGTTAATGAACAGAAAAAAAATCCAATCTACTATCCCACCATATCTAAATTACAATAAACAACAACGGTTTTATGGTCTTCAGTAGGCTTTTGATTCAAGATTTACACTGAATTCAGAATTCACCATCTGCCACGGTAAGATTTGAACTTCCCAATGGATTACCCAAGGTCTCTGGATTACAGCCTCGTGGCTGCGACACCACCAGCTCTCTGGATATTCCAGATTGCTAAATGGTAATATCCATAATACACAAGTGCCAGACAATGACCATCTCCAACAAGAGAGAACCCAACCATATTCCAATGACATTCAATGGCGATATCATCTGGCAGCACCTTCCAAAACAGTGATGTCAACCACCTAGAAGGGCAGCAGACACTTGGGAACACCACAATCTGCAAGTTCCCCTCCAAACCATTCTGACTTGAAAATTATGTGCCACTCCTTGACTGTAGCTGGGTCAAGATCTTGGATGTCCTTTCTTAACAGCACTGTCGGGGTGCCCACACTGCATGGACTGCAGTGGTACAAGAAGACAGCTCACCACAGCTTCTCAATTAGGGATGGACAAAAGTGCTGCTGAGCCAGTGATAGCCACACCTCACAAACGAATAAATAAAATATATTCCAATAGCCGGTACAGACATGACAGGCCAAAGTGTTTTCCTGTTGAACAAATAGGTCATCCTTATGGTAAACCACTATTTCAACAGGTTGGCATTCATCAGGCAAAAGCTAATCATGTGGAGTGAAGGTTGTTGCTGTGGGGTTGCATGCTTGTTAAGTTACATTGGATTCCAGTTCAGAAATGCCTTGATTTCAAAGTACTCAACCTCATTTTCAAATCTGCCACGTCTTGTTTTTCCAGATCTCTGTCACAACTCCAGCCCCACAAACCTTCAAGATCTCTGCATCCTTCTAGTTCTTGACATGTAAATAAATTATTTGCTACATCACCAAGCCCTTGAATTCACTCTGCCTTTCTTCTTCAAGACACTCGATAGAACCTACATCTTTGATTGAATTCATCTGGTCTGCTTCAAAGTAAATTTTGTTTGAAAACACAACTGTGAAGCCTTTTGAGACATTTTACCATGTTAATGGCATTATGAGAAAGGCAAGTTGTAACTGAATAGATTATGAACAGGAGAAAACAAGGATGTAGTCTTGCAGCACATCTGATGGGAGTAAACAAAGGCGGGAGGAGAAACAAGACAGTCACCCACAAAATAAATAAAAGCTGCTTTAGGCAAATTGATATCTGTTAACATGGAGCCCTGAAACATTACTTTAAGTGCTATCATTATCCACATAGTTATAAAGAAGTGCTCAGGAAGTGAAGATAAATCTGTCCTCTGTGGGTCTGAGAAGAACACTTACTGTTTCACATTAGTATATACAGTAAGCAATTCAATCATTATTTTCCTCGGAGCAGGATAAGCAATATTGACTGGTAGCCTCATGACAACCTAACAATTGTTGCACCCGCAGGATAAGATTTAATTCATTTAATCTATTTTTATGATAATTTTTTTCTCACAAAGTCATCACCAATACTCAGTCTCCAGGAGTGTGAGATAGCCAAATCCAAAGTACATTGTTTGTTATAATACACTATTCATGCTACTTTCTTTTTGGATGGGAAAGGTTAAGGTTAATTCCCTCACTATTTGCTCTTCTCAGTGAAGGAGTTTCGCCAAAATCTGAGCAAGTGAAGAAACGCCTCTACTTTCTCAGAAGACTAAGGAAATTTGGCAAGTCCACTATGACTTTCACCAACTTTTACAGATGTACCATAGAAAGCATTCTTTCTGGTTGTATCACAGCTTGGTATGGCTCCTGCTCTGCCCAAGATTGCAAGAAAGTACAAAAGATCGAGAACGTAGCCCAGTCCATCATGCAAACCTACCTCCATCCACTGACTCTGTCTACATTTCCTGCTGCCTTAGCAAAGCAGCCAGCATAATTAAGGACCTCACACGTCCTAGACATTCTCTCTTCCACCTTCTTCCATCATGGGAAAAGATACAAAAGTCTAAGGTCATGTACCAACCAATCAAGTACAGCTTCTTCCCTGCTTTTGGATGGACCTACCTCGCAGTAATTTGACTTTTCTGTACAACCTAGCTATAACTGTAACAATATATTCTGTACTCTTGTTTCCTTCTCCATGAACAGTATGCTTTGCCTGTATAGCACACAAAAGACAATACTTTTCACTATACTAATACATATGACTATAATAAATTAAATCAAATCAAAAATGAAAGATCTGTAAATGTAGGTGAATACATGTTTTGGTTGTGTTTAAAAAGTAGGGAGTTCCAACTTCAAGGACCTGCTTCTCAGATGCAAAATCAAAATAAAATATTCTCGGAATTAAAAATCAGAGGTATTGTTTTTGTCTATTTCAAAGATCTGGTTCTCAAAAGATGTTTAAGTTTGTTTATTAGTGTCACAAACAGGCTTACATTAATACTGCAATGAGTGACTGTGAAAATCCCCTCGTTGCCACATTCCAGTACCTGTTTGGGTACACTGAGTGAGAATTTAGCGTGGCCAATGCACTTAACCAGCTTGTCTTTCGGAGGAAACTGGAATACCTGGAGGAAACAAACACGGGGAGAACGTACAAACTCTACACAGACATGACCAAAGCCGGGTATCTGGCTCTATGAAGCAGCAATGTTACCCACTGTGCCACCCTTAAAACATTCTCCTCCAGTAAAGAGGTTATTTACAACATTGAAGATTTCTATTTCCATCGTTTATGTAGTAAAGGGCCATGGTCTGTGTGCCACTTATCAATAGAAACCATTGCCCTTGGTAGCAAGTTTATTTACACAACTGCCTCATGATGGCTTGAAGTAGCTCAACCCTCTCCTGAACAGTTCTGACTCACAAACCTTTTTGTACAATGCACGCAGCCAGGTTTGCTACCTGTGAAAATCTGCAGCTAGCTTTATTGCTTCAAAGTGATTTCAAATAACTCTGCCATCCTCCTATTTTGAGCCATACACACTGCGGCCAAATGTGTGGATAGCAGTTTAAAGTCGGCACTGCTCAGCTGACCTGATCATCAGGGGATGCTTGACTGACACTTTTTTGTACAGAAAGCTATTCAACCTAATGAACTTGACAACTTTAGAAGTTACCTCACATTTGATGGGCTCTCCGAGTGAATGGATGTGTGTGTGTGTGGGGTCCCGAGGGACTTGCTTTAATTTCCAATATATGCCAATCAATAGTTGAAGAAATACTGTATTTGAGTTCTGCTCTCCTCGGATCTTGTGGGGCTGGGGGTGGTGAAAAAGAAGCAGCTTCCTCAGTCACTGGGTGGTCATGCATACTGGAAACTCTGTCAGCATCTAAAGACAAAGACGAACTTCCGCTAAAACGCTACTGTCACCTCTACTGCCCTCATGAATGAACAATATCATTGAAGAATACACTTCCAATTCATTTTAAATTGAAAGAACTAATATATATTAAATAGTTAAGTGCATTGGCCATGCTAAATTCTTCCTCAGTGTACTCAAAGTGTGACGACTAGGTAATTTTCACAGTAACTTCATTGCAGTGTAAATGTCAGCCTACTTATGATAAATAAATATACATCCCTGAAGTAAATTTTAAAATATTCCAGATTCATCACCAAGGAAATCAATACCCGACTCCACAATGCCACCAATGTCTGACCCTGATTCAACTCATTTGCTACTGAAACTGTTAACAAGCCTTTGTTATGTCTAAATTTCAACACCAAAACTCTGTTGCTCACAGAGTTTAAGTTTATTTGTTAGTCACAAATAAGGCTTACATTAACAATGCAATGAAGTTACTGTGAAATTTCCCTAATCGCCACACTGTGGCACCTGTTTGGATCAATGCACCTAACCAGCATGTCTTTTGGACTTAGAAGGAAACTGGAGCACCCGCAGGAAACCCACTCAGACACGGGAAGGATGTGCAAACAGAGTGAGCCAAGCTGGGAATCAAATCCAGGTCACCGTGCTGTGAGGGGCAGCAATGCTAACTACTATGCCACTGTGCTCAAATCACACCAAGTCCCATTAACACATCATCTATGTGCACTGAAGTACATAGGCTTTGCAGCCTCAGAGCCTATCTTAATATCCCCATCACTGTTGTAAAATTCATCCTTGTCCCCATCCCTCCTTGCCTTTGACCTTCTCCAGCCCCCAATCTTCCGAATTCTGGTGTCCTCAAATACAGGATGGCGCATTGGTTAGTACTGCTGCCTCACAGCACCAGGGTCCCGGGTTTGATTCCAAGCTTGGGTCACTGTCTGTGTGGAGTTGGTACACATTCTTCCCACATCTGCGTGGGTTTCCTCAAAGTACTCCGGTTTCCTCCCACAGTCCGAAAGACGTGCTGGTTAGGTGGATTGACCATGCTAAATTGCTCCTTAGTGTCAGGGGACTAGTTAGGGTAAGTGCATGGGGCTGTGATTGAGAGAATAGGGCCTGGGTGGGATTGTGATCGGTGCAAACTTGATGGATCAAATGGCTTCCTTCTGAACTGTAAGATTCCATGATTCTACAACAGAGGACACAGTGACAGAGAGATATTGTCACTATGCTAACAATTCAAAGACCTTGGATACTGATTTGGGGACCAGGGTTCAAATCTCACTACGGCAGCTAGTGAAATCTAGAATGACAAGTCTAATGGTGACCATGAAACCATTGTTGATTGTTGTATAAACCATTCTGGCTCACTAATGTCTCTCAGGGAAGGAAATCTGCCAGTTTTACATGGTATGGCCTACATGTGACTTGATACCCACAACAAAATAGTTGACTTTTAAGTGCGCTTTCAAGGGCAATTAAAGATAGGAAATAAATGGTTTCAGTCAGAAGTGAGCTGGTTCAACCAGTGATGCCAGATCCCATGAATGAGCAGCACAAAAAATGTCCTTGTGCATCCCCCATGTTTATTGCTCCATGACTTGTGCGTGTGTCATCAGCTGCCAGAGCCCAAGCACTGCTTGAGATTTTCACCTCAATTTCTTTCGTTGTACTTTTCCTCCCTCCTTCAAGATAAGCCGTTGGTCTCTAACCCTGATATCTCATGTGACTCGGGGTCAAATTGTGAGAGACAGTTGCTCTGGTGAAATGTCATAGGACATTTTGCAACGTTAAAAGACGTTATATAAATACAAATTTATTGCTGTATGGATGTTTAAAATGTGATTTCTTTTTCTGGAGCTGCTGTGCTGTTTTGATTCTGAAATAATTAACTTGGTATGCAGGTATCTCACCAACACTTCATGCTTGGTAACTATAGTAACAAAACTGAGAACTCCATTTCTGGAAATGTCCCATTATAATTATACAAATTCAGGATGTACCCAAGCTACCATCACACCTGCACAAGTTGACAGTAAAAGTATGCCTTTTCTGTTAGTGTTGAATTTTTTTTAACAAATAGTTAAGAAAATGGTCCTACCCTGAGGGCAGAGATTTTGGTTTACTGCCACTGCTGCCTTTCAATTCATTACCTGACCTTCCTCTTTGAAGTCAGACTGCCATATGGCATTTTATCATCAGTGACCTTTGGACAGGTTACAAGTCTTAGCTGGGATTTCTACAAAGAGAACTGCCTGGAGCAAATTACCATTTGACCTGGTCACCTATTTTTCCAAGAGAGAATCCCAACTGATGTTCAACAACAAACTGTGACACCTGAGAAAGGTTCATATCAATCACCAATTTACCCTGATTCCCCAAAGCCTGAGGGGTGATTATTGACCAGGAACTGAACCAGACTAGCCACATAAACAGTGGCTTCAATAGCAGATCAGAGGCTAGAATCCTGCGAAGAGTAGTTCCCCAAAGCTTGTCCACCATCTACAAGACACAGATCAGGAGGGTGATGGAACACTTGCACTTAGCTGGATGTGTGCCGCTCCAACAACAATGAGGAAGCTCAACACCATCCGGGACAACACAGCGGGCTTAACCGATACCCATCAGCAAATATTTACTCATTTCCGCCACCGCCATGGAACAGTGGCAGCAGTGTGCACCACTGTCATTGCTGCAGATGCAGTGAACAACTCATCAAGGCTCCTATGGCAGCACCTTCCAAACCTGTAATCTCTACCATCTTTTATTTGTTCATGCAATATTGCCGTCACTGGCTGAACCAACATTTATCACCTATTACTAGAACAAAGAACAAAACTGCACGGGAAACAGGCCCTTCGGCCCAACGAGCCCACACCACCACCCCAATTTTCCCACCTCTACCCGCGATCCCTGTCCATGTTTATATATCTATGGATTAAAAACCAAATTTGAGACAATTTAGGGAGAATTTGTTTTGCCAATTAGCCTAAGAGCACATCTTTGGGATGTGGCAGGAAACCAGAGCGCCCAGAGAAAACCCACACAAGCACGGGGAAAATGCGCAAACTCCCACAGACACAGGCCCAAATCCATGTATCTGCACAGCACAGCGATAGTCACTGAGCTGTCGTGTTGCCCATCAAATGGTCCAGGTCAAGCGTACACTAACGACGTGAAGCACTAGGATACTCTCGATAAAGATCCAAGAGCAGCCCTCTCACGACCCATCGCGTGTATGCCCCTCGTTAGACAACAAGGTGGACCAAAGCACCTGTAGGATAAAAACAAGTACATCAATATCATCTATTTACACACTTCCCAGGGACTCCCAAGGCTCACGATCCCTATTTTTAAATCAGTTTTCTATACCCCTCCATTCCCATTCTGTTCATGTGCCCATCTAAGTATTCCTTAAATAACTCCAGAGTACCTGCCTCCACCACTTTACTTGGCAGCGCATTCCATACCCCCACCACCCTCTGTGTGAAAAAACTCCCTCTAGCATCCAAATTATACCTTACCCCCTCACCCTAAGCCCGTGACCCCTCGTGCTATTCAAGTCCATCCTAGGAAAAAGCTTAACCCCGTTTACTCTATCTATCCCCTTCAAAATCTTGTACACCTCTATCAGATCTCCTCTAAGTCTACGTCTTTCTAAGGAAAACAGTCCCAATTTGCCTAATCTCTCCTCATAACTCAGACCTTCCATACAGGCAGCATCCTGGTAAACCTCCTCTGCACTCTCTCCAGAGTCTCCACGTCCTTCCGGTAGTAAGGCGACCAGAACTGGACGCAGTATTCCAAATGAGGTTTAACCAATGTTTTATACAACTGCAACATTAAAGGCCAGCTCTTATACTCTATACTCCTTCCTATAAAGGCTAGCATACCATATGCTTTCTTCACAACCTTCTCCACTTGCTCTGCCACCTTCAGAGACTTGTGCACCTGCACACCCAGGTCCCTCTGCGTTTCTATACTCTTAATAGGTCTACCCTTTATCATATACCTCCCCCCTACATTCTTTCCCCCGAAATGCATCACCTCACATTTATCAGGATTGAATTCCATCTGCCATCTGTCTGCCCAAGCTACCAGCCTATGTCCTGCTGCATCACCTGACAATGCTCCTCACTATCCACAAGTCCAGCCATCTTTGTATCGTCTGCAAACTTGTTGATCACTCCACTTACTCCCTCTTCCAAGTCATTTATATATACTACAACTAGTTGGCTTGAACTGAGTGGCTTGCTTAGCCATTTCAGAGGGCATTTAAAGAATCAACCACATTGTTGTGGATCTGGAGTCACATGTAAGGCCAGACCAGATAAGGAGAGCAGATTTCATTCCCTGAACGGAACCAGATCAGTTTTCACACAGAGGTCTGGAACAAACTGTCAGAGGTAGCAGTAGAGGCGTATACTATTTTGTTTCTTAAAAAGAATTTGGACAGTTACATGGGTAAAATGGGTATAGAGGGATAAGGGCCAAATGCTTAGGGATTTAAAAAAAAGGGACGGTATGGACAAGTTGGACTAAAGGGGCCTGTTTCCATGCTGTAAACATCAATGACAATTAACAATGGTTTCATTGTCATCATTAGACTTTTAATCCCAGATTTTCATTGAATTCAAATTACAAGATCTGCCATGGCAGGATTTGAACTGGGGTCCCCAGAGCATTACACTGGGTCTCTGGATTACTAGTTCAGTGACAATACCTCCCCTGAGTCCAGCAGAAGCACATCACCGTTGATATTAAAACATTCAGCAAATAGGTACTAACAACAGTGAGAATCATGTTTCCCATTCGTTGGGCTTTTTGAAATGTAAAAGCACCCATACAGCTTGTGAAGAGAGCTCCCGAGGGCTCAGCACTCAAACACGGAACTGTAATCTCCAAACACAAATCACCCCACATTTCATTTTGGCCACTGGCATTACCGTCAATCAGTAATTGACAGTATTACTGCCAGAGTACCAAAAATTCCAGCTAATTAAAAAAAAGAAAAATGTAGCTACAAGCATTCAGCGACACCTTAAGATACCGGGTCTTTTGTACTATATACTGAACCTGGTGACACTGCAAAACTGCTTGTAATAATAACACATCGTTGAATGCTCAATTTCTGCCAAGACACTGCAGTGGAGAAACCACAGTTGCTGAATTTAATGCTTTGGCACTTTCAAATATCACCCTACTCCATCTGCTAATTTAGCAGATATGCTAGAAATAATTTATGAAACCACCATTCTGACTGCATCAGGATATCAACCATTCCTACGCTAATATTGCCTACTATTACTATCCAGGCTTGTTTGTATTGAATGATTAATGCAAGATTGCACAAGAAAGGCAGCACAGTGCTTAGCACTGCTGGCCTTTCAGTGCCAGGAATCCGGATTTGATTCCAGCCTTAAGTCTCTGTGGAGCTTGCACGTTCTCCCCGTGTCAGCACTGGACTAGGGTAAGCACAGTAAGAAGTCTCACAACATCAGGTTAAAGTCCAACAGGTTTATTTAGAAGCACAAGCCACAAGCTTTCAGAGGCTTGCCCCTTCATCAGCTGGTACGTGGACTTTAACCTGGTGTTGTGAGACTTCTTACTGTGCTTCCTCCCAAAGATGCGGAGGTTAATTGATTGGTCATACTAAATTGCCCCTTAGGGTCAGGGAGATTAGCAAGGTAAATATATGGTGTACGGAGATAAGGCCTATGTGAGATTGTTGTTGATGCAGACTCAATGGGCTGAATAGCCTCTTGCTGCATTGCCGTGTTGCTATGATTCCATTCTATGACATGCTGATTCGCAAGAGGAGACAGGAACATTTTCCATCGATTGGCACAAATCTGCAACCCGCCCCCAATGCCAAGGTCATATTTTCATCAGACAGAGACCTCAGGTATTACTCAGGCCAAAGGAATTTCCAAAGTCTGCTTGCACACAATGCAAAGTCGGAGAATGGCACACAACACAACTTTAATTCTGAATTCCATCATTTTAGCCGCACAAAATGAATGGAATGGGACTGTTTCTGGAATAAGGCAGTGCCAAATTTAGCTGCAAGGTCAGGGGTACTAAATCCAAAGTGCTTTCAGATTAAATTAGGCGTGGAACCATTTACTGAGAGATTTGAAGCTGTGCTAAACCAGATTCTGATGCAATAATTTAATATTGTCATTGGTTCACCTCACTAAAAACTGCAAACATTGCCACACATAGTACACAATCAAAGCATGAGAGACTACGCCACTTTCCTGAGGTGAGATCACAAATAATGGCAACAACAATACTCATCAACACATTGTGACACAGAGGTTATCACCGCTGCCTCACAGTGCCAGCAACCAGGGTTCGATTCTCGGCCTTGGGTGACTGTCTGTATGGAGTTTGCACGTTTGCAGAGTAAATACATGAGGTTACAGTGATAGAGCGCAGGTGGGGTTGTCGTCGGTGCAGGCTCGATGGACCAAATTACTACTTTCTGCACTGTTAATTCTATAATCTTAAACTCTGAAACCTCAACAGAGAAAGAAACGTTTCTAACACATACAAACTGCAGCAGTGATAGACATCAACTGGGAGTGCAGCAGTTCTCAAATATCGTGTGCCTTACATCTTTAACAAATTGTCTCCCTACACTGGAGATTGGCGGGTGCAAGCTGCCTTGCGTTTCTACACGAGCTTAAGTGAACACTTCTCAATGCACTCAGTACTCTGTTAACCATCTGATAGGTGGTGTCATAAGACACACATATTAAGAGTTACTAGGGAGTAGCATTAGATCAGCAACTTTTGCTGAGTTTATGAGTTACCATTTTGTTGATGTGGTGTACATAGTTTCACTTAAAGCATATTGAATTGCAAATTACATTTGTCTGTCCAAAATAAACCATGAGCAGCATACTGATAAAACTGATTAGCTTGGGTGGGCGGTGGGGCATATTTGCTATTTAGAACAGGGCTACCACAACTCTGTTAGAGATGGTTCATTTTGAAATTTTAGCAAGAAATTTTCACCTAATAGAATCCCTCCAGTGCAAAAGGAAGTAATTCCGCCCAGAGTTTGCACCAACTCTCTGATAGTGTACCTTACACAGGACCTTTTCCCCACCTATCCCCATAACCCCACACATTTACTATGGCTAATCCACCTAATCTACACATTTTGGGACGGTAATGGGTAATTTAACATGGCAATCCACATAACGCTAACAAGGGGCATACATGCAATGGGTTGTGAGAGGGCTGCTCTTGGATTTTTTTTTGAGAGTATCCCTAGTGCATGCTTGACCTGGACCATTTGATGGGCAACACAACAGCTCAGTGACTATCGCTGTGCTGTGCAGATACATAAATTTGGGCCTGTCTCTGTGGGAGTTTGTGCATTCTCCCCGTGCTTGCGTGGGTTTTCTCCGAGTGCTTCAGTTTCCTCCCACATCCCAAAGATATGCTCTTAGGCTAATTGGCAGAACAAATTCTCCCTAAATTGTCTCAAATTTGATTTTTAACCCATAGATCTATAAACATGGACAGGGATCGCGGGTAGAGGTGGGAACATTGGGGTGGCGGTGCGGGCTCATTGGGCCGAAGGGCCTGTTTCCCGTGCTGTTTTGTTCTTTTTTCTAACCCACACACTTCAGACGGTGGGAGGAAACCAGAGTGCCCAAGGGAAACCCACGCAGACACGGGGAGAATGCGCAGACTCTACACAGACAGTGATCTGAGGCTGGAATTGAACATGGATCTCTGGTGCTGAGAGGCTGCAGTGCAAGCCACTGTGCCACCGTGTCACCATTCACAGACTGTTGTCAGGGCACAGCATAAACTGAGACACAAACTGACTGCAGAGCTAAGAAATCTCACAACACAAGCTAACAGGGAGGTGTAACATCAGCAAATAGTTCATAACGTGCCCAGGAGGAGTAGGCGTTCAATTCTTGAGCCTTTGGGTGCAACATAAACTGGTCACAATTGAATGCAAGTGTTTAGACAACATGATGCCTGTCACTCACGTTCTCAAAATATTTAGATTTTAAAGTTTACGTAAGTGAAGGATTGCATGAGACACACGCAAACACAGAATGTTCTCCTGGGCAGTGGAGGTGCAGCACGAGTTAAGCAGAGTAGATAGACACTGCCTGGCTTAAAACCATACTGCAGCCAGAATATGCAGCAAAAGGTTCTGGGGGCATCCTCCTCCAACAATGACAGTGCACGAGGGCCAGAGATATGGATCTGGTAAAGTTAAAAGGATCCTTAATTTCAGAGCCCTTTTCAACAAACATTTTGAACTAGCAGTGTTTCTGGTAGAGAAGTATTTTAGAATAATCATTCATCTGGTTACATGCAGCTGTGTCAAAACACAAGAAGCAAATGTTTACAAGTGACAATCTAATGCCAGAATAACTTGGAATGTTAAATTTCCAACATGCAAACGCTAATTCCTCGCTGTTTGAATGTAATTGCATTCACATTAACATGCCTTGCACATGAAGACCAACTGTTAACCTACCCTGACTGGGGGACTACGTGCCTGCACTCGGTGAATGCTCTGAAGATCCCGCAACGCAGTGCCACAATTGGTAGTAGTAATGGTCCCGTCGCCCTGCACCCTGGCAGTACTATTGACATTGTTGTTGCCATTGACCCCGCTGCTGCCAGGTCTCCTTGGCCGGTGTTTGATACCATCAAGCAGTCGGACCAGCAGGATGTTGGTGGGGAGCTCATCGACACTGCAGTCCACCAAAGTCCGGCACTCAGGGCAGCGCAGCTCACTCCTGGAGTTCAGGATGCCCTGCAGGCAACGTCGGCAGAAGGTGTGCTGGCACGGCAGCACCTTGGCCGTGGCATCCAGCCGCTCTAAGCACACGGGACACTCCAGTAGGTCCAGTAAAATGGATTCATCCATTCTGCCTCGTTCTGTCTCCAAAGCTTCAGTCCGAGGCAGGTCTCCAAAGGAACCTCATCACAACAAAGGATGCGCTGAATGATGAGCAATCTGATATCCAGCCAAACTTGGTCACGTCACATCCATTCCCTTTCACTTCAACTTCAAGTAACTATTTCAAAAGCAAACAAACGTGTAAATACTGGGACACATCGAAATTACCAGGGTACAGAATGCACATTATGAACCAGAGCTCCTGACAAGGCTTTGAGAGCAAATAAAGTGCTTGATTACGCTCCCTCACGTACTTCATCATTTAGATTTATCACAGCTAAAGATCTAAACAAACCCACAGCACCTTTTAGCAATAAGAAAGTCGCACCACTAAAATGGTTTCAAGTATTTTGTCGTAACACAATATTCCCATGCCTTTGCAGTAAGGATCTGTATCTTAAGAAGTGTCAACATTTGCTATGGGGGAGGGAGGGAGGCAAAAGTTTAGCGCTATGGGAGAGCTGGCAGAATGATTTTGTGAATACCATCAGGATACGATTTTTGCTCTGCCCATCTCCCTTAAAATATTGTTTTTCCTGCTTACAGTCCAGCGTGATGTCCACAATGCAGACTTTATTATGTTCCCAAAATGCCCACGTCTGTTTATTAATCAGCTTAGGGAGAATGAATGGAACATGGTTCACATTGAAAATCCCCTAAGAGGAGACTATGTATAGCCACCAAGGGATGTTCCAGATAACAGGCCGAATGGCCTTGTTCTATGCCGTACGGCTCTTGAAGACACCCGCTATCGTGACTCGGTGAATCAACTGATGGGCCAACACATGCTCACTCACAGCTATTTACACAAGCGAAGTCGATTCATATCATGGGTATTTCGAACATTCACAGAATTGTCTATCCACACACACACCATTTCCAAAGTGGGGGGGGGGGGGGGATTCAATCAAGCTTTTATTCAACCGCAACACTACACAGCAGTGACATGGGTAAAATCATTAACTCCAGTTCTTTGTGGGGGGGAGGGAGGCGCAGGGAATGAATGACCAAGCTATTACAGAAGCTGATAAATTGTTATACCCATTTTAAAACTACGCGCAGGGATTACTGCCTGGGTTGAAAAGTACAGAAACTCTGTGCTCATTATGTGGCATTCCCTTGGTGGCTGTACACTGAAAGCCCCCTAAGGGGAGACTATGCGAACCAGGTGCCCATTTATTCTCCCTAAGCTGAGCAGTAAACAGCCGAGGGCTTTTGGGAACATGACATCCACAATGCAGGCTTTACTAGACTGTAATTTGGACAAAATGTACTTTAAGAGAGGTGGGTAGAGCAAAAACTATATCTTGATGGTTTTCACAAACTCGTGGATTAAAATCATTCACAATCTTTGAGGTGTGGAAATTCTGGGAAACTATAATATAAAAAGCTCAATACTGAAGTATCTACTAATCATGAGGAAAGCACGGTTGTGTTTCAATCTGCTCCATCCTCTCTGGGACCTGTCAATCTTTCAGTAGAGCCCTGGAGCTGCCACTTGACACTTGGGGATTCTGGCAGAATGAGCTGTGTCACTGCCCCATTCAGATTCCTTTGTCACACTCAGTTGCGTCTCGCTCAGTAGCTAATAGTGCGGGCAGAAGGGGATTTTAACACTACACACATAGCCTGGTGTGTCTGCATCCCTGACTAACATCGTACCAAAGGCAGCCAACTGTCAACTCCTGGGGGGAGGGGATGGACCGGGGGTGGAGGAACGGACAAATGACTGAGGGTGAGAGGGTGAGTGGAACAGGCTGAGGTCGGGGGGGGGAAAGAAAGGCTGAGAGTGGGGGTGGGGGAAGAAAGGCTGAGAGTGGGGGTGGGGGGGAAGAAGGCTGAGAGTGGGGTGAAGAGACTGAGGGGGGGGAGACTGAGGGAGGGGGGGGGAGAGACTGAGGGTGGGGGGGGAGAGAGAGACTGAGGGTGGGGGGGAGAGACTGAGGGGGGAGGAGAGACTGAGGGTGGGGGCGGGGGGGAGAGAGACTGAGGGGGGGGGGGGAGAGAGAGACTGAGGGTGGGGGGAGAGAGAGAGAGAGGGTGAGGGGGGGGGAGAGAGAGAGACTGAGGGGGGGAGAGAGAGAGACTGAGGGGGGGAGAGAGAGAGACTGAGGGGGGGGGGAGAGAGAGAGACTGAGGGGGGGGAGAGAGAGAGACTGAGGGGGGAGAGAGAGAGAGACTGAAGGGGGGGGAGAGAGAGAGACTGAGGGGGGGAGAGAGAGAGACTGAGGGGGGGGGGGGAGAGAGACTGAGGGGGGGGGTGGGGGGAGAGACTGAGGGGGGGGGTGGGGGAGAGAGACTGAGGGGGGGGGGGAGAGACTGAGGGTGAGGGGGGAGAGAGACTGAGGGTGGGGGGGGAGAGAGACTGAGGGTGGGGGGGGAGGAGACTGAGGGGGGGGAGGGGGAGAAAGGAAGCAGAATGAAATGGGGGAGGGGGAGGGGAGCCAGGATGGGGGAGGGGGGAGGGGCCAGGATATGGGGGAGGGGAGGGGGAGCCAGGATAGGGGAGGGGGAGGGGAGCAGGATGGGAGGGGGAGGGGGAGCCAGGATATGGGGGAGGGGGGGGGAGGGGGAGGGGGAGGGGGAGGGGGAGGGGGAGGGGGAGGGGAGGGGGAGGGGGGAGGGGGAGGGGGAGGGATGATCGCTGCCGATCTGCCTCCCTCCGTGCCGGAAATAAATCACTACCCCAGGACACACACCCTCCCACACCACCTCTCTACCCCATTCCCTCAGTCACTCCCTATCCTCACAATGCCCTCCTTCCTATCCCCTTATCTTGATATCGTCTTCACCTCATTCCTCTCTCCCTCTCTAGCCCCTCCTTTCACTCTTCCTCACTCACTCACTCAGCTCTCCCTCCCTAACCTCTCTCCCTCTCTCACCTTTCTGTTCTCTCCCTCACTCCCTATCCTCTCTCTCGCCCCCTCTCTTCTTTCACTCAATCACCTTTCCATCCCTCCCCTCCTCTCCCTATCTTCTCCCTCCTCATTCCATCACCCACCTCTCTGTATCCTCTCCCTTCTCACTCCCCTCTCCTTCCTTCACTCACTCACCCTCTATCCTCCCTCCTCATTAACCACTCACTTCTCTCTCCCTCCTCACTCACTATCCTCTCCCTCCGTCACCCTCTATCCTCTCTCTCTCTCTCCTTCCCTCCTCACTCACTATCCTCTCCCTCATCACCTCTCTCCCCCTTCATGCTCTCTCTCTCCCTCCCTCCCCTCTCTCTATCCTCTCCCCTCACTCACTCTCTATTCTCTCTCTCCCCCTCCCTCTCCTTCCTTTCTTCACTCACTCACCTCTTCTTCCCTTCTTACTCACTATCTTCTCCCTCACTCACTCTATCCTCTCTCTCTCCCACCTCCCTCACTATCCTCTCCCTCACCTCTTTCTATCCTCTCCCTCACCTCTTTCTATCCTCTCCCTCACCTCTTTCTATCCTCTCTCTCACCTCTCTCTATCCTCTCCCCTCACTCACTCTCTATCCTCTTCCTCCCTCACTCACCTCTCCTTCCCTCCTCACTCACTCACTATCCTCTCCCCTCACTCACTCTCTATCCTCTCTCTCACCTCTCTCTATCCTCTTCCCCTTCACTCACTCACCTCTCCTTCCCTCCTCACTCACTACTATCCTCTCCCTCACTCACCCTCTTCCTCTCCCTCACCTCTCTCTATCCTCTCCCCTCACTCACTCTCTATCCTCTCCCTCACCTCTCTCTATCCTCTCCCTCACTCACCCCTCCTCTCCCTCACCTCTCTCTATCCTCTCCCCTCACTCACTCTCTATCCTCTCCCTCACCTCTCTCTATCCTCTCCCCTCACTCACCTCTCCCTCTCCGCTCCCGATCCTCCGGAGCCGCTGCCGTTGCCAGGCCGCCCAGCGAGCGGTCTGCGCAGTCGCGGCCGCCAGAGTCCACGCCTGCGCGGTGGGTGGGCGTGGCCTCAGTTGTTGGTGTAACCAGCAAGGTGTTGTTGTATCTCCCCCTCCAAAACACTGGTGCAAAGCTTATAGCAACAGTGCAATGGTATCTCACACCCCTCAGCCTGAGGTCCCAGCACCTCTTATGGGGTATAAATTTAGCAAATCACAAACCCATTTAAAACTGATTTGCTGCAACATCAGACAAACACTTAGTTCAAATGCATAAACTACTTGTGGGCAAATGTCCAATCAAGTAAAACACACTCAGGATGTGAGTTTTAAAATATCAATGCTGCATTGGAATGAGGACAACTGATTTACGCAATTCCTTTGAGTAATTTTCTCTGCCAAAACACTTTTCGGAGAGCAATAGGCAAATGTCACAAAGGAATAATCATGAGAAAAGATCAAAATTCCAATAGTAAGGATGGACCTGGGGGATTTTTTTTTTTAAAGGAGGCAAGTCTGTGTCTGGTGAAAGCTGGAGACTGAAGTTTAGTCAAAGAAGTAACTTTTTGTACACAAGACAAAGATTCACCAATATGCTACACAGTAAGGTTGAAAGCTTATTTATTAACATTCACAAGTAGGTTTACATTAACACTGCAATGAAGTTACTGCGACAAATCCCTAGTTGCCACACTCTGGCACCTGTTCAGGTCCAGTGAAGAAGAATTTAGCCTGGCCAGCGCACCTAAGCAGCACATTTTTCAGACTGTGGGAGGAAACCTACACAGATGTGAAGAAAACATTCAGACTCCACACAGTGACCCAAGACAGGAATTGAACCTAGGTCCCTGGTGCTACAAGACAGCAGCGCAAACCACTGTGCCATCAGCTGTCCCAATAATGAGGACAGAGCAACATTCCAATCATAAGGATGGATTTGGTGAAAATTGGAGAGACTAAAGCCAAGTCAAAGAAATAACTTTTTGTACATAAAGATTCTCCAATATGATTTTTGCTACACGTGCGATGGAAGTCTGCGGGTGGTAAGCAAGACCAGGTAAGAAAGAAAGGAAGGAGAGGTAGCAACAGAAACAAGTGTACAAATGCTCGCCACAGCCACTGGTGTTTTAGCTGGTATGTCCCATGTGTTCTGGTTCGCTTCCCTCACTTAGCAAATAGTTATTTGGAATTTAAACAAAAAATTAGAGCTAGGTAACAGGAGCATAAAAAGTCAGGAAAGAGAAGAGGTCATTCAATCCATCAAAGTCCACCCTCTGCTGATATCTTAAAATACTCAGTATATTATCCAATTATGTTCTGAAGAAGTCCAATGTTTTGATGTGGGTCACCTCACTTTATAAGAATGTTATAAGACAGAAACAGGGGGAGGCCATTTGACCTTGATTCTGCTTTTCACCATCTCCTTGAATTACCAGATGTCCAAAAATCTACTGGACTTGAATATGCTCAACAGCTGAGCATCCACAGCCCAATGGGGAATTTCAAAGATTCACAGTCCTTTGAGTTAAGAAATTCCTCAACTCAGTCCGAGATCACGTACCAAGAACAGCTTCCTCCCCATCTATACAATGTGCAAGAACAATACTTTTAACTGTATCCTAATATATGTGACACTAATCAAATCCTTCCTAATAACTCTGTGGGTCTACCTATATCACAGGGACTGCAGCAGTTCAAGAAGGCATATCACCTTCTTGGACTAGCTTCTCAAAGATAATTATGGATGGATAATAAATGCTGGTCTAGCTAGCCACACCCATATACTGTATATGAATTTTAAAATAAACTTGGGCTGAAACTGGCATCCCATCCATCCCTCTTGTCCTAGACACTCCAGCCAGAGTAAATGACTTCTTTAGGAGATCACTCCAAGCGTTTATCTATAGAATCCATATCCATAGAATCCCTACAGTACAGGTGGTGCTATTCAGCCCACTGAGTCTGCAATGAGCACAATCGCATCCAGGCCCTATCCTGTAACCCCACATATTTACCCTGCTAATCCCCTGACACAAATGTCAATTTAGCATGGCCAATCAACCTAACCCGCACATCTTTGCGGTGTGGGAGGAAACCCATGCAGCGATGGGGAGAACATGAAAACTCCACACAGTGACCTGAAGCCAGAATTGAACACAGGTCCCTGGTGCTGTGAGGCAGCAGAGCTAATCATTGTGTCACCGTGCCGCTCCAAATCTGTTCTAAATTTATTTCCCAACAATTTCCATGTACTATTAATGACGGTTTGCTGCATCCAATGGTGTGTACGCTCTGACAACATCTCCTTTTAATTGTGTTCTTTCAGGATTGTAAAATTTCTCTCAACTTTTGTCTCACAGCCCATCCTTTCACACTTGAGATCGGTCTTGCTATTCTTTTCTAAAGATAGTTTTTTTTTTGTGCGTATATGGCAAGTTGCCCAAAACTGAAATCAATATTCTAGATGTGGTCTGACCAATCCATTGTGTACAGTCCTGAGAAATGCTCTTCAAAGCAACTGAACACGGCTTGTATAGCTGGTGACTACCAGTGCTCGGATTAGCAGTGTTGTACTGTATCTAATATATCTTCACGCGTTTGTTGAAGGCAGTTGGGAAATCTTAGTGCGTGGCTAACATTTTTCTGTTGTTGACAGTTCTGATTGGCAAGAACTAATGGAATTAATCACTAAGAAAAGTAAGTGCATAATATTTTTCCATGAGAAGCTGAGCACAAAAACCACGCAATAAGAGCCTGAGGTAACCAGAAAATCAGACGATTATGATTTTTTTTAAACGTACGTTCTGATGTCCACTTGCACGTGAATGAATCTGCTCCCACGACCTAAGTCACTGCTGCTTTGCAATGGCAGGGACCCGAATTTGATTCCTGGCTTGGATCACTGTCTGTGCAGAGACTATACATTCTCATCGTGTCTGCCTGGGTTTCCTCCAGGTGCTCCGGCTTCCTCCCGCATTCTGAAAGACGTGCTGGTTAGGTGCATTGACCTGAATAGGTGCCGGATTGTGGTGACAAGGAGAATTTCACAGTAACTTCATTGCAGTGTTAATGTAAGCCTTATTTGATATGATTTTGATTTATTGTTACATATGCTTACAGTGAAAAGTATTGTTTCTGGCGTGCTATACACATAAAGCATACAATTCATAGAGAAGAAAACAAGAATGCAAAATGTAGTGTTACAGCTAGGATGTAGAAAAAGATCAATTTAATGCAAGGTAAATCCATTCAAAAATCTGACTGCAGCCAGGAAGATGCTGATTTTGAGTTGGTTGGTTCATGACCTCAGACTTTTGTACCTTTTTCCTGACAGAAGAAAGTGGAAGAGGGAATGTCTAGAGTGCGTGGGATCCTTAATTATGCTGGCTGCTTTGCTGAGGCAGCGGGAAATGCAAACAGAGTCAATGGATGGGAGGCTGGTTTGTATGATGGATTAGGCTACATTTACAACCTTTTATAGTTCCTTGCGGTCTTGGACAGAGCTGTGATACAACGAGGAAGAAAGCTTTCTATGGTGTTTCTGTAAAAGTTGGTGAGAGTCGTAGCTGATATGCCAAATTTCCTTAGTCTTCCAAGACAGTAGAGACATTGGTAGGCTTTCTTAACTATGTCAGCATGGTGGCAAGCTGGGGTGTGTGTGTGTGTGTGTGTGTGCTGAAACTAGGATAGGTCGTTGATGATCTGAATACCTAAAAACATAAGCTCTTGACCCTTTCTACTTCACCTCCGTTGATATAGATGGGACATGTTCTCCTTTCCACTTCCTGAAGTCAATAACAATCTCTCTTATTTTGTTGACATTAAGGGAGAGATTATTAGAACAATTATTATTATGACTAATTTCTTGTGACTAATAAATAAACTTTACAGGGTGGTACAATGGTTAGCAGTGCTCCTTCACAGGGCCGGGAACCTGGGTTCAAGTCCAGCCTTAAGTCACTGTCTTTGTGAAGTTCACATTTTCTCCCTGTAACTATGTGGGCTTTCTCCAGGTGGTCTGGTTTCCTCCCACACTCCAAAGATGTGTAGGTCAGGTGGATTGGCCAATGGTAAATTGCCCCTTAAAGACAGGTGGACTGGCAATGTAAATATGTGGGGTTATGGGAATAGGCCTGGGTGGGATTGTGATCGGTGCAGACTTGATGAGCCAAATGGCCTCCATCTGCACTATAAAGGATTCTACAATCTCTCTAAAGGTATTGTTGATAAGTAGACATTGCTAACCAGCCATAGGCACGATTATGATAATGTTGTTTCAATCACATGAACCAATTTATTAGAAAATGCCTTGCAAACATTGACAGACAGCTAAAAGACACTTGCATTTATACATTCTCTTTCACAACCTTTGGCCATCCCAAAGCACTTCACAGCCAATTAAGTACTTTTGAAACATCATCAATTTGGCAAAGTGGGACATCGAATCTCTACAGTGTAGAAGGAAACCATTTGGCCCATACAGTCTGCACTGACTCAGAGCATCCCACTCTATCCCCGTAAGCCTACCTATTTACCTTGCTAATCTGTCTAACTACATATCTTGGGATACTAAGGGGCCATTTAGCATGGCCAATTCCCCTAATCTACTCATCCTGGGACATTAAGGGGCCACTTAGCATGGCCAAACCCACTAATCTTGGCATTTTTGGACATGGCAACCAACTTGTAAGCAATGGATTTCCATTAACAGCAATTTGATAATGACCTGTTAATCGGTTTCAGTCAATATTGATTAGGGGATAAATACTGGCCATGCCACAGAGGATAACTCCCCACTTATTCTTTAAAGCCACAGGATCTGTTGTGTCCACACATGAAGATAAATGAGATCATGGTTTGAGATCTCATCCAAAAAATGGCACCCTTCAGCTTTATGCTCATGGCATGGAGTCAGACTTGAACATTCAACCTCATGACTCAAACATAAGAGTGGACTAACCAAGCCATAGCTGACACTTAAATAGCAGAACGTGAAGAGCTAATGATGACGACATGAGCAGATACCCATATCAACTTTCCTCAACAAAGAGACAAAAGATGAAAGTTCCCATGCACATGTACTGTAAGTGAGTTGAGATTACATAACTAATGAGTCTCTATGACTTATTAATTATTTAAACAGAAATACAATCAGCCATATGTAATTAGTAGCTAACACTAGTATTGCACAACACTGCCTGAAGTGACTGTTCCACGGATTTACCACTCAAAATATTTTATCTACATATTAATTATGAATTTGCTTTCTCTTTAAGCAGAGTACAGAGTCTCTCTTCTGGACAAGATGAAACAGCCTGTCATGATTTTCGCAAAGTAGTGCAGAAAAGATTAATGTTACAGGGATTGCAGATGTCAGTTACATGGATAGGTTGGAGAATCACAGAATCATACAGTCCTCACCAACACATTAAAAACATCCGAACACCCCAACTAATCCTATCCACCAGCACTTGGCCTACAGCCCTGAATGTTACGATGTGCCAGATACTCATTCAGGTGTTTTTTGAATGATGCGAGACAACTTGCCTCTACCATCCTCCCCCGGCAGTTTTTAATGCAAATTCAACATTTAGAATTTCCCATTCATTGACTCTGTCTACATTTCCCACTGCGTCAACAAGGACCCCATGCACCCTGGACCTATTTTCTTCCATCATTTTTCTTCAGGAAAAAGATACAAGTTTGAGGTCACGTATCAACCGATTCAAGAAGAGTTTCTTCCCTGTTGCCTTCGGATTTTTTTTTGATTTCAGACTCATTCAAATTTTCCAAGGCCAATGGAAGAAAGTCAATTATTTTGTGAATACTCTGAAGTCACATCATCTTTAACCTCGATTAGAGGTTGACTGGAACATGTTATCTCAGTCCAAAATCTACAGCTATCAAACAAATGATCAGGATTGCCCCCTGCACTGCAGCAACTCACCAATCCTTCTTCATCAGCATTTCTTAATCTCTCAGGCTCTACTGCCTGGTAGACCAGACACGTGGAAACCTCACCTGTTCCAAGTTCTCCTCCAACTAACGCATAATCCTGGTATGGATAAATGTTTGTTCTTCGTGGATGGGTCAAAATCCTGAACTTTCTCCCAAACATCAGTGTGGGTTGACTGCAGTGGTTCTGAAGACCCATCATCACCTTTCTAAGCATTATTGGGCTGTCTTGTCAGAGACACATTTTTATAAATTCATTCATGGGAATGTTGGCATCACTGGCTAGGCCAACATTTATTGCCCATCCCTAATTGCCCTCGAGAAGATGGTGGCCTTCCTGAGCCACTGCAATCTATGTGGCAATAGGTACACTCACAGAGATGTTAAAAAGGGAGCTCCAAGAATTTGAGACAGTGACAGTGAACGAATCATGATAAATTTTCAAAGCAGGGTGGTGAGTAGTTTGGAAGGGAGCTTGCTAGTTGTGTTGTTCCCATATGCCTGCTGCCCTTGGCCTTCTAGATGGTGGTGGTTGTGGTGCTGAGAAGCCTTGTGAACTCCTGCAGTACATTTTGTAGATGGTACACACTGCAGTTACTGTACATTGGTGTTGGAGGGACTGAATAATTATGGATAGGGTGCCAATCACACGGCTGCTTTCTCCTGAATGGTGTCAAGCTTCTCGAGCTACAATCATCCAAACATGAGAGTATTTTTATCACTCCTGCCTTGTGCTTTGTACATTATAGACAGGCTTTGGAGAATAAGGAGGTGAGTTACTTGCCACAGGCTTTCTAGCCTCTACTCTGTTCTTGTAGCCACAATATCTATAAGGTTTCCATGTGTCCATTTAGAAAGGAAACCAGAACTAGAGGAAACAGCCTCAAAATAAGGGGAGGGGTGCAGTTTAGAACAGAGTTAAGGAGGAACTACTTCTCTCAGAGGGTGGTGAATCTCTGGAATTCTCTGCCCATTGAACTGGTGGAGGCTACCTCGTTGAATATATTTAAGTCACGAGTAGATAGATTTCTGATCGATAAGGGAATTAAGGGTTATGGGGAGCAGGCGGAAAAGTGGAACTGATTCACTTTAGATCAGCCATGATCTTATTGAACGGCGGGGCAGGCTCGAAGGGCTAGATGGCCGACTCCTGCTCCTATTTCTTATGTGAGTCCAGTTTAGTTTTTGATGAACGGCAACTCCCAGGGTGTTGATTGTGGGAGAATTCAGCAAAGGTAACGCTAAAGGGCAATGGTGAGATTCTCAATTTCTGCAGATGATCATTACCTAGTATTCGGGTAGCACAAACCTGTCTGTTCAAGCCTAGGTCTTGTTGCATTTGGACATGGGCTGTTTCAGTATCTGAAGAATCGTGAGTGATGCTGAACACTGCTCATGAGCGAATATCTCCACTTCTGATCTTGAGATGAAAGAAAGGTCATCAAGAGCTGAAGTTGGACAGACTTAAGACACTACCCTGAAGTACTCCTGCAGTGATGTTTTGGATTTGAGATGTTCGTGTTTCAAACATCATAACCGTCTTCCTCTGTGCCAGCTCTGATTTCCCAACATCCCATGATAAAATAACACCCCCCCCCCCCCCCCCCCCCCCCCCGCCCCGAATGATCTGTGTGTTGCTGAGAATCTCTCTGGGTGAAACATTAAACCAAATCCCCATTTGCTCTTGCAGGTATATGTAAAAGATTCCAAGGCACTATTTTGATAAAGGGCCATTTACCCCTAATTTATCTGGTCACTATCACACTAATGTTCTGTGGGATCCTGCTGCATGCAAATTGGCTGTTCTTAGCAAGTGGTCACTTCATTGGCTGAAAAACATTAGCTAAGTTTATTTATTAACGTCACAAGTAGGCTTACACTGCAGTGAAATTACTGTGAAAATACTTGATTTTCAGCACCTGTTCGGGTACACTGAGGGAGAATTTAGCTCAGGTTATGCACCTAACCAACATCTTTCGTACTTTGGAGGAAACCAGAGCAGCCAGAGGAAATCCATGCAGATGCTGGGAGAACATGTAGATTCTGCACAGAGAGTGACCCAAGCCGAGAATTGAACCTGGGTTCCTGGAGCTGTGAGGCAGCAGTGCTAACCGTTGTGCCAGACAATAAGGCTTCACAAGGTTGTGAAAGGTGCTCATCCTTCTCCATTTGTCGGATACACGAGTGATGGTTGGATCAGGAAAAAAGCCAAATTTTATGGCTGGTTGCTACCGCTGACTTACATCCTCTAAGAATTAAAGGAAGACTGACAAAATCCATTTGATATGAAAGGATCTGAAGATTGTGATTGGAATGTCATCCGATAAAGTAATTTGGCAACATGCATCCCTCAGCCAACGCCTGGACAAGGATAATTCAATCGGGATCTTAGAGTCTAAATAAGCTGCAATGCTTCTCAACATAGCAACAGTGACTAAAATTCATGCAAAGCATTCTTTCTGGATGTATCACAATTTGGTATGGCTTCTGCTCTGTCCAAGACCACAAGAAACTACAAAAAGTTGTGAATGTAGCCCAATCCATCACACAAATCAGCCTCCCATCCATTGACTGTCTACACTTCCCGCTGCCTTGGGAAAGCAGCCAGCATAATTAAGAACCCTCTGCACCATGGGTGTACTCTCTTCCACCTTGTTCCAATGCAAGAAAGTATCAACAACTCAAAAACAACTTTTTCCCTGCTGCCATCGGACTTTTGAATGGTCTTTCACATATTAAACTGATCTTTCTCCTCACCCTATCAGTAACTACAACATTGTATGCTACACCCTCTCCTTTCCTTTTCCCCTGTGTACTCTATGTTTTGTCTGTATAACACATAAGAAACAATACTTTCCACTGTATACTTATACGTTTTGACAATAATAAATCAATTCATTCAATTCAAACCTTCAGTTTAGAATGGTTCCATTTATTTTTTGCGTCAGTAAACTCAGTTGGCTAGATGTCCAGACCATGATGCCAAATGCTGCCTCCTTGCCTTGTGCCAAGCTTGTGGCATAGTGTCCTTTCAAGCTAAGTAGCAGACTCTCACAGAGACAGATGCCAATCATTCTTTGTGGACTGTGGCTAATTAACATTACCCTATGTGACAATCATTGCACTTAATAATCTTGACACAATGAATTTTTAAAGAAGTTATTACAACACAAGAAGTGCTTATGAAATTGCAAATGTTGCAGGAATGGACCTTTTAACCTTTGGCTCTGAATGAGAAGAACATTCAATCCCGTATCAACACGCAACATGCGACTCACCATTGTCCATATTTTCACTGGGTAGAGAACATAAAACACAGCAAATGCAGACTCCAGACGTGGGATGTCCAGTCATGCAAGGTCTCTCAGCTCAATTATAAAAAAAGGGAGAATTCAAAAGAGCCAGAGTGTATATGTTACAGTCACTCAAACGCCTTAGATGATCAGGTCGATTTGGTTCTGTTAGAAACAGCTGTTTCCTACCTGCTGTTTTGTTACCACATCTAATGATAATTCTTTTCAGTGGCAGCTCTTTGGGTTTTACTGTCTGATTTTGCTGGAGTCCTGATACTTTATGTTTGGTTGGGAAGTGAGTGTGTCTTTTATTGCGAACTTTTAAGTTTGAGGCTGCATCAAACAAGGTCAGAATTTGCAAGATGGGAAAGCCTATTAAAATCTATGCCTCGAGCTACAGAAAGTAACAATGTGAGTGCCGTGCCTAGGGCAGAGATTAATTTGTTGAGTATACATTCACTCATGTTTATGAGTTAAGTGTTGCACCCAGACCCACATTATCCACCTTAAAATTAATGAGACTCTGCATCATCTCGAGCAAGGAGATATTAATTGGCATAAAACAAAGAAAATGCTACATCTATTTTGGGATTGACCAAAATGTGCTTGAGGCATGGGATGGATCTCCACTCTGCTCTTTCTATTGCTACACCTGCTTGGGAACATACAACTGGGCTGTAGGCCACATTTTCAGATATCAATTCACTGAAATTGTTTGCAGTGTATTAATTGTCTTGCTTACCAGCAACAGAGTAAGGAAATCCCCATCACAGTCTGGTATAGTACATGCATTGGGTCGTGAGAGGCTGCTCTTGGATCTTTTGAGAGTATCCTAGTGCTTCACATCATTAGTGTACACTTGACCTGGACCATTTGATGGGCAACACAACAGCTCAGTGACTATTGCTGTGCTGTGCAGATACATGGATTTGGGCCTGTGTCTGGGGGAGTTTGCGCATTCTCCCCGTGCTTGCGTGGGTTTTCTCCAGGTGCTCCGGTTTCCTCCCACATCCCAAAGATGTGCTCTTAGGCTAATTGGCAAAACAAATTCTCCCTAAAATGTCTCAAATTTGGTTTTTAATCCATAGATCTATAAACATAGACAGGGATCACGGGTAGAGGTGGGAACATCGGGGTGGCGGTGCGGGCTCCTTGGGCCGAAGGGCCTGTTTCCCATGCTGTTTTGTTCTTTGTTGTCTGCCTGACACTGCAAGAAACTACAAAAGGTTGTAAATGTAGTCCAATCTATCACGCAAACCAGCCTCCCATCCAATGACTGTTCATACTTGCCACTGCCTTGGCAAAGCAGCCAGCATAATCAAGGTCCCACAGACCCCGGACATTCTCTCTTCCACCTTCTTCCGTTGCAAAAAGATATGGAAAAGTCTGAGGTCATTTACCAACTGACACAAGGACAGCTTCTTCCCTGCTGCCATCAGATTTTTGAATGGATGTACTCTGTATTATTTGATCTTTTTCTACCACTGTAACACTACACTCTCGTTTTCTTCTCTACGAACTGTATACTTTTATCTATACAGCATGCAAGAAACAATACTTTTCATTGTATACTAGTACATATGAAAATAGTAAATCAAATCAAATCATCCTTTAAGACATCTCTGACTTAGTTTTTGGACATCTGTCAAATTACCTCTTTATGAGGCCCTTTTGGATAACACACTAGCAAAGTGCTTTGGAATGTTTAAATCTCAATTGTTCACATGAACTCTGGAGTTCTCTGCCTCTCCACTTGACTATTTTCCTCCTTTCCCTTAGTTTCCCTGCTGGGATATGGTTCCACAGCTGCTAGAGACTTCTGATACCTCATCCAAGGAGTCTTAATTTACGGCCAAAACCTGCACTCACCACACAGCCCCGCCATGTGCACATTTCCTGCAAACAGGACATGTGGAAAGACAATGCATTGGCTCTGATTCAGGAGGCTGCACTGACCTCAGAGTCAGAAGGTTGTGGGTTCAAGTCCCATTCCAGGGAATTGACCACACATTTAGGTTCACACTCCAGTGCGGTGCTGTGACGTGGTAAGGTAGAATCTCTTGGATGTAACATAAACCAAGTCACTGTCTGCCCTTCCAAGTGAACATAAATGATTCTATGGCAATGCTTGAAGAGCATTATTTATCTTTCAACTAACACCTAACTTGCAATTAAGTTAAGTGTTATTTGAGGGCCATCTCAATCCAATGCTGGTATCTCCACATCATTACAATTAAGTGTCAGGGAATCTTTAAAGTCCACCGGTAGTGGCCACATAGGGCCTTGAAAGATGACACCTGACAATACAGCACTTCCTCAGTGTTGCACTGGAGCACAAGTCACTGGAATGGGTCTTTGAGTCAGATACTAGTGCTATCAAGTGAGCCATGATTGACACCAGCCTTTGCCCATGGGAGTCTGCAGTGTGGAAATTGCTTGGTTTCTTACAGTGACAACACTGCAAGTACTTAGTTGGCTGTTAAATGTTTTGTGACTTCAAAAGCAATAACATAAATGTAAGTCTTTTTTTTTATCTGAGCAGTTGTTGAAGGCAATCTTGGGAGTTATCTGCTTCACTGGATGTACTGCACTCTGATTGTACTTAGCTATAATGAATATTGAGAGATAAGTACAAGCATTCACCACTTTGTAGACAATGGCTTTCAGACTTCTCTTACCTACCAAATGGAATAATCCAGCTGGGGTCTGCGTTGATTGAAGGCAGACACAATTCTTCAACTGTGCTTGAATAATACTCACAAGTAGAAACTTTCACTATGTTTTCTTCCCTCCTTCATCAGGTCATTAAGGTCAACAGTGCCACGAACCTCACTGAGATCGGCTAACCAAACACTGATTAAACCCAAGACATACCTGACCTGCACAAACTCAAAAGACTGTCATCCACAAACTTAAGTCATCAGGGGAGCTCTGGAAGTAAATCTTGTAATAGTTGTAATAGCTAGGGGATTTTCACAGTAATTTCATTGCAGTGTTAATGTAAGACTATAGATTAATAAACTTTATCTCTTGGTATTGAATGCAAAACTCAAATCTATGTATAGTGAAACAATAGAAGACCATAAGACACAGAAACAGGATTAGGCCACTTGGCCCATCAAGTCTGCTCCACCATTCAATCATTGACTATATTTTTCCTTTCCCCATTCTTCTGCCTTTTCCCCATAACCCTGATCCCCTTATTAATCAAGAACCTATCTATCCCTGTCTGAAAGGCATTCAATGACCTGGCCTATGCAGCCTTTTGCGATGAAGCGTTCCACAGATTCATGACTCTCTGCTGAAGAAATTTTTCCTCATCTATGTTTTAAAGCATCATCCCTTTAGCCTGAGGTTGAGCCTTCTGGTTTTAGTTTTTTCTATTAGTGGAAAGACCCTCTCCACATCCATATGTTATGGATGGTGAAACAGCATTGCATGCCTAACTATGGATAATGGAATTCAGGTTTTGAAAAAAATATGCAAAATGTTTAATGTATAAAAGGATCTTTATTCCTAATCATTAGAAAGATATAATACATTTGTATGAACTTTGTACTTTGAAGTACAGTACAAGAAATTGCACCTATATTACAACTTAAAAGTCTACTTGCAGGTTAATGCTCTGCAGCTTGAAATTTGGGGTCTGTGGAAAAGAGCCCTGCGCGACGGGTTATCCTCTCGTGCAAGTGAAAATATCCAGAGTTAGAAATATAATAGATTTCATAATCAGTTCCATTTCAACACTGTAACTCCTAACTGTTGGACTTTGGTTGGAGGATTGTTAAATACACATACCTTTCTTCAGCAGCCAGACCCATAAATACAAAAGGCAATACTCTTCAGAAACTTTCCAAAAAAAATAAAGGCAACACAGAATATGATCCTGGGGGAGAAAAGACAAAAATCAAACCACATTCTTGTACCGCATAGCATGCAGACTCGTGTATGCTGTACTGTAACATCCGAGTGGCTGAACTTGCATCCATATGATTAGTGTCCAAGAGTTCTATCATCCTCAAAAGATGGCACCCGCTGATATTTTTAAGAAAATCTGTAACGGACAAGTCCTGAGTGACTGATTTTATTCGTCATTATCTGAAAAATAAAGAATATGGTAAAAATGACTTTTGATTCAAACTGAAGTACAATTGTACAGCCATTAAAAATTTTGCTGGCTGAAAAAACTGTAATAATTCTTCGAGGATATACATCCTCTGATTATAAGTTGGCTCATCATACGATTAATGTAGCGTCATGGCTACATGTAAATTTTAATTTAAAAGATTAAGTTGATGCAAAAATGTAGTCCATAATACCAAGGATATGTATTGTAATTACATCTTGCATGTTAGTTAGAAGTTAAAGTAATACAGCTTAGCCTCAGGACCTGATCCAAAATATCACAGATAGTAATTTATTAGATATGTTTACTAATAAAGTAGGTAAAAGAGGCATTTATGCCCTTGTTTTCCAACTAAAATCAAAATCAGTAAGCACAAATCAAACTACGTGGGGTTAATACTGATAGCTACCTGTTTCAGAAATGGAGCTGGTCTGTCATTCCAAACTTTTCTCATATCTCAATGGAAGCCTGATTCTTGCACCCAGCCTAAATGTTTGCTCTCTTCTACAACATGTAGTGATTAATATTGCAAATGTCTAGAGTGCGCAGGCAGACATGTTGCCACACACTTGCTTCTGGTGTGCCTCAAGTGTTGCTTCCTCCTCAGTAACACACTAGAGCAACATGGGGTCCAGCTAGCCTGATGATACACACATCCTCAGCAAGACAGCAGCTCCTCACTTCCTCTGACATCAATGATTTCCAGTGAATTCAAGTCTCTTGACAAATCCTCCATTGTATCAACACTTCCTTACTGCCCTGCAATCTGCTCCATCATCAGATTTCCCTTACGCTCTGATAATCTCCGTTCATCAACACTGTTGCCTTACTACCTCCCTCACTGCCAGGTGAAGATCTTTCTCTTTCATTGTGTTTTTGCCCCTTCTTCCTATCTGAAGGGGTATATGTCCCTTCATCCTATTGGTAGCTGCAAAACTATATTTTGCACCCTCCCCTTTCCTTCTCCCCTCGAAATCTATGAACTGTATGTTCTGTCTGCAACTGTACACAAGAAACAATACTTTTCACTGTACTCCAATACATGTAACAAATCAATTCAATTCACCACCCACTCAAGGGTCCACTTGTTATCTATGGACTTGTGAATCTTTCCAGTGTGTGTGTGTCTGTACATAATGAGTGCCCTAGAAATGTGGTTTATTGTTATTGCGCACCATTTATCTCTCAACCGACATCTAATTATTTGCTCATTATCATGTTGCTATTCGTGTGACCTTGAAGTGTGCAAATTGGCTGCAACAATTTCTACATTACAGCAACATCTACACTTTCAAATATTACTTAATCAGCTGGGTAAAGCGCTTCAAGACCGCTCGAGATTCTGAGTGGCAAGATGTAAATACAAGTCCTTTTTTGTTAATGCAGTATTAGCAAAATGGTGGAAACTACATAATTTTAAATATCCTATAATGTTTAGACGGAGTAGCGGAAATTTAATTTGCTTTTGGGCTGTGACTCTAAATTGTCTTCCTCATCTTCACTCTAACCAGTTCCCCTCTTACATTGGAAAGCAATGCGAAGTGGAATAAAGCAGCAGAGCAGCACTTTTGATGTGATCATACTTCCAATAAATTTACACTGGCGAGGCTCAATCTTTAGCAGATGCTTACTTTGGCTCCAATAATATTGCTTTTTAGTCACTAAATATGCCAATTTCAGAGAAGATTTTTGTGGTCACAGCATTCTTTGAACTATTTTTGGCGGAATCAGTTCAGCGTTACAAATCAACTGCATACAATGTTCCCCATTAAAATGCTAATCTTCAACAGACACTAAAAGGTCTCATTAAGAAACATGCTTCCTAATGTTTAATACCATTAAAGTAATTGCCCTTTACTTGCTAGAGCTGTGTGATAATGAAGGAAAAAAGCAAAATACGTGGGTGCTGCAAATCTGAAATAAAAACAGAGCATGTTGTAAACACTCAGCAGATGATGGCAGCATCTGTGGAGAAAGAAACTAGAGCTAATGTTTTAGCTTTGCAACCTTTCATCAGCACTGGGAAATATAGAAACCGGCCTCCCATCCATTAACTCTGTCTATACTTCCTGTTGCCTCAGCAAAGCAGTCAGGATAACTAAGGACCCCACGCACTCCAGACATTCGCTCTTCCACCTTCTTCCGCTGGGAACCAGATACAGAAGTCTGAGGTCATGCACCAACTGACTCAAGAACAGCTTCTTCCCTGCTGCCAGACTTTTGAATGGACCTACCTCACATTAAGTTCATCTTTCTCCACATTCTATCTATGACTGTAACACTACATTCTGCACTCTCCTTTTCTTCTCTATAAACGGTACGCTTTGTCTGTACAGCACGAGAAACAATACTTTTCATTGTATACTAATGCACGTGACAATAATAAGTCAAATCAAATCAAGAGGTGGGATGGGGAGGATAGGACAAGGAGAAGATCTGTGATAGATTGAAAGACAGAAACATTAGTCTTTTACAGTCAAGAAAAATTGTAAGAAAAGAAACAAAGAACAAAGTAAAATGTGTCTAACCTAGAAGGTGTTGCTGACTGCAAGCAAAATACATTTCTGATTAAACATGGGTTAAAGGGATTATGGGGAACAAGTGGAAGGTGGATTTGAGACAAAGGAGAGATCAGACATGATCTGTTTGAATGGTGGAGCAGATTTAAAGGGCTGAATTACCTACTTCTGCTCTTAATTCCTATGTTCCTATGTAAAAAAAGAGAGGAATTCAAACATGCAAAGGAAAGGGAAATGAAGTAGGCACTTTTCCCAGTTGTGCTGAAAGATCACATGCCTGAAACGTTAACTGTTTTTTTTGACAGATGCTGCCATAACTTATTGAGTATTTCCAGCATCTTCTGATCAAAGATGTTGTGGTTGGTAAGGAAGAAAAAGAGTAGAGGAGGCAGATTTGAGATGAAAAAGCAATGGAAGTAGCAAGACAGAGACACCATTAGAGACTGTGGAAGAGTCCAAAACTAGTGGATACAAATGCAAAATTGCAAAATTCGTTACTATCTTTGTGATTGATAGAATTACACAATTTGCAGCATAGAATCAGATCATTTAGACCAAATGATCTATATCAGCAGTGACATGAGCATAATTCCATCCAATCAGCATATTCTTCTACTTATTTCCCTGTCATGTTACTGTCATTGGTAGAGACAGTGGCATAGTGCAAATGCAGTAGTCTGGGTTAGTAATCCAGAGACCTAGGTTAATACTCCAGGGACATGGCTTCAAATCCCACCACAGCTGCTGGAGGAATTTAAATTCAGTGAATCAAATTTGAAACAGAAAGCAGGTCTCAAGTGATGATCCATGAAACCGTCACCAATGGTAGTAAATTACTAATATCCTTTGGGGAAAGAAATTTGCCACATTTACCTGGTCCGGCTTACATGTAATGCCAAGCCCAAGGTAATGTGGCTGACGCTCAAAATCCCTCTGAAATGGCCTAATAAGGGCATGTGGGATGGGCAACAAATGCTGGCCACATTCCATCAAAGAATTAAATACATCTTATCAGCTTCCCCTGAAATTCATTTATACTATTGACCCCAATCACTCCATTTGATATCAACTCCACATTCTATCCAATGAATAGATCTTTAACATTAAAAAGGGGAAAATAAAATCCTGATTTTCTACAAACTTGATTAGATAACTTGCCTGACTAAACATAAAGAAAAGCTGGCTGAATTTGAAAAGCAGGCTCATCTCCCTTGCTGCATCTAGGAGACAGCAGATACACTGAACACTGGCCTATAAGAATAGGACAATTTCACCAGTCTCTCTCCAGGATGTATTCACAAAAGACAATAGTTGAAAACGTTCAGAGGCTGCAAAACAACAGGTTTATTACAAAAAAAAGATTTCTGGCTGCCTAATCTGGGGAGAAATTACTAAGCATGCCAATTTAGAAACGTGATGAAGTGGCTGAGAAGCTTTTATGGGAAGCCATTGATTGGAAGCACTGGTGTTAGGATTGCGGTTCTTTTGTAAGATAGCAGACAGAAGAATTCATTAATCAACCATGATTAGACGATGCACAGAAAACAATCTTAGAGAGGCTCCCTTCAGTCTCTATGGACCCTACTTTGGAATGGCCAGCATTTGAAGGCAGCGAAACAAACAGAAGATATAGTATGGGGAGTGCAGGGACTGTAATTTGCAGGCAATCTAACAATGGGAGGTTGCTTTGCTTATGTTGAGCATTTCAAAGAGAAGTCTCGGTTGCCTAGAGACCAATTTCATCTATAGCTGCACAAGGCAGAGGTCAGGCATTTTTTTTTGGTGGAGGAGGCAGATTGACGTACAGTATAACTGAAAAACAAACAGAAACTGACAGATATCTATAACAGTCGTGGGGGAATAGGAGATAAAGATTCCCATTGGGTTAATAAAGAAATCGGAGAACATCGAATGAGGGAAATCAAGTGGAAAGAATGTGTGTTGGGGAGCAGGGGGAATAAAAATCACAGAATCACAGTGGAGACACAAATATACAATCAGAAAATGCAATTTAAACAGGACATGCTTTTTATACTATACTATTATTACACATAATGACAGTTCATATTCTGATAGCAGCTTTAACATAGCAAAAACACTTCAAGGCATTTCACAGGTGTGTTATCAAAGAAAATTAGGCTACAAGCTTCACAAGATGATATTAGGACAGATGACCAAAAGCTTGTTCAAAGAGGTTGGTTTTAAGGAGCGTCAGAATGGAGGAGAGAGAAAGATATAGGAGGCAGCAGGGAATTCCAGAACTTAGTTCAAGGAGTTGAAGGCAAAGCCATCAGTGTTGAAATGATTAAAGCCTCTTGGCAAGAGGTGAAAATTAGAACAGTGCCAATATTGAAGGGACCAGATGAGATTACAGGAGGTAGGAGAGGAAATCACTATACAGTGATTTAGAAACATAGAATAAGAACTTAAAAATAAAGACAACTTTGCAGCAATCACAAACAGCAATGTAAGCACAAAGCATCATGAAACTTGGAAAACGGGACTCTCACTGACAAGGTCTCATTTTCCAATTCTCTCTCCACCCTCCCCAGTGACACAATGTTCCAGTCTAGAAAGGTTAGGCACTTCATTCCAATACATATAATTAGCAGGCATTCCATTCACCCCTTGCCAATGTGGTGTAATGTCAGCAAGCTTTACAACTGGGGAAATAAATAGGGATGTCTTGGGGAGTGTACATACTACAGAGGTGGTGGTACTGGAAGTCTTAAAATGCATCAAGGTAGATAAATCCCTGGGACCTGAAGAAGCGCATCCCAGGGCATTGTGGGAGGCTGGGGGAAAATTGCAGGTCCGCTAGCAGAGATAGTCACAGGTGAGGTGCCTGAAGATTAGAGTGGCAAATATTGTGCCTTTGTTTAAAGAAGGCTAAAGGGAAAAGCCTAGGAACTACATGCCAGTGAGCTTCACATCTGTGGTGGGTAAATTGTTGGAAGGTAATTTGAGAGACAGGATCTAGAGGCATTTACAGAGGCAAGGACTGATTAGGGACAGTCAGCTTGGCTTTGTGAGTGGAAAATCATGTCTCACAAATTTGATTGAGTTTGAAGGGACAACCAAGAAGATAGATGAGGACAGGGTAGTTGATGTTGTCTACATGGACTTTAGCAAGGCCTTTGGCAACGTACTGCATGGTAGGTTGTTGCATAAGGTTAAACCTCATGGGATCCAGGGTGAGGTATCTAAATGGATACAAAATTGGCTTAATGACAGAAATCAGAGGGTTGTTGTAGAAGGTTGTTTTTCAAATTGGAGGTCTGTGACCAGCCGTGTGCCTCAGGGATCAGTGTTGGGTCCACCGTTATTTATCATTTATATTAATGATTTGGATGAGAATATAGGGGGCATGGTTAGTAAGTTTGCAGATGACACTAAGATTGGTGGCATAGTGTATAGTGAAGAAAGTTATCTCCAATTGCAACGGAATCTTAATCAATTGGGCCAGTAGGGCTGACGAATGGCAGATGGATTTTAATTTAGACAAATGTGAGATGATGCATTTTGGTAGATCGAACCAGGGCAGGACTTACTCAGTTGATGGTCAAGCGTTGTGGAGAGTTACAGAACAAAGAGATCTATAGTATAGATTCATAGCTCCTTGAAAGTGGATTCACAGGTGGGCAGAGTGGTGAAGAAGGCATTCGGCATGCTTGATTTCATCGGTCCAAACACTGAACACAGGAGTTGGGATGTCTTGTTTAAAGTTGTGCCAGACATTGGTAAGGCCATACTTGGAATACTGTGTACATTTCTGGTCATCCTATTATAGAAAGGATATTATTAAACTAGAAAGAGTGCAGAAAAGATTTACTAGGATGCTATTGGGACTTGATGGATTGAGCTATAAGGAGAGGCTGGATAGACTGGGACTTTTTCCTCTGGAGCGTAGGAGGCTGACGGGTGATCTTATAGAGGCCTTTAAAATACTGAGAGGCATAGATCATAGATAGTCAATAGTCAATATCTTATCCCAAAGGTAGAGGATTCTAAAACTCGAGGGCATAAGTTTAAAATGAGGGGAGAATACATTAGCGTCCAGAGGGGCAATTTTTTCACACAGAGGGTGGTGAGTGCCTGGAAAAAGCTGCCAGAGATAGTAGTAGAGGGGGGTACAATTTTGTCTTTTAAAAAGCATTTAGATAATTGCATGAGTATGATGGATACAGAGGGATATGGGCCAAATGTGGGCAATAGGGATTAGCTTAGAGGTTTCAAAAAAAAAAGTGGCATAAACAAGTTGGGCTGAAAAGCCTGTTTCCATGCTATAAACCTCTATGATTCTAATCGGCTCTCAAAGACGGTGGGGATGGAGTGGAATTCTTCTCTGACAAGCCAAGCTAGCTACATACCCTGCGAGCTGCAAGCTGGTATCCTAACCTTGGCCAGCAATCAGTGCATCCAATGAAAAATTCTATCAGGGATTGTGGGAACCAACGTAGGTCAATGAGTATAGTGGTGGATGTATGAATCGTTCCTGTCATGAGTAAGGATATCACAGCAAAGTTGTGGATGACCTCAATTTTAATGGAGGATGAAGGATGAAAGCTCAGCAAGCTGTGTACTGAAATCGATAAGCCTATACGTAACTAAGGCACAGATGAGGATTTCATCAGCAGCAGATGAGGTGAGGCAAGGACAAGGTTGGGAGATGTTATGAAGATGGAAATGGATGGTCTTTGTGATGGTACATATAATCAGAAACTCATCGCAGAATCAAGCAGACAAAAATTGTGAGCAATCTGGTTCAGCTTCAAACCAAGATGAGAAATCAAATCAGAATGGAATTTGCTTCAGGATCGCTAAAGGAATGAAATAACAATACATGAAATGTTTGTACACTATAAAATGGGATGAGAAACTTGCCTTCTTGATATGCTCCATCTGCCATGACTAGATGGAGGATTTTGGAATACAGGTGCTCAAACCGAGGACCCAGAAGAACTTGCACTATTGTAGTCCCTATGTCAATGTTCTCATCTTCGTCCTCGTGTATTGCCTGATTCACAAAATAAAAGGTTAGTTTTTTTTGAGCATCTTGGTGGTTGAAGGAGCTTCCAACTGAAAACATTTATTGAAAAAATACAAAATGTACTCCTTAACAGCAGCAGCACAGATGCCCATGAATACCATATATTCATAAAATACAGCAGGAACACTGCATGTCACTGAGAATGGTTTTGATTGTACCCAATCTGCAATGAACTTCCTAATCTCAGGTGAAGTGATGGTTGTGGTGTTATGGTGACCCACAGAGCCCCTGGATACAGGCTAGAAGAAAATAAAATCTCTGGTAGCTGCACATGTGGATGTCCAGAGAAGGCAGTATGAAGATCAGCTGCAAGGTGACTCCCCTCTCAAACAGCTTATAAACAATCATAAAGTTACTTATGCTAGATATCTAAATGGGTGACTCACTTACAGTTTTTGACCTCCAAATTTGTGGAGTGATGGAATCAGATTTTAGTCTGTGATTGTGTGGCAGAATGGCACAGTGGTTAGCACTACTGTCTCATAGCTCCAGGGAGCTGGGTCCAAATAATGGTTTGAGTCATTGTGTAGAATTTGCATGTACTCCCCGTATCTGCATGAGCTTCCTCTGGGTGCTCTGGTTTCCTCCCACAGTCCAAATATGTGCGGGTTAGGCTGATTGGCCATGGTTAATTGCTCCTTAGTATCAGGTGACAAGCAGGACAAGTACATGGGGCAACACGGATAGGGTCTGGGTGAGAGTGCAGTCGGCACAAACTCAAAAGGACCGAATGGTTTTCTTCTGCACTGTAGGGATTCCCTTATTTTCCACAAAAAATTGTATCATCATTCTCAACCACAGCACTGACTGAGTCAGTGAACAAACACCAAGCTTTTCTGGCAGAGTACCACACAAGTTCGACAAGTTTGTGGAAACAAAGACTCAAAAAGAGGGAAAAAGTTAAGTGCTTCCAAAATGAGAAAGGAAAAGACAGAACAATCACTCCTAATTCCTATATGCATTACTTTTATCTTGAGTGGTTGGTTTACTCAATTCAGCTTTGGGAAATAACAATATTTCAGAAAAAGTGTACCTTAGGAAACAGCAGCATAAGAACATTCCACCCATCCTGTCTGCTTTTGTGGATAAATTTTGTGGTAGGTGAACAAATATAAATAATTTTATATGAGTGAAAATTTCCAGTGGCCTTAGTCAAACCTTGTCGAAGCACTTTTGGTACGATTATAATCATGCATTTTCTCTCAAGATTTACTGTGACGGTTGGATAACTTATTCCATTCATTTTAGTTTAGTATTTCAATGTTCATAAGGTGCAACAGAAGCCTTTTTGCTGAAGGAACGGCTGCAAATATCGAAGATTGCAAATAACACCATATTAAGCATTCCTTTTTTAAAAAAAATTATGGGTAAACATTTTCTACTGAATGTTTAAACATGAATTGTTACTGGATCAAAATCCAGAAAATCCATACCTAATGGCATTGGAAACATAGAAAATAGAAGCAGGAGTAGGCCATTCGGCCCTTTGAGCTTGCTCCACCATTCATTTTGATCATTGTATTCTTGATACTCCTCTTCACCCCATATCCCTTGATCCTTTAGCTCCAAGAGCTACATCTAATTTCTTCTTGAAATCACACAATGATTGGCACTCACCTAATGAAGGAACAGTGCTCCAAAAGCTTATGCTGTCAAATAAACCTGTTGGACTTTAACTGGTGTTGTGAGACTACTTACTGTGCTATTCCAGTCTAATGCTGGCAATGCCATATTATGTTTAAAACACAGTAGAAGGCAGGGTAATTTCAGGTATATCATTTTACACACGTCATTAGGAATTCAAAAACGTGTTCCTTTTTTTAATAGGGATCTTGAATATAATCAATACTTAAACTAACACTGTAAATGACCTGCTACACACGAAGGCACACATTTAAATTAGGGTCATAGTCAATGCTGTTTAAATGAAATGTTGAGTAGTCAAATTCATTTTTAAATGATGAATGACAGTGGATATTTATCTGAAAATATTGTGAATATATCTATGACAGTGCCATGAAATCACTGAAGACACCTATTTGGCCCATGCTGACTCATTAAAAGAACACCATCTAATTCACTCACCAGTCAAGTTAACAACTTGAGCAGCAGCACGTGAGAAAGAAAACAAGTTCCTCAACATGAAATGTAAACATCAGGATCATCCACTTAAGTACAAATTTAACACGAAGGATTGGGAACAGACAATTTGCATTTGAGGAATGTGCTTCCACACACAATTCCTCCAAGAGATAGCCCTCTTCTGAAAGATAAATATTTTGTGTTCTCACTCCATGAGACATGCCATCAATGTACAAGGATTCTTCTAATGACATAGGGTACTGTAAGATGCCTAGCATTTGAAGTTCCTGATACTGTCTGAGATAGAATCTGCTAAAGGAACTTTGCAGCAGCCCAATTTAGAGTAAAACCTTTAAGGGCAAATACATTTTCCTTGTCTGAAAAATAGCCACTGGATTCCGATAACTTAAAGAGCAAGATGCAAAACATTCTGGGCAATGGGAAAACAGATTACACATCTGTCTGAATTTCAAAGGCGGTGTTTCCTTCGATTCATGGCTCAGCAGGAGATATATACCATGGTAGCCATTTTAACAAAGCTAACCTGGGATCAGATAATCTCTCAAAGGCAGAGTTCTGAAGGAGTCATTCAAGGAAAAAAAAATCCCACATCTTTTTATCAACACTCACATGAAGGTTCCTGTTACCTTGGAGGATTTAGTTTCAACTCATATTGGTATCCACTTTGATGAATACCATAAATAAGGTTAAGGCTACATGTGGTGTTGAGAGTAAGGATATCAGTTGTATGTCACTGGGTGTCTTTGATGCAGTCAGCCATTAACCACATCCTATTTTGGTGATGTCAGAACAAGAGCCTCGAGTTGGAGCAGGTTCTGTTAATTCCCCAAGAGAATCCGGACAGTCTTTCCAGCCCAAGATGGTGCAAAATCCTGTTTCAACTGGTGTATCAGTTTTCATTTACTTTCCTCCTTGTGCTAAATTCCCTTTCTAACTGCAGTTTGAAGAGCTTGAATTGGAGTGCCTCATACTGTGCCAATAATGAAGCAGCATGCATGGAAAGAGAAAAAGAGTTAATTGCCTGATTTTTTCTAGGCCCTACGAAGGTGGGCTTGGAAGTGATGTGGGTGGAGGTGGGATAAAGAAAATCAAATCACATTTCATTACTCTGTAACCAAAACAGGATTTAAGACATCTGGAGTGCTGCAAATCCATCACAGGTGTATAAACATCACGAGCGTTTAGTACACATCAAATGCCTCTCAAAATGTACCAAAACCGTTCCACTCTTCTCTTTTAAAGCATGGAAACAAGATAAACCATTCAGCCTCTTGAGCTGATTCAATTAGGTAAAGGCTGAGCTACATCTTAACTACACTCATATCGATCCATAAAGCAGAAGACACTTGCCTAACAAAAACTCATTAATCCCAGTTTTGAAATTTGAATGTCTAGGGGCATAATTAGGTAAAAAGCATTGAGTGAATGCTCAGGAATTCACTGGAAGAAAACCATTTGTAACTGTGCAAGTCTCCATCCAAAAGCCATTTTGCATCAAGCTCATGGAAACTCTTCACTGGTTTGTGGGTCTATAAAAATATCGCTGGTGTAAAGAAACAAAGTGAATTTGAAGCTTTGTCATTTGTTTGTGTTGAGGCTTATCCAACCTGTTGTCTGGTGTAATACAGTTCATTTTCTTTCATTTAATAAATATTTTAGTTGGTGTTCAAAGTTTATCAGCAGGTTCCTGTAAATTTATTCAGTTACTAACCTCCATGCTTTCTTTAAAAAAAAAGTTAGGTCTATCAAGTTTCACTCTGAGATCTGACTTACACAGTATAATCAGCTGGGATTTGAACTTACCCTTATGATGTGAAGAACTGGCTTAACTCCATTATTAAGGTACCTGGTCCAGACTGATCCCCCTCAGAGGAAATAGCTTTTCCTCTATTTACCCTGTCAAATCCTTTAACCATCTTAAATTCATTGATCTCCAATATGCAAGTCTAGTTTATGAAATCAGTCTTTAAAATATAAGTGGTTCAGCCCCATTTCACTCTGGGGAAAGGAAAAATAGGCTGTACCAAACAATCCAAATTCATGGTTATAATTTGCGAGAATCCTCTCGGTTAGGAAAAGTATATCTTTCTTTCTGTCTCGTGACTTCTCAGTATCAATTAACAGCAATTTTTCACAAGGATTTTGGCATTCCAAGTTCACCAGAACACCAAGACGTGCAAAATCTAAGTTCACCGCAATGCTCAAATTTGCAGTCTGATTTCCTGATCTGATCAGTATTTAAACCTCAACCTCAATAGTGAGAATATTTAAGGCTCGTCATGAAGTACTACTTTCCAAGAATTTTCTTCTCCCTGGTTTAGTAAAATATCCCATCAGTTTCTGATTGGCAAGAACATGAAAAACTTTGCACCAAGGGACAGCCAGCGCAGAAACTGTTTTTCTCCAGCTTTGCGTTAAAGGACTTCAATTTGAGAATTCAGTCTGCAATTTGATGCAAGTATTCAGAACCCCTCTGAATTTTTCAAATGGTCTAAACCACACGTTGACTTAAACAAAAATAATACAAGACAGTATTAGAAAGCAAAGAAACCAAGCAACCTTAATTTTGTTGTAAGCTTCAATGAAGTTTTCAAAGCCCATTTCCTGCTCCAGTGTCATTCGCAGTTCCTCCAATCTGCTGAAGACGCTGTCAAATTCGGCACTTTCACCTGCAACATCTTCCTCGCTATCATCTATGCAAATTGCAAGAACAGAAAATCCTTTAGGAAGACCATTACAAAAAAAACACCAAGTCAAAACTACTGATCTAAAAACCATCAGGTCAGCTTTTCCCTCCCACACCATTGAAAATAGCCCAATTATTGCAGATGGCTTCATTTCGTGGGGATTATGTTACAAAGCTTTGTAAATTTCAGCCATTATTATTTTGGCAATTAAGTGCAGTCCATATGCTAACAGCTGTGAACTCTGGCACTGCTGGGGTGTCCTATATAGCAAGTCAAATGTTGGAGCTGGTTTTTTTTGTTAGGAAAGGAATTGGGTTACCCAACAATAAACATGAGGATTTAAGTTATCTGCAACCCCAAGAGACTACTATTCCTTAGAAGTAGTAATTTGGGAAGAATTTTTCAAAAACGATTGACAATTTTAATCAAGCAGGTTAAAGTAGCTTAATGTATAAAGAAAAGTACAGCACAGGAACAGGCCCTTCAGTCCTCCATGTCTGTATCGATCGTGTTGCTCTAAAAAAAAAAAATAGCTTCTGCCCTTACTAGGTCCATATCCCTCTATTCCCTCCCTATTCATGTACCCATCCTGATGCCTTTTAAATATTGCTTCCACCACCATCGCTGGCAACACATTCAAAGCACCAACCACTCTGCATAAAAAACATTCCCTGCACATCTTTCTTAAATTTTCCCGTCATTTTGAACCTGTGACCCTTGTAATTGATACTTCCACCCTGGAAAAAAGCCTCTGACTGCTTCCCAATCGTGTAGACCTCTATCACATCTCCCCTCAGACTCCGTCTTTCCAGCGAAAGCAATACTAGTTTATTCAACCTCTCCTTATAATCAACATCCTTGACAGCAGTCAACATTCTAGTGAACTTTCTTTGCATTCCCTCCAAAGCTTCCACATCCTTCTGGAATGTAGCAACCAGAATTGTATGCGGTACTCCAAATGCAGCCTAACCAAGTTTTATAAAGCTGCAACATGATTCCCAACTCTTGTACTCAATGCCCTGGCTGATGAAGGCAAGTATGCCATATGCCTTCTTATTCATCTTGGCCAATTTTATTGCCACTTTTGGGGAACTGTGGACCTGCACTCGATCCTTTAAAAGGCATTTGTCCAGATTAAACTCCATTTGCCATTTCCGTGCCCAAGTCTCCAGTTTATCTATATCCTGTTGTATCTTCTGGCAATCCCTAGCATTGATGTGGAGATGCTGGCATTGCACTGGGATAAACACAGTAAGAAGTCTCGCAACACCAGGTTAAAGTGCAACAGATTTATTTGTAGCAAATGCCACTAGCTTTTGGAATTGGCTGTTCCTTTATCAGGTGGCTGTGAGTTCTGATCACAAACAGGGCATGTAAAGACACAAACTCGATTTACATGAATAATGACTGGAATATGAATTTTTACAGCTGATCAAGTCTTAAAGTTACAGATAATGTGAGTGGAGAGAGCATTAAGCATAGGTTAAAAAGATGTGTATTGTTTCCAGACAGGAAAGTTAGTGAGATTTTGCCAGTCCAGGCAAGTTGTGGGGGTTATAGATAGTGTGACACGAACCCAAGATTCAGTTGAGGCCATCCTCATGTGTGTGGAACTTGGCCATCAGTCTCTGCTCAGTGACTCTGCGCTGTTGTGTGTCGTGAAGGTCGCCTTGGAGAACGCTTACCCAGAGATCAGAGGCCAAATGCCCAGCACTATCAGCAACTCCACCAATCTTCATGTCATTCGTAAATTTACTAATCATACCATCCATAATTTCCTCCAAATCATTTCCAAACATTACAAACAACAGAGGTCCCAGCACTAATCCCTGTGGAACACCACAGGTTACAGATCTCCATTCTGGAACACACACTTCCTTCGCTACTCTATCTTCTTTAACCAAGCCACTTCCGAGTTCATCTAGCCAGCCCACTCTGAATCCCACTTGATTTTAGTTTAGTAACATTGACAGTAGATCAATGTTTAGTGAAGTTCAATATGCAGATTTTCCGCAACAGGCCACATTAGGGATGCGTTAGCATGTGTGACTGCCTAACATGGTGTAATGACTATAAGACCACATTCTGCATTTTCTCCTTTCCTTCTCTATGTAAGGTATGCTTTGTCTGTATAGAGTGCAAGAAGCAAACTTTTCACTGTAAACTAATAAATGTGACAATAATAAATCAAATCAAAAGCCTGGTCGGGGTCAGGAAAGCTGCTTCTGTGACTAAGGCCAACTTTCTTCAGCTGTGACTGACATTTTAAATGGGTAACTCTACTCCTTTCTTTGGGCAGAGTGCAGTGAGTCCAGGCGAAAATTGAAATCGCTGCCTAGAAGAGTTTAAGTCCACACCTAAACCAAACAACTTACCAAGTTAATCAATTCTCATATTTGACTAAATTATCAAACTGCTTATCTGACATTCAGTACTGGATGTGCAGAAATTTCCTCCAATTAAATATCAGGAAGTAATTGTTTTCAGTTACACCTCTAGACTCTGTTCCTCAGCAAGAATTGGAATGTCTTGTTGAAATTGTACAAGACATTGGTAAGGCCACATTTGGAATACTGTGTGCAATTCAGGTCACCCTATTATAAAAAGGATATTATTAAACTGGAAAGAGTGCAGAAAACATTTACTAGGACACTACCTAGACTTGATGGATCAAATTATAAGAGGAGGCTGGATAGACTAGGACTTTGTTTTCTGGAGCGTAGAAGGCTGAGGGGTGATCTTATAGAGGTCTATAAAATAACGAGAGGCACAAATCAGCTAGGTAGCCAACATTTTTTCCCCAAAGGTACGGGAGTCTAAAACTAGAAGGCATAGTTTTAACGTGAGAGGGGAGATACAAAAGTGTTCAGAGGGGCAATTTTTTTCAGAGTGTCTGGAACAAGCTGCCAGAGGTAATTGTAAAGATGGGTACAATTTTATCTTTTAAAAAACTTTTAGATAGTTACATGGTGAAGAAGGGCATTGAAGGATATGGGCCAAATGTGGGCAACTGGGATTAGCTTATGGATTTTAAAAAAAAGGGGTGGCATGGACAAGTTGGGCCAAAAGGCCTATTTTCATGCTGTGAACGTCTATGACTTTATACTGACATCATCCCCAGTCCCTGGCGCCAGTTTGAGATTAAGTCAGTCTGATTCCAACCATGGTGTCACATTTAATCCCCAGTCAGCTTGTGACCTCATATTCATGCCATTGTTAAGACTTTCTATTTCCACCTCCAGAACATAGCCTGACTTCATCTCTTGTTTCAGCTCATCTGCTGCTGAAACCCTTATAAGTTTGCTGCCTCTGAACAACTTTTCCAAAGCATTCTTTTTCTGGTCTCCCAAATTCTACCCTAAGTAAACCTGAAGTCATGCAAAACCCAGGCTGCTCACTGCATTAAACAGCAGCAAGACCCACTCCTCTATCATTCCTAAGGTTATTGACTATGCTGGCTATAGGTCAAGCCCAATCCATCACAGCCTCCCATCCACTGACTCTGTCCACACTTTCTGCTGCCTTGGCAAAACAGCCGGCATAATTAAGGAACCCCATGCACCATGGACATTCTCTCTTCCACCTTCTTCTGTCGGGAAAAAGATATAAACTCCTGAGGTCACGTACCAACCGACTCAAGAACAGCTTCCTCCCTGCTGCTGTCAGACTTTTGACTAGACTTATCTTGCATTAAGCTGATCTTTCTCTATACCCTAGCTATGACTGTAACACTACATTCTACATTCTCTCGATTTCTTCTCTATGAAGGGAATGTTTTGTCTACACAGCACGCAAGAAACAATACTTTTTACTGTATACTAATACATATGACAATAATAGAATCAGATTAAAAGCAACACTTGGATTTTAAAATTCTTATCCTCGCTTTCAAACCTCTTCATGTCCTCCAGTCTCATAACCCTGTAAGATGTACACATTCATCTAGTTCTGACTTCTTGACTCCAGAGCTTTGGGCCAAGGCAACTAGGCCTTCAGGTACGTTGGCCCAAAGCTCTGAAATTCTTCCCTTACATCTCTCCACCATTCTCCCTCACCTTCCTTCTTTTAGGCACTCCTTAAAGCATACCCAATGATCAAGTTCTAGGTCATCTGACCACAAATCTCCTGTGGCCACATCATGTTTTATTGTAAAATGTCTCCTTCAAATATTTATTATGTTAAAAGATGCTACATAAATAAGTCACAGCTGAAGATCTGGGCTCATCAGTTAAGTAATTGAAACATTACAATAGCAACATAACCATTACTTACAGAATTTTAAACACAATTCTCGAAACAAAGCATTTCAATCCTTCTGCCATAATTTAGAATACTTAACTTTCAACTCTGAATCTGTTCATTATATACTCTCAACTAAAGTTGCGTCCAATATGTAAAATACAGCCCCATCCAAGATCAAGGCCTAAAGTATTCGGCAGAGGAGGAAGCGATGGGAGGGGGAATGTGTTTCTGCAGCAAATTATGCTGGTTTGTAATGCATGGCCTAAAACTGTGGGAGTAATTTTCAAAAGGGAATTTGAACATTTGGATGGCAAAAAACTGGGGACATCCTAACAGAAGTCAGAAAAGGGACAAAGTGAGCAGCACTTTGAATAAGGTTCTGAGCTACACAAAGTCTATAAAAACTGGGAATGTTGGCAGATAACTCATGAGAAATCCAACTGGGATATTCAAAATCCTCAGGAGTATAATTAATTCAAATAATGCTTGACGTAATTACAAAATTGAACCAAGATGCACAAATTCCAGCTCAGAAAAATAGAAACTTGGACTGGAGCAGGAGTAGGTTATTCGGTCCAAGCTTAATCTGCTGTCATTCATTATGATCATGGCTAATCATCCAACCCAGGAGCTGTTCCCACTTTCCTTCCCATATCCTTTGATTGCTTTAACCTCAAGAGTTTTACTTCACTCATATCTGAAAACATGCCATGTTTTGGCCTCACCTGCTTTCTGTTTTGTTAGCATATTCCACAGGCTGACCAGTCTCTGGATGAAGAAAATTCTCATCTTAGTCCAAAATGCTTTATCCTGTTTCCCTTCCACTGTGACCCCCCACCTCTGGTCAGTGGGGGCAGCAGTGAACCAAGGCTGGAGAGCTGTGAGATAAGCAGTCGCAGTCCTACAACATGCCTATGTTAGTGAACATGCCTATGTGATATCATAGCCAGATGATCGATGAGTGAGTACTTCTCTCTTCTAGGTTTTTTATCTCATGAGATTGAAGGTGAAGGTGAAGCAGGAAGAAAAAAGATATTACTAGTAGAATTAAAAACAAGTTGAAATGTAATTAAATAAAATAGGGACGCAGGGTTAGGTAGCCATAGCTTATGGGAGCTTTGGCACAGAGGGATCTTATGCACAAATTGCAGCAAGTTAGTATGCAAGAAATAAGGAAGGTAAATGGAATTTTGGCATTCTTTGCTAATGGAATAGAGTGCAAAAAGAAGGGAAGTGTTGCTGCAACTGTATGGAGTATTGGTGAGACTGCATCTGGAGTGCTGCGCACAGTTTTGATTCCTTTACTTGAGGAGGATGTAAACACAGTAAAGGCGGTTCAGAGAAGGTTCACTGGATTTATTCCAGGGATGAAGGACTTGTCTTATGAAGAAAAATTAAACAGTTTATGGTCTATCCTCCTTGGAGTTTAGATGAATGAGAGGAGATCTAATTGAACTATACAAGATGCTGAAAGGGATTGACAGCATAGACATAAAGCGGATGTTTCCCCTTGTTGGACATTCTTAAATAGGTGACTATCGTTGTAGACTGAGGGATGGTGGATTTAAAACAAACGAGGAGGAATTACTTCATTCAAAACATACTGAATCCATGGAATTCTCTACCTCAGAGTGTAGTGAATGCAGAACACTGAACAAATCTGAGGAAATAGCTAGGTGTTTAATTAGTAGAAGAATGAAGGATTATGGAGAGCAGACAGGAAAATGAGGCTGTGATGAGATCAGTCACGGTCATGTTGAATAGCAAAGCACGCTTGAGGGGCTGAATTGCTTACATCTAGAATCACAGCACAGAAGAGGCCCTTCAGCCCACTGAGTCCGCACAGACACATTAGAAACACCTGAACTCTTAAATAATCCCATCTGCCAGCACTTGACCCATAGCCCTGAATGTTATGCTGTGCCAAATGCACATCTAAGTACTTTTTAAAGAATGTGAGGCAGCCCAGCTCCATCACTCTCCAAGGCAGCACATTCTAGACCATCAGCACCCTGAGTGAAAAAAGATTTTCCTCACATCCCCTCTAAATAAACCTCCTACCCTTCACTTTGAACCAATGTCCCCTTGTGACTGACCCTTCAAATCAGGGGAACAGCTGCTCCTTATCCACTGTTCCTCATAATCTTGTACACCTAGATCACTTGGCCCATCAGACTTTTTTGCTCCAACAAAAACAACCCAAGCCTACCCAATCTTGCTTCAAAACTTAAATGTTCCATTCCAGACAGCATCCTGGTGAATCTGCTCTGTAGCCTCTCCAGTGTAATCACAACTTTCTGATAATGTGATGACCAGAATTGGTCATATTTCTCCAGCTGAGAAAACGAAGATTTATACATCTCCAGCATGACTTTTCTGCTTTTGTAATCTATCCCTCGATTGATAAAGGCAAGTGTCCCATATGCCTTTTTCACCACCCTATTAACATGCCTTCCGCTGTCAGAGATCTGTGAACAAACATGCCAAGGTCCCTTTGTTCCATCAAACTTTAGTGCCCTACCATTCACTGAGTATTTTCTTGTCAAATTACTCCTTACAAAATATATCACCTCACACTTTCCAGGGTTAAATTCCATCTGTTAATTTGTCCATTTGTCTATATCTTCTTGTAGCCCAAACACTCCGCCTCACTGTTAACCACCCATTCCAATCGTTGTGTCATCCGCAAACTTACTAATCCTATCCTTACATAGTTATCAATGTCATTTATATAAATACTAGGGAGCCCAACACAGAGACCTGTGGCATGCCAGTGAACACTAGTTCCAGTCACTAAAGCAGCCTTCTGTCATCACCCACTGTCTCCTACAACTGAGCCAAATTTGAATCCACTTTATCAAATTACCCTATATCCCATGTGAATTTACCTTCTTTACAAGTTTCCCATGTGGAACCTTGTCAAAGGTTTTGCTGAATTCATATAAACTACACTGACTGCACTACCCTCGTCTATACAGCGGTCCCCTCTTCAAAAAATTCAATCAAAATTTGTTAGGCATGGCTTCTCTCTGACAAAGCCATGCTGACTTTCCCTGATCAAGCTTTGCCTCTCCAAGTGGAGATAGATGCTCTCCTTTACAGATTTCTCCAATTGTTTCCCTACTACTGATGTGAAACTCACTGGTCTGTTGTTCCCTTGTTTCTCTCTACAACCTTTCTTAAACAGCAGAACCACGTTAATTGTTCTCCCGTCATTGATTTCAAATATTCTTGTATACACATTTAAAGATATCTACTCCATCCTGCCTAACCAGGGAGGAATTCAAAATTTGGGTCAGAGCTCCTGCAATCTCCTTTCTTGCCTTCCACAGCAGCCTAGGGCACAATTCATCTGGATCTGGAGATTTATCCACTTAAGGCTGCCAACACCTCCAATATCTTGTCCTTCCCTTGATCAATTTGCTCAAGAACTTCACAGTCTCTCTCCGAGTTGCATAGCATCATCCTCATTCTTTAGAACTAAGACAGATGTATTTATTCAACACTCTACCAATGTTCTCTGGCTCCACCCACAGTTAGCCCCCTTGGTTCATAACAGGCTCTATTCTGTCCCTGGTTATCCTCTTCCCAAAAAAATGCTTACAGAATATCTTGGGATTTTCCCTACTTTTACCAGCCAGAGCTTTCACAAAACCCTTTTTGTATTTCTTATTGCTTTATTAAGTGCTACTTTGCATTTTCTATACCTCGCTAATGCCTCCATTGCTCCCCTTGTATTTTTTAAAAGCCGTTTTTTTTCTTTACATTGTATCCTGAATATCTCTGATCATCCACGGTTCTCTGGGTTTGTTATTCCTTCCTACTTAGCACCCTAGAGAGAGAACATACTGGGCTTGCATCTTCCCCATTTCCTTTTTAAATGCTTCCCTTTCCACTGCTCTTCTGCAGTTTTTCCCATTAGTAGCAGCTGTTGCCAGTCTACCTTGGCCAGATTCTTTCTTATTTTACTAAAATTTGCTCTCCCCAGTGCAAAACATTTTTTTGGCAGCTTGTCTATTGCCTTGTCCATAACAAACTTAAATTGTACCATGTTGTGATTGCTATCACTAAAATGCTCCCCCACCACCACTTCAGCCATTTGTCCAGCTTCATTCTCCAGAATCAGGTTCAGCTTAGCTCCCTCCCTTGTTTGACACTCCACATGTTGACTTCAAAAGTTCTTTCGTAAACATTTCAAGAAATCTACTCCATCCAAGCCAACACTATGTGTATCGCAGTTAATGTTGGGAAAGTCGGAATCACATAATATAACTCTAGTGTTATATTTTTTACACACCTGCCTCTTGTTTTTATTTTCTTATGTTCTCTGGGACGTAGTTTATCAAGCCCTGGGGATGGCAAACTCAACTACCTGGGCAGGTAGAATCAAGACAATGTGAGCAGAGAACTGTATATGTAACTACTGCAATCCATGGCCTTTTTCTCACATTGGGATGAGTCAAATGGATTGCAAAGCTTTGAACTTATACATTGCTACATGCCTGGCAGGTAACACTTAGATACAGCTTCTGTATTTGTGCAATTTCAAAATTATCCATCAAACTCATGCACTTCCTTTCGGATCCTACAAAAGAAAACTGCCACCATCGTGACACATACTTAGTCATTTCACATGTGTTATCAATTCCATTCTGAAAATAATTAAATCCAGAATTGTACATTGCGTTTGGCTGGATTGCTTTTTAGAACATCAAGACTGGATGTAACATGGAAGCTAGGTAAAGTAGGCGCAGATATTTTGAAATCAGCTGCTATTTTTTGGGTGCGAGATTTATTTAGCATCATTTCCCACCTTGCCATGGTGGGGATGCACAGTTGACTAGTCCAGCACTATGACCACTGCCTCACTATATCCCAGATTCTCATTTGATCCTGTACAGCTCCAAAACATTCTCCTCTAGAGTCTTATGCAATGTTACTGGTATGTTGGCCTTGTTATATCAAACAACTATACAATGATTAGTGGAACCCAAATATTCACCCAAATTACTTACAGATGAGGCAGAACAAGCTCCATCTTCCTGTTCAGATGCCACAATTTTAAAAACAGTAGGGAGTTTTTCCCTACATCCGACCCAGCAATCCTCCCAGAACTATTACCATTTAAAAAAACTGATGAACTTGTCATTCCCTTGCTGTTTGTAGGACCTCATGACTTGCAAACTGGCTGTCATATTAACTGATTTAACATGTGAATTCCCAAGAGTGCAATCCATTGGTTGTAAACAAAGACATTTTGTAAAGTCATAAGAACTAGATGAGAGGTAAGTTTTCTAACTGTTTCTTTATCACTAACCAGTTTCAGAGGAATGATGTAAAATATGTTTCACATAGAAACTATCCCCAATTCTCCATATCACCTCTTTGAAGCTATTAGTCATTACTGTTTCATTGACATCACTCCTTCCAGTTACTGTTTCATGGCCCTGGGTGTCTGGCATGTGTATGATCACTTCCAGAAAGCTTTTTTCCAACTATTTAAGTTGGAGGATGAAAGCAGTTGCTTGTTTGCCAATTTGGCAGTCTCTTTACTATATATTGTCTGTATCTTCCTCTGCTGTGCTCACCTTTATTTTGATAGGTGCTGAGTCCTGTCTGGTCAGTAACATTAACTCTCTAACTAACTTACCTGCTCTATCCTTTCGAAACATGCTATACCATCCTAGCTTCACCTCTCGTCCATCTTCGCTTTGCGGGCATGTCTCTGTAATGTCAATAACGCCAATATTTTCACTAGCTGCAAATGTTTCTAATTTTAAAGGTTCATTCTAAACGTGTTAGTATGAATATTCCACCATAGCCTTCAACACTTTTCTAATTAGGAATATAAGAACAGGACTTGGCCATTAAGACCCTTGAGCCTTAGTGGCATTTAAGCTTTGAATTAATCTTTTTATCTTATTACATTTAGTCAATTCATTCCTAGGACATGAAGTCCTCTTTACTGACCAGTCATTTTTGAAAAATATTATCACTTTTACCATTAAAACTATGAGAGAAAGTCATTTCATTTTTTAAACACACCCATGTACTTGTTTGTACATTTCATTATGGTTCTTCTTGCTCAATCTTCACTCACTGTCGAACCATACAGCTTTAAGAATGTGAATAGCAAGCCTGGGACTGAAATAAAAGGGATTGAGGCACCGCTGACAGGCATGCTGGATGATGCCAGAATACTTTGCAACCTTTGGTTTGAATTTACCCTTCATATTTTTCTTTGACAGATCCACAAATACTTGCACGAGACATCACAAGCAATTCCCTCCTTGATTAATTCAGTCCTTTTTTCTTCCACTTTCTTTCACAAAGATGCTGGCTCTTGCCAGGCATGTCAGCTCTTTGTTATCCCATTTAACAGACTATGGTGAATTGAAAACGGGGAGCAAGGATAGCACTGTGTCAGAGCCAACTCCTGCTCTCAACTGATAGGCATTTTCCAGCATAGGTCACGGATTATCAGTCACAAATGAGAACTCCATTAGTATTTTTTTTTCCCCACTTTCTAACCCAGGGACACCAAAGTGTAGCATTGTAGTTGTAACCAAGCTCAACTAACTAGAGTCAAAGAACAAAGAACAGTACAGCACAGGAACAGGCTCTTCGGCCCACCAAACCTGCGCCAACACATGACGCCTTTAAAACTAAGAAGAGCTTTTGCCTTACGCGGTCCAGATCCTTGCATACTCTACTTATTCACGTGTCTGTCAAGATGACTCTTAGATAATAGCCATTGTACTTGCTTCTACCACCCCCTCTGGCAGCATATTCCAGGGCACTTACTACCCGCTGTGGAAAAAAAACTTGCCTCTCACACCTCCTTTAAACTTCCCTCTTTTACGCGTGTCCCCTAGTAATTAATATCTCTATTCTGGGGAAAAAAGACTCTGACTATCCATTCTGTATTATATGACCCTGTATCAAATTGTAAGTGGAGTTATCCACCAAGCCATCAGACCAAGTATCTAATCACACACGAATAGTTAAACCAAAAAGGTCCATTTTAGGGACCCTCTGACAACTTCCCATTAGTTGGCAGGCTGGCTGGTAAGTCCTTGACGACCTGGGTACTTGACACTAAGCTCCAAACAAGACGATGTTTAATTTGGTGTGGTAATTGAGGATGGACAGCAGGAATGGTAACTTGATGGTTTGGATGGCTAAACACCATTAAATTCCCTGATCAAATCATCATTCCCTCAGCTTCTATTGCAGCAAACTGCACCAATTCCTCAAAGATTAGTTGCTTTAGTAAGTGATATCTTTGCACCCAAATAGTGAAAGTATGCGTTCCATGCTAGTTAAACAGATACTGTTATGTTGTGGATTTCCCACTTGTTTGAGATGTTAGACACCCAACTGACCAAAATAAACATCTTATAACCATCAGCAGCTGCAATCTTACCACTCTTTACTTCTTACTTCTGAATCTACAATCTTCCTGAGTTCCATTCCTTACTTCCAATACCTGCACCATCACTCATAATTATCTCTTCATTTATCAGGAGTAAATGAACAGAAGTAAGCTATTCAGGTAGATCATGGCAGATCTGTATCTCAACTCAATTCACCTTATGAACTCTCAAAATTTCATTCACAACAGATGCAAAACTATCAATTGACTCAAAATTCACAGCTTTTTGGGTGAAAAGGTGTTTCCCAATTTCATTCGTAAATTATCTAGTCCAATTTTAAAAATAAACCTCCTTGTGGCTATCCCCACTGGATGACTTTTTAAAAATTCTTTCATTAGGATGTGAGCATCGCTGACGAGTCCAGAATGTGTCAGCCATTCATAACTGCCCTTGACAAGGTGGTAAGAGCCACCTTCATGATCTTCCTTGGTTCATGAGGTGTAGATATACCAACAGTGCTGCTAGGGAGTGCCATCTTTTTGGTCCAGTGACACTGAAGGAATGGCAAATTACTTAATCATTTTAAATACCTCAATAAAAACAACATTTAAACTCAATACAACCGCATGCAAGCTGATCTCACATTTAACCCTTTAAACACCAGAATCAATCTTCAAAGATGTGCAGGTTAGGTGGATTGGCCAAATTGCCCCTTAGTGTCCCAAGATGTGGAGATCAGGAGGATTTCTGGGATAAATACTTGGGGTTATGGGGAACAGGTCTGGGTGGGAGTGCCCCTTAAATGTCAGAAGGGATTATGTGGGGTTGCAGGGATGTGGCCTGGGTGGGATTATTGTTGGTGCAGATTTGATGGACCGAACAGCCTCCTTCTGCACTGTGCATATTCTATGGTTCTATGAATCTGGTCAATCTGTACTAGCCAACATGTGCCCATTTCTCCACAAGGCTAATACATCCTTGTCAAGGTTCAATGTCCAAAACTGAATGCAGTGCTCTGAATGGGGCCTGACCAAGTCTTCACATAACTGAAGTATCAGTCCTTCACCTCTGAATTCCGAGTCCCTGAGATTAAAATCCAAAATTCTGTTAGCTATCTTTACTTCTTTCAACTCTTAGGATCTGGTGTAATACCATTCAGGCATGGTGATAACACTACTTATTGTAGGTCAGTGCTGGTTACTCAACTTTCCCTTTGAAGTTCTCTGATCACCTCTTCTTCCTCACTTGGTGGCTATGAGCTCTTGCCTCTTATACATGCATTAGGATGGCCAGCAAGTACCAGTGATCCCTTTGACCAATGGAGACCACCATGCCAAGCCAAATCCCACATATTTTATTAACACTTCCAACAGGGGTCACTCACATTCAAGCAGGGAATGATCTGGGTGCATCTGGCGCATTGTATGTTCCCACAGCTTGAGGTAACCACCATTATAGCTGAGGTCAGCAAATCCTGAAGGATTGCTGATAAAATTTGAGACCTCTGGAATCAGTGCCAGGTCACATAATCCATAATTCCATTTATCAGTGGTGCATGGGCACCCTATCACAACATAGTGAAAATTCTTAGAATGTAAAGCTCCAAGTTATATGAACCCTCAGTATTCAACATTAGGAGCAGCACTGGTTAGTGCTGCTGCCTCACTGTGCCAGAGATCTGGGTTCAATTCCTGGCTTGGAATATTGTCTGGAGTTTGCACATTCTCCGTGTCTGCATGGGATTCATCTGGATGCTCCAGTTTCCTCACACAATCCGGAAGACGTGGTTAGGTGCATCAGCCATGCTAAATTCTCTCTCAGTATGCCTGAACAGGCGCACGAGTGTAGCGACTAAGGGATTTTCATAATACCTTCTATGCAGTGTTAATTTAAGCCTACTTGTGACTAATAAACAAACTTAACTTTACTTGTAAGCTACAGAAGACCATGACATTTTTGACCAAGTGCGTCCAACATGTTCTATGATTTGGTGTACAACAATAGATTCAATATCTACATATATATCATAATTACAGCGTGATATGGTGCAACATGTGACTGCACAACTCTTTGCACATTGCACAGTTCTCTGTATAATTAACAACTGTAGTATAACTACAGCTTGTTGCAAAAGTCTCAAAGATAATGGAAATGTCACTTTTTGTACAGAATGGCAAAAAATTATTTGATGTGACAAATCACTTGCTCCAATTATAAGTCATTGATTTCTTTACCATCATCGTATCAGCATTCTGTATAACATTATAAAATCACCAGCATTCAGTTAAATAAATTATCAGCACTACCCTACCTTATACCATCAAAAATCGCACTCACAAACACTACATAATGATGTAATCATAAAGAACACAGATATATAACCTGAATGCCACTCTTCATGAATTCCACTTTGGTCACTGCTGCTTGCTGGGTTTTCATCATCATCCCCCTCTGCTCCATTCACTGAGGATTCTGCATTATAGACACTTTCTTCGGGAGGGCTTGAATTGGAAGCCACCTCCTCCTCCTCTTCTTCACTGAACTCTTCACTACGCTGTTCCTGCAGCAGACGTTCCATCGATGCCTGAAGCTCCTGCAAGTCATCTGCATCACCCTCTCCAAATATACTGTAACACACAAAGCATTTATCACAGTTAACTTGAGTTGTCCAACCTGCTCCCATTCTCTTGATTTGGCTTCCTACATATCCCATTGAAATTCCTCAACCACAAGGTTGAGGAACAATGCCTCATCTTTCAATTTAGACAGTTTACAACCTTATGGCCTTGACACTGAGTTCAACTACGTTATATTATGTCCCACATTTTTGCAGAGCAGACAATGACAATAATTCTGCAGTAAACATTTACACTTTCTCTAAACCCAACTTTCGTTTCTTTATCCATCCCGTAATTTCCTTTGCATTAGCATCCCTTTCATCATTTAAATCACTCCTATCCTCTACACTATGAAAGGCCTTCCCTTTTCTTTGCACGTTCCTTGCCCCTCAGTTCAGCACTTGGTTAGAAACTTAAATCTCTAACTTATTCCAAAAAGAACAAACAAGGAACAGACCCTTCCACCTCCAAGCCTGCGCTGTTCGTGCGCCCAGTTTTGACGAAAGTTCAGCTACTCGAAATTTTAACTGTTACTTACCACAGATGCTCTTAACTTGAATATTTTGAGCATTTTCTGCGTTTATTATTTACCCCATTTCTAGCAGCTAACTGAATATTTCTTGAGTAATGCTCTCAGGAAGTGTTTATGCATTCAACCTCCATAAAATTTAGCTGACACATGCTAGGTGGTGGTGGTGATGGAGTGGAAGGTTGTGAGGGTTGTGATGGTCGGGTCCTATGCTGTAAGAGGTGTCTTCCTTTGGAGGCAAGGTCTGTCAGCCTATTCCAATAATTTGAGTGAGTGCCAAAGGTCTCGCTAAATTTTCAAGGAAGCGACAAGTATCTTGGTCCAAAGTTCCTCCATTGTTGCCCACACAGACATATTTGTCATTCATCTTATTGCTGTTTGAGACAAGTCAAAATGCAAGATCAGAAAATGCAAAATATGCATTAATAATGTTTGGGAAGAATAAGTTTCATTCCAAGATGCACAGAGTAGGCTTAACAGTCTTATTTTTACTTTTGTATATATCTGCAAAGACAGAAGGCATGAAATAATTGGTAAACTAATCAAACTTAAAATGATAAAACCCCAATCTGAACAACAGTGTGTCTGCATATTAACAGTAATCAGGACAGAGGAAGCAGAAGCACCATTACGCACATCATATAAAATTCCATAGAAAAGAATACAATGCCAGAGGATTGGGGAATTGCGAATTTAATGCTGATATTTAAAAGTTGATAGAATAAGTCTAAGGAACTGTAGGCCAATTAGCTAAATGTCAGTGGTAGGAAAAAATAATGGAACCTCTCAATGAAGTAACTGAACCAGTAAAGATTTTAAAAGGGAAAATCATGCTTAACCTACGTCATTGAATGACTTGAGTCGAGAGCGCAGATAAGGTCTATGAGTAAATGTAGTATATCTGGATTTTCAAAAGTCCTTTGATAAGATACCATCACAGTAGACTCATGACTAAGGTCAGAACATATGCAGTAAGGGACAGGTAGCAAAACAGCAACTCATTAGTTACAAAACAGAAGCTCAAGATGGGAATTCTGGTGTTTCACAAGGGGTGATTTTTAAAAAAAAATTTAGATTAACCGATTTAATCTCAGAAAGCATAAGCATATTCCAAAATTTGTAGGTAATACCAGACTGAAGGATGTAGCTGACACAAAAGGAACAGAATACGATAAGATATTTACAAACTTGCAGAACAGATGTCTACTGGGTGAATTAATTTCATTATAGCTTCTTTTGGTAGAAAGAAAAAATCTAAGCTATCCGCTTACTTTAAGGACCAGAGCTATCCAGCTCTTCATGCCAGTGAGATCTTCCAGTCCTGCCAATGTTAACAGTGGTTTAATTGGTTTGCCGGCTCCATCGTGGGTTTTCTGGTGATGGGGGAGGGCTTCGAAAATCTTGGCTTAAGAATCTAAATGGAGTAGGGGCAAAGGGTTCTGTGGCAGTCACAAATTATAAAATGATTAATAAGGCCATAGCAGAAAGCAAACCAAGCAATAGGGTCTATTTCTAAATGGATGGAATTGGAGTAGATACATTGAATGATAAATAAATGCAACAGGGAAATCATAAAATGATAATCCCTACAGTGCAGAAAGAGGCCATTCAGCCCATTGAGTCTGCACCAACTCCCTGACAGAGAATCTTATCCAATATCATCCCTGTAACCTCACGAATTTACCCCACTAATCCCCTGAAAGCAAACTCTGGTCCTTGGCCCTGTGCTAACCACTGTGCCATCATGCTCTCCACGAAGAAACATTTTTACTCAGTGGTCAGAATGGATAGTTGCAGAAAACAGCATAAATGCATTCAAGGGGAAGCTAGGTAAGCACATCAGTGAGAAAGGAATAGAAGGTTACGTTGACAGGATAACCGCACAAGATGGGTGGGAGGAGGCTTGTGTGAAGCATAAATATATTCCAGCTGGACCAAATGATCTGTCTCTGTGCTGTAGACTTGTTGTAATATGGATGTCACGCAACAGCTGCTCACTTCAAAGCAGACAGAATGCAGTAGATAATTACCTATTTTAACAGGTTTGATGTGTTTGGTTTGCTTTGATCCAACAATGATTTAAGGTGCATTTGATCAATATAGTGAAAGTTTATAAAAATACAAATAATAGTCACAGAAAAATGAGCATAAATTCGACAGCTGCATTTATTTTATGTTAAAACATATCCTCAAAACTTTGCTAAACATCGAAAGTGTGAGAACCTTCCCTAAGCATTCTGGTAAATGCTAAAATCCCTTGAAGAGTGTCTAGACAAGGCAAAGAAGACAGCAATCAGGATAATTGCAAACATACGTGTCTGAATCAGAGTGGTAGTCATCCTTGTTGGGCTCATCTTCTATATCATCCAGTTCGAGATTATCCTCTGGGGCATCTGATGCATTAAGATCGTCTACGTAAGTTTTGAGCATTTTGTTGAGGTCAGGGAGTGAGCAAGTCCTGAGCATCTGCAGCAAGGAACAAAGTACATGGTGAGTTCCATCTCAGGACTGAACTTAGGAAGATGGGGGGACGTGAAAGGAATTGAAAAAGGTGTCTTTCCAGTGAATTCTACTTTTTACATTAAGTGCCTGAAACTCGGTAATTGTACGTGGACATTCACTGCTCTCATGAACAAAAACAACTGAAATTGAAAAAGGTTTCTTGCCTTGTGAACTACCCATTTCCTATTCACGCAGAACTCTAACTTAAGAGCAAAAAACGAAAATGAAAATCACTAACCAACCAACCCATCAAATCTTTGCTATTTCCTTTGCTTTTTCCTTCTTATTTCAAACCATTTCCAATTTGGTGTCATTTGCCAATTGAGGAGCTTTCACTTATTAGGGGGCATAGGTTCAAGGTGTGAGGGGCAAGGTTTAAAGGAGATATATGAGGAGATTTTTTACACAGAGTAGTGGGTGCCTGGAACTTGTTGGCAGGTGAGGTAGTGAAAGCAGATATGGCAGCAACATTTAAGGGACAGCTTCACAAGTATATGAATAGGATGGGAATAGAGAGATATGGTTCCCGGAAGGATACAGGGTTTTAGTTAAGTTGGGTAGCATGGTCGGTGCAGATTTGGAGGGCTGGAGGGCTTGTTCCTATGCTGTAATTTTCTTTGTTCTTTGTTTCTGGCCTCTTGGCTGCTCTGTCTCCCCACTCCTTAGCTAAACCATTGATATATTCTGTAAATGGAAGTGGTGCCAGAACTGATGTCTGTGCTAACTGAACAGATAAGCAAGCTGGTACACATCCACTCTGATACACTTTCTCCAGTTAGACAGTCTTCAATACAGTGCATTGAATAAATCCACCTTTTGAGTGGACCTACTTAAGTTGATTTTTCTTTGCACTCTAGAAGACACTACATTCTACACACTCTCCTTGTCTATGAACAGTACGTTCTGTCTGTATAGTGTGCAATAAATAATACTTTTTACTGTATACTAATACATGTGACAATAATAAATCAAATCAAATCATACTTATTTCCCATTTCATGCTTTCTCACCATTATTTGTGTGGCACAGCATCTAAAGCTGTGGTAGAATGCAAAAATGTCAGATCCACATCAATGTCTTTGGCACAACTATCCTCTCAAAAAATTCGAGCTCCCTATCACTAAGTTGTGCTTTTTTTAATAAAAGGTGTATGATGGGAAGAAACAACGTTGGCAAGGCCAGCATTTATTTGGGCAACAAAAACACAAAATGCGGGATAAACAAACCCAGCCGCACCTTTGGAGAGAGAAACAGAGTTAACAGTTCAAGTCTTCTCACTCTTCTGCAGAGCTGGGTAAGAGTCATACACACAGGGAACATTAACTCTTTCTCTCTCCACACATGTTGTTAGACCTGAGTTTACCCAGCATTTTCTGTTTGTAATGTCACATTTTCAGCACCCACTTTTATTTATTGACCATCTGGGTATTGGCTCCCATTCCTTTTTGGGGTTCCTATAAATATAACTCGCGTAATGAATGTTTGACTTGCCAGCCAATATTTCCTCTGCCTCTTATCAAAAGGCCATTGTTATGTTTGCTACTTCCTGAGCCTCGGGCAGTGTCTAATGATTCCCTAAAGGACACGACGACTGCATCTGCATTGAGTAGTGAAGCACACTGTTTCCATACCTTCGGATTGTTTGCATCAAACAATCCAGTCGACAACCCAATCAACAAGGAATGTTTGCCTTTGAAATTTGCTGGTGATAATGACCAGAACAATTGCCTGGACCCTGGTGATTCTTCCTGTGAGGATTCCCTCGACAACATGGCTGGTGTTCTTTCCTGTGAGTATGGCGTTTTCTGGAAAAACGGTTCACTTTGTGGGGTTTCACTGGTGCAACCTTCTGTTTGATGGGAAAGGAAAGTTTTGAGTACAACATTTTATAAAAACATGCTTAAACAAAATGATTCGGAAATGGAAATTGTGATTTTCTATTTATTTACAGCAAGGCCATACATCACAATTCTGGCCATTCATTTAACTTCACAATCCCAACTAGTCTGAGGTAATGAGAAACTGAATGAAAATACCTCCGTACAAAATATCAGATCTGACTTGACAAAGAAGTGCATGAATAACACAATAATAGAAGACCAGTCAGGCTGTTATTGTCAGATGAGAATTGAGCAAACTTGAATTGCAAAATAGAGTTCGGGAGTTGAAGATCAAAGATCATTTCGAAACAGAAACTATAAGTAGGATACACCGTTCAGCTCTTTGAGCCTGCTCCACCATTCATTATGAACATAGCTGATCATCAAATTCAATAACCTGTTCCCCCCCTCTTCCTCCCATATCCCTTGATCCCTTTAGCCACAACAGCTATATCTAATTTCTTCTTGAAATCAAACAATATTTTGGTCTCAACTACTTTCTGTGGTTGTGAATTTCACACATTCACCACCCTGGGAGATGATATTTCTCCTCATCTCAACCTAAAGTAAATTTTATTTTACAATCACAAGTAGGCTTATATTAACACTGCAATGAAGTTCCTGTGGAAGTCCCCAAGTTGCCTTACTCTGACGCCTGTTCAGGTCCACTGAGGGAGAATTTAGAGTGGCCAATGTACCTAACCAGCACATCTTTGGATTGTGGGAGGAAATCAGAGCTCCTGGAGGAAACTCACGCAGACACAACGTGCAAACTCCACACAGACCTCGACCCAAGCCGGGAATTGAACCCAGGTCCCTGGCGCTGTGAGGCAGTAATGCTAACCTCTGTGCAACCATGCTGCTGCCACAGGACCTATGACCCCTAGTTCTGGACTCCCCTCCACTTGGAAACATTCTTTCTGAATCTACCCTGTCTAATCCTGTTAGAATTTTATAAGTTTTGATGAGATTCCCTCTCACTCTTCTAAACTCCATTGCATATAATCCCAACCGACTTAGTCTCTGCTCATGACAGAGCTGCCATTTGTATTTGGTAATATATTCATTCAAAACGGAAGCTGCTTCATCCTTAGGAGAGAAAGAAAATTGGTTGAATTTAAAACAAAACATGTTAGGAACTGACCAGCATCTACTTTGCTCTCTTCCAGTTCAGCGTATCCTTCTGCCTTGATCATATCCTCTTTTGCCTTCTCTGGTTGAGCGACAGCTCCATCTAGTGATCTGGGTGTGCACAACAAGACAAGGTTCTGTATGGGAACGGCAGAGCACACTTATGCATGCAACACAAAACCTCCGAAATCAAGTCCTCACGTGCAAAATAATGACTGACTAACTAATTTCTTTTTGAAAAAGAAAATGTGGCAGCAAATTGCTTTTGTGGACACGGTTACAGAAACAAGAATTTCCTCACAAAGATAAAAGCAAATAACCACGAATGCTGGGATCTGAAACCAAAAGAGAAAATATTGGAAAATCTCAGCAGGTGTGGCAGCATCGGTAAGGAGAGAAAAGAGCTGACTCTTCCAGTCCAGACGATCCTTTGTACAAAGCTTTGACAAGGGGTCATCTGAACTCGAAATGTCGGCCCTTTTCTCTCCTTACAGATGCTCCAGACCTGCTGAGATATTCCAATATTTTTTCTTTTGGTTTCCTCTCGAAGCATCCTTTCTTCAGTTTCAGACATGTACAAACAACAACGTACGATGACAGCACTGGTAACAGTACCTGTCTTATTTAAATTGTCAATTCACCTCAGGTAATCGTACCACCACACGGTGAACGCATTTCCAGCATGTGGTCAAATTCAAACCAAATAAAACAAAATAAAAAAAGACTGGGACTTTTTTTCCCTGGAGCATAGAAGGCTGAGGGGCGATCTTATAGAGGTCCATAAAACAATGAGGGGCACAGATCAGCAAGATAGTCAATATCTTTTCACAAAGGTAGGGGAGTTTAAAACTAGAGGGCATAGGTTTAAGATACAAAAATGTCCAGAGGGGTCGTTCTTTCACACAGAGGGTGGTGAGTGTCTAGAGTGAGCTGCCAGGGATTGTAGTAGAGGCACAAATTTGTCTTTTAAAAGGTGTTTAGATAATTACATGAGTACAATGGCTATAGGGGGATATTGGCCAAATGTAGGCAATTGAGATTGGCTTAGTGGTTAAAAAAAAGGGTGGCATGGAAAATTGGGCCAAAGGCTCTGTTTCCATGCTGTAAACCTCTTTGACTCTATTTTACTTTTTAAATGTAAAGTTTAACTCAACTGTTGAAATAAGATTTCAGAACAGTGAAATCTGTTAATAGGGAGGATTCCTTTGTTAATAGGGAGGATTCCTTTGTTAATGGGTGAGAAATCCGTCGGTAATCTGAAGTATCGAAGCTTTGTTCCATCCTAACACTATATTGCAACACAGTTTAAAAGTACCTAATTGGCTGCAAAGGGCCTCGGGGGCATCCTGAGATTGTGAAAGGTGCTATATAAAAGCAAGATTTTCTGCTTTTAACAATAGTATCCTGAACACGAAAATGAAAACAGCAGTGCAATCAGAAAAGGGTCATTGAGCATTAAGCCACCAGAAATCCAACTGTACACAACAACATCTGAGGAAAAGCCATCTATTTCCATTCACCTTTCTGCAGTCCTCTCTTCTTCCCAGGCACGAACAGTAATTGGAGCCACAGGGACTTGATCTCTACTCTTCGGCTCTCTTTCTTCTAGTGCCTCAGTTTCCAAGTCTTCTACTTCTGCAGGAAGTACAGAAACATTGTGAGGTAATCACTCAAATTTCAACAGCTTTGTTAACTGCAATTTAGGAATGGGAAATGCTCTTAATTTTAGCACCAGCAACCTCTCCAAAAAAAAAGAATTTCTTGGTTGTGATATTCAAGCATCAAATGCAGACACACAAGCTTTCAGGGCTCCTGTACAGATTTGGAATTTGCTCAACTTTGTCAATACATTAAATATATTTGGTGATGCATGTCAAACATTTGCAAAAAAGAGACACACTGTGAATTGCCTTAGTCTCAACGTGAACGAGCAACTGTACAGCATCACAATAGTCCTAAGCTTAAGTGGCCAACTAATTCACAATTTTTTTGATTTGACAAAACCTAAGTTCCACATACCCGCTATCTAACTCAATCCAACTCCTATCAGCACATCCTTACATTCTTTATGCCAAGTGGTTTATTCTTAAATGCACCTGTACTGGTTATCTCAACAACGTGTGATAGTGCTTTCATGTAACATATAGCAAAATAGAGTGTAAAGCATCAATAAAATAAACTACCTTCCATCTTGTCATCAAACACTGTCAGGTTTGACACAGGGGTAGATTTTTCACTTGATTGAACAGTCTCCACCGTTAAGCGATCTGCTGTTTTAACTTCTGATGAGGCAGGCTGGTCAGCAGCAGTTACAGAACTTGGGGTAGCTTCATCATGCGATCCTTGACAAATGGTGTCGCTGGAAGCATCAATGACCACTGTGAGCGTCTGGTCATTTTCGGCTGTTGAGTCTTCTGCTGGATAGAAACAGAACGAGCAAAAAACAAAGTGAGCATCTAGGATTCCCACCCTAACACACATGGTCAGCAGTGTTGTTTTAAGTTGGCACAGATCTCATGAGATTCATGATTCCAGGCAACTTCACATAAAATGTACTTTATTAGATGATGAACTAACTTTTCAGTTACTCACTATTACTTTGAAGAGATGTTGCATCCAACATCATTCCTGTCTGAAGTTGTAGATCTGCTTCCCCTAAAGCTTTTAAAACGGTGTCAGAAGGTTCTTTCTCCCATACTTTGCGAGGTTCGTCTTTGAGGAACAGTTTGATAACTTCTCCTGAGGTCTGAACTGTGGTTTTTAAATAAATAATACACAGATAATGAGCAGGTCAGATCCTTGTTTAATCAAAATGGTGAATCTTCACAAAATCAATGTAGTCTAGAAACATGTTGTTTATCTTCCACACAAGTTTCCTCCCATTGCTAATATATCTAACCCCAGGAGCTTCTTTTCCTCTCTTCTTCATGTCCTTCACTAGCCTTCTCTTAAACATACCCATGTCACTTACCTCAACTACTCTCCAGTTTCCTAAATTCAAACATACTCTGCATAAGGATTCCTGAATATCCTATTGAACAGAACTGACGTGGAGATGTTTCCACAAGGAAAGGAGTCCAAAAATTGAGGAACATAGATGAAAGGTAGTCACAATTAGATACAAATAAGATGAGTACATGTGTGCATAAGCATAATAAAAACCATTTTTGGGTCTCCTTTACTTATGGAAATATCATCTCCACATCAATTCTAGAAGCAGCAGTAGGCCATCTGGCCCCTTGAGCCTGTTCCACAATTAGTAAGACCATGGCTGATCTTTTCATGAACTCAGCTCCACATAGCTACCTGCTCACCAGAACCCTTAATTCCCCTACTGTTCAAAAAGTCTATCTTTGCCTTAAAAACATTCAACTGCTTCACCAGACAAGAAATTCCATTAATGCACAATCCTTTTTGTGTGGAGTAGTTCCTCCTCAACTCAGTCCTAAATCTGCAACCCCTTATTTTGAGGCAATGCCCTCTAGTTCTGGTTTCAATCGCCAGTGGAAACAATCTTCCTGCTTTTACCTTACCAATTCCTTTCATAATCTTATGTGCTTCTATAAGATCTCCCCTCATTCTTCTGAATTCCAACGAGTATAGCCCCAGTCTAATTCAGTCACTCCTCATAAACAAACTCTCTCAGCTACGGAATCAATCTAGAGACCAAAGCTGTACACAATACTCCAGGTGAGGCCTCGCCAGCACCTTATGCAGTTGCAACATAACCTTCCTGTTTTCAAATTCCATCCCTGTAGAAATGAAGGACAAAATTCCATTTGCCATATTAACTACCTGCAAACCAATTTTTTACAATTTGTGCACAAGGACATCCAGATCCCTCTGCACAGCAGCATGCTGCAATTTTTTACCATTTAAGTAAAAGTCTATTTTGCTGTTATTCTTACCAAAATGGATAACTCACACTTATCAATACTGTACTCCATTTCCAGGCCTTTGCCCACTCATTTAGACTATCCATATCCCTTTGCAGACTGTGTGTCTTCTGCACACTTTGCTCTGCTGCTCATCTTAGTGTCATCTGTGAACTTCGACACACCACACTTGGGTCCCAAAACTCCAAATCATCTATGTAAACTGTAAACAATTGCGGTCCCAACATTGATCCCTGAGACACATCACTAGTCTCTGATCGTCAACCAAAAAAAACACCCCTTCAGCCCACTCTTTGCTTTCTGTTAGTTAACCAATTGTCTATCCATGCTAATGCATTACCCATAACATTGTGCACCTATATCTCAAGCAGCACTCTTTGGACCTTGTTGAATCCATAGCCACAGGTTCTCCATTCTTCAATATGCTCGTAATGTCCTCAAAGAATTCCACCAAATTAGTTAAATGTGACCTGCCTTTCATGAACCCATGCTATGTCTTCCCAATGGGGACAATTTATATCCAACATCTCACTATTTCTTCCTTGATGATAGATTCAAGCATTTTCCCTACAATAGAAGTTAAGCTAACTGGCCTATAATTACCTGCTTTTTATCTAACTCCTTTTTTAAACAGTGGCGTCACATTGTCTAATACTACCCCTTTTGTGATAATGATAGCTTCTAGGTCCTCACCTGCCATAGCCTTCCTGTCATCAATTTTTGGCATGTTATTTGTGTCTTCCACTATGAAGACCGACACAAAACACCTGTTCAATGCCCCGGCTATTTCCTCATTTCCTGTTATTAAATCCCCTTTCTCATCCTCTAAAGGATCAACCAGTGTTCAGTGAGCTCATCACCTATCCATTTTGACTATACCAAGCCTTCAAGGGAAGAACAATAACTTCCACCTCCCATATTGAGTCAGGTTATCAATGATGTAGCTTTAACTGGGCACTGCTCTATTTGCTGTGCACCTTCGCTTGCATTTAAAAAAAATAAATAAAATTATAGAACATAGAACATAACAGCACAGAACTTCGGCCTTCGATGTTGCGCCGACCAATATAAAAAGCAATGCCCCTCCATACTAAACCATTCCCTTCTCTTCCATATACTTATCAATTAACCTCTTAAACGCCACCAAACTTGGCGCATCTACAACTGCTGCAGGCGGGGCATTCCACTCCCGAACCACCCTTTGGGTAAAGATAAGGGTGGTAAAGAACCACCCTTTGGGTATGGATAAAATTAAGTCCCTCTTTACAATGGCACAAGTATTGTGAATGCATCTGTATTCTCACCCTTTGTCCCTGAGCAGGTTTCTTCAAGTGTGAGTTGTGCGAGAGGAATTACTGGGGGAGGCTCTGCTTCCCACTTCTTCCTTTCCCCTGCAAAGTAAGGTCCACCCTCAGGCTGTTCTTCAGGTTGTGGGTGATAGTTTTGAGATGTCTCAGCACTTTCCAAGTGTGACACTGCATCTGAATTATGGTTTTCCTGAGATTTAAAATGTTGATTTAGCCTGCGCAAAATGTCTTGTTTCTCCTTCTGGAAAACAAAAACGAAACAAGTACAAAAACCTAACTACATTCAATCTGAAGTCATAGCATAGCCTATGTTCAAAAATAGAGGGGGATGGCAAACATTAGAGTTTAAAAAATAAACAATAAGAGGGCAAAATTCAAATTTTTGACATTAACATTAGAGCAATAAGATCATAGAATCATACAGTGCAGAAGAGGCCCTTCAGCCCACTGAGTCTGCACTGACACATTGGAAATGCCTGAACTCCTACCTAATCCAATCTACCAACACTTGGCCCACAGCCCTGAATGTTATGATGTGCCAAGTGCTTTTTAAAGGATGTGAGGCACCCTCCCAGGCAGTACCTTCCAGACCATCACCATCTGCCGTATAAGAACATTTTTCTTCACATCCCCCCTAAAGCTCCTGCCCCTCACTTTGACTCAAATATTCCCTCGTGATTGACTCTTCAACTAAGGGGAACAGTTCTCCTTATCCACTCTGTCCATGCCTTTCAATCTTGTACACCTTGATCAGGCCACCCATCAGTTTTCTTCGCCCTAATGTTGGCCAATAATATTTTACATTGCAATTTGAGATCTTCTTTTAATGAAGGCTATTTATGGGGATAGTGCACTGAGAACATACTGGACACGCAGTGGTTTTTCAGAGATGTTGGATGTGTGTGATTATGGGCCAAGTGCTGGCAGATTGGATTAGGTTGCATCTGACGTTTGAAGTGCAATGTGACAATACCATATTGAAGTGGCACAATCAGTAGAATGGAGTTCACCCTAGCTGGGGTTGGCAGCAGTTTTGCGGGTGCTGAAATCTCCCAAGTGAATGAGCCACCACCAAAGATTGTGGATACCCCAGTGTGACTCTCACATGCTTATACATTCTCCACATTCAACACCAATTTCAGACAATCTAACTCTGATTAAGTTGATAGCTGGGCAAAATCAGGTGGACACTCCAGACGCAGATACCGAAACAAAGCCATTGCCTTTCCTGTGAGGCAGACATTGGGTTTTGCAACTTTAGTTGGATGTGCTTACTCAGCAACAGGAGAAGGAACTTTTCACATTCTATACATTGTGTGTGTGTGGAATATCTGCAGCACTATGACGAGACAGACTTGTGTTGTGTATGTTGCCAAAGTGATGAATACTGGTTCAAAAAAATGAAAGTTCTGCTCTTCAGTTTACCAAATCAACGACTAAAGCATTAAATGTATCTATGACCCCAGGAGTTTAATTATCAATTTGGATAAGCACTTAAAATGCAATCATACAAAATGCATGAAATGGCTAAAGCATTCCATGATTTTGCCAAATAATAATTGATCGTAGGGTATCTGATAGGAATCGTAGCTCAGCATATTTCATTTCTTTTTTTCCACACTTTTACCCGATTCACATCAGATCATCCATAGGGCAATAAAAACAGCCTACTTCCAAGCCTGAAGGAAATGCAACTTTTGTGACTCTACAATGTAGGAGTGCATATTACCGTAGCACAAATTATTTAGCTGACCTAGCAATGTAAAGAAGGCATTATGGTTCACACAAATGTTTAACACTGATTTCACATAATTCAACCCTGATTAAGCCGATAGCTAGTGAAGTCATGTGGAAACTCCAGGCTCTGATATTTGAATGGGAGATACCATGTATTTGCCATGTTTCTTAATTCAGTTTTGTTTACAAAGGATGAGTTGAGCAAATTAATTCAGAACATGTTTAAAAGCATGTGAAGCATACTCTTTAACTTGTTAATTCTGTGCCACTTGTGTGAAAGCAAACAAAGCTCCTGTGATCATACCCCTTTCAAAGACTCCAATGAAAGCAGGCCATTTGGCCCGCTGTGTTTGCATTAACTTTGTGAAAGAATCTGATTCCCTTACTCTTTCACAATACCGTATCAAATATTTATATAGCTTCTATTGTAGAAAACAAGGTAACAGGATGTTCTCTGAATGTGGACAATCAAACATTTGCTCCAGGATTACAATGACTGGTGGAACAGCTAATCAGTCTTTAGTCTAAAGTTAGATTCTTTTTAAGTTAAAATTGACACATCAGTCGAATTCTCACCTGAATAATGGAAACACCAGGCTTCCTCATTTCCTCAGACACTTCTTTGACCATTTGTGTCTCTCCTTCCTGATATCAGAAAAAGAATAAACATTATTATTCTTGAGATCATGTGTTTTTTTGCTTCATCTAATTCTTGGAATTTGGGCATCACTGGCAAGGTCAGAATTTATTGTCCATTTCAAGTTGCCCTTATACAACCCAATAGTTTGCCAGGCCACTTCAGAAGGGTCAACCAGGGTGCTGTGGGGTACCGGAGTCACATGTTGTCCAAACCAGGTAAGGGCAACAAGTTTCCTTTCTGAAAGGAAATTAATGGACTTGTTAAGTTTCATATTAATTTCAGAATGCAGTTATCCCCACAAGATCTGACGTAGTGGTTCAGAAAGCAGAGCTGGCCTGCCAGTAACTGAGAGAAGATAGTTTTGGGGTGAGAACCTAAACCAGAACCCTACTTCTTCCCAGCTCTACAACCAAAGCTGATCAGCCTTTTCCGCTTTCAGAAGTTGACGTGTTTTGTTATAGAATTTACATATTCATAGAATCATACAAAACCTACAGTGCCAAAGAAAGACAGTTGGCCATCAAGCCTGCATTGACATCAATCCCACCCAGACCCTATGCCCGTAATCCCATATATTTATTTACCCTGCTGGTCCCCCTGACATTAAGGGGAAACTTAGTATGGCCAATCTAACTAAACCTGCACATCTATTCTATGTTTGTATATCAAAAATTAGTCAGCATTTCCACTCCGAATTTTTATCCTGATTAGAACATATGGGCATTAGGTAAAATGAGAGTCAAGCTTAACTGGGATTACTCACGGGTTAAAACACCAATGGACTCTCACCACTTAATGGAGTGCTGCTTAGGAAGAGGAGCAGCTCACCTATCCAATCAAACCTGGTTCTATATTCACTGAGATTAGAAAGAGCAGCAGTAGGCCAATCGGCCCATATACTTACCTGAATTTGTCTCCTAATATATTTAAAATTAATAATTTGACCCAACATTAACTGTCATTTGTAGAAGAGTTTGGAATTTCTCCACTGTGTTGCGTCAATTTATAACTTGACTCCTGAAAGATCTGACTTGAATTTTTAAGCTACGTGGCCGAGTTCTAGAGTCCTACCAGTGAAAATAGCAGATAGAGAGAAGGCATCAGTTACAGAGAAAATAAGAGCAGAAGGTGGTCATTTGCCCTTTCAGCTTGCTCCGCATTCAACATGATTATGGCTGATCCTCAAATCAAACTCTCTCTATACCCCATGTTGCCTTGAGAGCTAATAAATCTATTTCCTTCTTAAATATATTCAGTGACTTGGCCTCCACAATCTTCTATACTGTGAGAATTCCACAAGTTCACCAACTGAGTGAAGAAAATTCTGAGTCTTAACTGGCCCACCCTATATCCTGAGACCATAATCTCTTACTCTATGATTCTCAGCCCACCCATCAGCCAGAGGGGAACAATACCTCTGCATCCAATCTGTTCAACCCCGTCAGAATTTTATACATGTCAATTAGGTCCCCTCTTATTCTTTGAAACACCAGTGAACACAAGCCAAAGTGATCCAATCTCTCCTCATATAACATTCCTGCTAACCCATAAATCAGTTTGGTGAACCTTCACTGGGCTCTCTCTGTTATTCATTTCTGAATAAGGAGACCAAAACTGCACAATACTCCAAATGTGGTCCCACCAAGCCATGTAAGGTTGCTGTAACAAATCCTTGCTCCTGTACTCATGCCCGCTAACTTTAATGCCTTGAAAATTAATCAAATCACCCTTTAATCTTCCACAACTGCTTGGATGATGCACATGTGAAACATATTCTCTTCCCCAAGCAAGCCAAATGCGTTCAGGAATTGGAAAAATTTGCCACGTGAAACAAAAATCTTTGGCACTATTGGGGATAGTGGTTTTCTACAATTCTCCCATGCGTGAAGTCTATCTTTGAAAAGTGCAGCTAAACTCTTCTGAAAGGATGTTTAAAAAAAAATTAAGACATACTTACAATGCCCACGTCTTTTAGTGCAGCAGTCATCGAAATAGCAGGTGTGCTAGACTTGGCTGGTGACTGAGGTTTGGAAGACATAGCTGATCCTTGTCGTCCTGGGGAAGAGGATGAAGATGCAGCTGATGCCACAGGAGTAGCTACAAACGTCTGCTTGAAAACTTTTGCTGCAAGCTGAACAAAATTTGGCAGTGGATATATTATTTTTGCATAGAATTATACACAAGTAGCAATATAGGAGGCTTTTTTGAATGAGCTACCCAACTAGGTGAGTCTCTTTTTAACTGCCCATTTTCCTGCAATGTTTCCCCTTCAAGTATATTTTTGATTCCTTCTGAAAGTTGCTGTTAATTCTGCTTTCACCAGTATTGCAAGCAGTGCATTCCAGATCATATAACAAAATAACTTAAAAAAGAACCAAACTGCCTACAGTCAACATGAGGTAATTTGAATTTTAATTAAATATTCAAACCAAATAATTATACCAAACAAGTGCATTTTCTTCTTTATCCACTAGAACACAGAACTTCAGAGCAGCATTTAAGCCTGTTGGCCACATAAAAAGATTATAGCTGATCTGCTCGTGATTTCAACTTCAGTTTTCTATACGCCCCAGAACCCTTGACTACCTTGTCTATCAAAAATCAACCCAACTCAATTTAAAAAATTCAATAACACCACCTTTCTGAGGAAGATAATTTCACATATCAATGACCTTTGGAGGAAACATTTCTCCTTATCTCAGTCTTAAAAGAGTCTTAATCTTAAACTGCGTCCCCTTGCTATGAGCGTATGAATTAAGAGCAGGCCACAAGACCCCTTAAAGCCTGTTACATCGTTCAATAAGAACATGGCTGTAACATAAACTCGACATTTCCACCTAACCCCCAATAACCTTTCAACCTCTTGTTGACATTCTCACCCAATCCCAGTAATCTTTCATTTCCTTATTTATCAAGGATCTGCCTCTGCCTTAATGATATTCAATGATTATTACTAATGCCTTTTGAGGAAGAATATTCCAGAAACTCACGACCCTCAGAAAACAAAATCTCCTCATTGCTGTCTTCAATGACATCTGATTTTTAAACAGTGACCCTGAACTCTAGATTGAAGAAATATCCTTTCCATGTTAACCCTATCGAGGCCCCTCTGCATCTTGTGTTTCAATCAAAAAAGATTCTACTCTTCGAAACTCCAGCAAATAAGCCCAGCCTGTCAATCCTTTCCTCGAGACAATTTGCCCATTCCACATATTAGTCCAGAAAAATCGACTGCTACCAATGCATTTACATCCTCCCCTAAGGAGATCAAAACCACCCCCCACTCAGCCATATCCCCATGACCCTACGCACTTACCGTGGCTAATTCACCTAACCAATACATCCGTGGACATGAAGGGTCAATTTAACATGGCCAATCCATCTAATCTGTACATCTTTGGAGCATCCGGAGAAAACCCACGCAGACATGGAGAGAATGTGCAAACTCCACACAGACAGATAGCGAGGCTGGAATCAAACCTGGGTCTTGGCACTGTGAGGCAGCAGTGTTAAACACTGTGCCACCCCAGGATCCCTCAGTCTCATCATGAACTTTATACATTTGAATGAAATCACATTCTTTTAAATTCCAATGGGTATCGGCCCAAACTGTTCAACCTTTCTTACATTAAGTTATTACTTCCTCTATTGCTAAACCTTTGGCACAGTACCTCTTAGATTTAAAGATGCATTCGATATTTAATATATGACATGGCTGACTTAGCCATAACAAATTAAAAGTTCCTTGTCTGTTACTATAATCTCCATCTTTAGTAATAACCATCTGATGATTAAAATAGGTGCATGTATTATAGTTATTTCCACATGCATGCAGTTGGTTTCAACAACTGGCAACACTAGGCTATACCTTGCCCCTTCTTTCTTATGGTGTTGTGGGTACTGCGGTACCCTTTGAAAATGGCACCTTGATCTTTAAGAAGTCCAAAGATGTACGGGTTAGGTAGATTGGCTGTGCTAAATTGCCCCTTGGTGTCAGGGGGATTAGCAGGGTAAACGCACGGAATTGGTTGGATTGTCAGTGCAGACTTGATGGGCTGAATGGCCTCCTTCTGCACTGTAGGGATTCTATGATTCTGTTCTATTCTATGAGTCTTTCAAGTGCCTCATGTTTAACCATAGTCTTCGACTGCCTAGCTGATATCATGCCGCGAACAAGCCAAAACAGTCTTCCATTTATCAGCAAAACTAAAATTACCCTCTTCAACTCGCACAAGATTCCTGTCCTTGCCTTAAAATCTCTGCAGAGTCTTGCGTTCTCGGGGATGGATGATCCACATGAATACATTTTCTGGTCCATCAACACTGAGCTACTTGTGAATGTGTCTCTGTCCCAGTAAATCCCCACAAAACCTAATCCTCTTTCTCAGCCCCCAAGGCTTGATACTTGCTTGTTGTCAGCCAACTGCGTTAGGTGGTGAACTTATATAGTGCCTTTAACTGAATTATGTGTCCTAAGGTGTTTCACAGGAACATTAAAGGATGACACCAAGTCACATAAGGAGACACTTCACAAGATTACATAAAACTTGGTCAAAGTTATGTTTTCAAGTAGAGATTTATAAGGCCAAAAAAAGAGATAGAAAGGCAGAGGTACAAGGAGGGAATTCCAGCACTTGGGAGTACAGACAATCTAAAAGATGCTGCCACCTGCAATTAAAGAGAGATGTATGGGTGCCCAAATTAAAGGAGCACAGAGATCCTGAAGGGTTATGGGCTGGAGGAGATTACAGAGAGATGGAGGAATTTTGCTGGGAATTTTAAATCAACATTGGTCAGTGAACAGGGGAACAGGACTTTAAGACATAAGAAACAGATTTGTGGATGTCTTCATGTTTACGGACAGTAGAACGTAGAAAACTAGCCAGGAGTGGGAGTGGCAAAGGCAGCACCGATGGAGGTTTCAGCTGACGAGTTGAGACAGAGGTGTACTAAAAAAGTTAATTCTCTGGTTAAAAGGAAAAAGGAGGCTTAAGTCAGGATGAGGCTTGACGACTCAGTTAGTGCACTGGAAAGCTATAGATTAGCCAGAAGGGAGCTAAAGAGGGAGTTGAGAAGAGCTAAGAGAGGACACGAGAAGACTTTGGCTGATAGGATTAAGGAGAATCCTAAAGCTTTCTTTAGATATGTTAAGAATAGAAGATTGGTTAGGGCAAGATTAGGGCCAGTCATAGACAGCAGTGGGAAGTTGTGCGTGGGGCCTGAAGAGATTGGAGAGGCACTGAATAAATATTTCTCTTCGGTATTCACGCAGGGAGATGTAAATGTAGTTGTGGAGAACACTGGGATACAGTGTTGTAAACTGGAAAGTATTGAAGTAGATAAGGAGGATGTGCTAGATATTCTTGAGGGTTTGAAGTTAGATAAGTCCCCTGGGCTGGACGGGATTTACCCTACGATTCTCTGGGAGGCAAGAGAGGCGATTGCAGAGTCTCTGGCTCTGATCTTCAGGTCGTCATTGGTTACAGGTATAGTGCCAGAAGACTGGAGGATAGCGAATGTGGTCCCATTGTTCAAGAAGGGGAATAGAGACTTTCCTGGGAATTATAGACCGGTAAGTCTTACTTCTGTTGTGGGCAAAGTATTGGAAAGAATTATTAGGGATAGGATTTATAGTTATTTAGAGAGAAATGAATTGATTGGGGATAGTCAGCATGGTTTTGTGAAGGGTAGGTCGTGCCTTACTAACCTTATTGAGTTTTTTGAAAAGTGACCAAAGAGGTGGATGGGGGTAAGGCAGTTGATGTGGTATATATGGACTTTAGTAAGGCGTTCGATAAGGTGGCCCAGGGAAGGCTTCTGCAGAAAATGCAGATGTATGGGATAGAGGGTGATTTAGCTAATTGGATTAGGAATTGGCTAGCAGATAGAAGACAGAGGGTGGTGGTTGATGGGAGATATTCATCTTGGAGTTCGGTGACAAGTGGCGTACCTCAGGGGTCTGTTTTGGGGCCCCTGCGGTTTGTAATTTTTATAAATGATCTGGATGAGGGTATTGAGGGATGGATCAGTAAATTTGCAGATGATACTAAAGTTGGTGGTGTGGTAGATAGTGAAGAGGGGTGTTTTAGTTTACAGAGTGACTTGGACAAGTTGCAGAGCTGGGCCGAGAGGTGGCAAATGGAGTTTAATGTGGAAAAGTGTGAGGTCATGCACTATGGCAGAAATAATAAATGTGTAGAGTATAGGGCAAATGGTAGGATTCTTAGTAGTCTAGATGAACAGAGGGATCTTGGTGTGTATGTGCATATATCCCTGAAAGTAGGCAGTCAGGTCGAGAAGGTTGTTAGGAAGGCATATGGAGTCTTGGCTTTTATTGGTAGAGGGATTGAATTTCGGAGCCGCAACGTCATGTTGCACTGTACAAAACTCTAGTGCGGCCGCACTTGGAGTATTGTGTGCAGTTCTGGTCCCCACATTATAAGAAAGATGTGGAGGCATTGGAGAGGGTACAGAGGAGGTTTACCAGCATGTTGCCTGGTATGGAGGGCAGGTCTTATGAAGAGAGGCTGAGGGATTTGAGGTTGTTTTCGTTAGAAAGAAGGTGGCTAAGAGGAGACATTATTGAAACATATAAGATGATTAGAGGTTTAGATAGGGTGGACAGTGATAGCCTTTTTCCTAGAATGGAGAAAGCTAGCACGAGGGGACATAACTTTAAATTAAGGGGTGATAGTTATAGGACAGATGTCAGAGGTAGGTTCTTTACCCAGAGGGTGGTAAGGGTATGGAATGCCCTGCCTGCTGCAGTTGTAGATGCGCCAAGTTTAGGGGCGTTTAAGAGGTTAGTAGATAAGTTTATGGATGAAAAGGGAATGGTTTAGGTTAGAGGGTCATTGCTTTTTCTTAATTGGTCGGCGCAACATCAAAGGCCAAAGGGCCTGTTTTGCGCTGTAATGTTCTACGTTCTATGTAGAGGCAAAGTTACAGAGATGGAAATAGGCAGACTTCGTAATGGCACAAACATGAAGTTGGAAGCTTATCTTGGGACCAAGCGTGACACCAAAGTTGCGAACATACCTGCTTAATCTTAGGCAATTGTGAGGGTGAAGGATGGGGTCAGTAGTTAGGGAACGAAGTTTGAAGCAGGTGTGTAAACAATGGGTTGTTAACTGGTGAAAATTTCTGCTCACCGAGTACCAGATAAGCAATCTGATGATTTAGCAACAGTAGAGGAGTCAAGGGAGAAGGGGGTGAAGCAGTGTTGGTTATTGTTCTGTGTACGTATTGAAAATAATAATGTCTTTGGATGAAACCAAACCAGGGGTCACAGCCTGAGGATACAGGATAGACCACTTTGGGACAGAGACATTTCTTCACCCAAAGAGTGGTGAGCCTTTGGAATTCATTAGCACAGGCAGCAATTGAGGCCAAAACATTGAATGTATCCAAGAGGTGGCTAGTTATAGCACTTGGGGCAAATTGGATCAAGGGGAGAAAGCTGGATTAGTTATCGAGTTGGAATGATCAGCCATGATCGCATTGAATAGTGCAGCAGGCTCAAAGGGCTGAATGGCTTCTGTCTGCTCCTATATTTGATGTTTCTATGTTATCATTGTGGGTCAGGCTGAGATGAGAAACAGGAAGGGTCAAGAACACACTGTAGGAAGACACCAAGGTATTGGTACAGAAGAGAAAAAAAACAAGGAACAGGCAAACTATGGCTGTTTGCTTAGGGGGTGCTGATTTGCAAAGTGCATGTCTGTAAATAGATGCTTTTAAAAGTGCACAAAGATTGACTCCAACTCTTGCCCTTCACCACCTAACTTTCTTCAATACAACATCCTGCACTCCATTATTTTTTTAAAATCTAATTAGCATTGCCTGAATACATCAATTGCACAGTTACTAAGGTTTTACTAAATTACTATTTTAATTAATCACAAACATACAACACATTTCCACATTCTATTGTTTAACATTGAAGAAGAATCTGGCTCCAAGCATAAATGTCTTCGCCAGGAATAAAGTTACAAGGCTTAATACTTTAACAGGGAATAATAAAATGCTTACATGTTCTTCCCAGGCCTTCTTTTCTCTTTCGTAAGCCTCTCTTCTCTTTTTCTCAAGTTGTTCTTTAAGCACTGCAGCTCGTGTATTTGCTTGAGCCTATAAAACAGATTCATAAATAAAGACATTCTACAAAAAAAAACTTCTGTTTTTCCTGTGAAAAACTTCAATTTTTCCCCATAAAATCTAAATTAAAAGCAATGCACAGCCGGGTATCTGGTGGAGTTATGTGCAGTCAAGGCATTCCAAGGGAATTGGATTCTGAAAAGAATGATGATTCTGGGCTATGTGGAGAAGCGAGGGAGGTGGCACAAGGTGAATTGCTCCCTCAGAGAGATAGCTGAGGCATGAAGGCTTGAAGGTCCTTCTATGCTGTCACCATGCCATGATTTCAGTTTTGAATATATTTCATCTAATAGATAGCTTATAGCATGCTCAAAGTTCCAGGATTTCTTAATGAGTTGTTTTGAACAGCTACGTAGAATGAAGCAGTCTTGGAGATAAAAGCAATTCAGAAATGAATCACCAGTGGAAATAAAGCACACATCACCCTACAATGATGTTAGTTATTGCAGCACCTTATTTATAATAACCTCCCAAGGTTCTCTGCATTTCTCAGCCCTTTCTTGTTGATAGGGCCAATGTGGCAGATATCTCAATTGCCATGTGTTGCTCCGTGGTGTCCATGCAGCAGAAATAATGCTCATCATTCAATACATTACTCCAATCATTTCAATTTAAAATTCTCATGCTCATGTTTAAGTCCCTTGAGGCGATTAGATTCACCCTTCCTTAACTCTGTTGCTTTTTCCATCTCTAAAACTTCCCCCAAAACTCTATCCCATTGCACACACAAAGTTTCTTCACTTCAACGCCAAAGACAATGTCATCAGCCACACAGTCTGGAATTTCCAGCTTCTCCACCCTGTTCTTAGGCTTCAGTATTGTGGTAAGGTTATTCTAGTCTTTAGACCCAGGGGAGCAGCAAAGTTTATTTATTTATTAGTCACAAGTAGGCCTACATTAATACAGCAATGAAGTTACTGTGAAAAATTCCTAGTCACCACACTCTGTTTGGGTACACTGAGGGAGAATTTAGCATGGTTGATGCACCTAACCAGCATGTCTTTTTGACTGTGGGAAGAAATCGGAGCACGCAGAGAAAACCCCCACAGACATGGGAAGAATGTGCAAACTCCGCACAGAGTGACCCAAGCTGGGAATCGAACCCAGATCCCTGGCACTGTGAGGCAGCAGTGCTAATCACTGCCTAAATAGTTAATGAAAATTAAAAGGAATCATGCAAGTTTATTGGCCGAATTCTCTGACCTCATCCATCGCTAGAATTCTCCCATCTCGTTGCAATGAATGGAGATTTGGTTGGATGCCAAATTCTCCATTTTTGTTGGCAGAGCATATGAAACAGGAGAATTCGGGTCATCATGTTATCCTCCTCCAACATGTTACCACTATCATCCATCTGGATGGGACTACACTTACTTGGTTCCCCACTTATCTCATCATAGCCAGAAAAATATCACTTTCAATCTTGCGATAGTTTCCGTTCTCATTCAGTTACTTCTGATACCATCTGCACACCGTGCGCTCGTACACACCTATGCTCACAAAGACCTGCAGACATACTTGCTTGCGCACACAGACAGACTCTCACCTCCTCCCTCGTCTCAACTCACACCCCATTGCTTGCCCAGACTCCCTCCTGCATGACTTGGGCTTGCAAAGTTTAGCCATTTTATCACCAAGGCAGAGTTCAGGATTGGCTGGGAAGGTGCCAAGTAAGACTGTAAGACCAGCTGGTTCAGGCGAGAGGGCCATGTCACTGTGGCTGCATTTTCTCCTGGCCTCTTTGGCCCTCTCTATCATCCTGACCTCTGTGCTCTATTAGGAGGCTGTACAGGAAGGTAAAAGACGAGAGCAAATGGACAAAAGTGCAAGAACCGTCAAAGGTGGGCACAGAATGCACCATGGCCAGAAAGCTTCACGTTACTTGCTGTTCCTCCAATCAGACTGCTTCTTTCCCAATCAGTACCAAATGCATGAGTGACATGGCCTGGAGCTGCTTCTTGCGAATCTGGCACTTCCACTTACCTATATTTTAAAAGACATGACAGGTTGGATTGTAGCCTGTATGCTGGACAACACTGCTCTACACCATATCCATCCTCTTCCCTGGCAACTGTTTGTGGCTAAAGTTTACTGTTCACAAGTCATGTCATATTCGATTGCCAAGATGAGTGATCAACCACATACTTGTGCGGAACGTAATTTCATAACATTGCCTGTCTCCACCTGTGCCTCAGCTCATATATTGCTGAAATACTTATCCATGTTTTCTTTTACCTTTAAACTTTGCTATGTTGACATAATCCTGGCTGGCTTCCCAGAGTCTATCCTCCATAAACTTGAGGTCATCTGAGTTTGTATCAAGTCCTTTTTACCCTTGTGCTCAGTGACCCACATTGGCTCCCAGTTGAGCAATGCCTTTTAAAATTCTTATCCATGTTCCTAAATCCTTCCCTGGCCTTGTCCTTCCTCATCTTTGCAGGCTCCTTCAGACCCACCCTCAATATATAACAAACACTGCCACCATTGTTGGTTGTACCTTTAACTGTCTAAGCCCTAAACTCTTAAATTCTCCTCTCCGTATCTTTTGCCCTTTCTTCCCTCATTTAAAACATTCCTTTTTTTTAAATGACCAAATATTTGTCCATCTCCTCCATTATTGTCTTGTATGACTGTGTCTAAATATGCTTTGGGACATTTTATAATGTTTAAGGCTCGATATAAATACAAGTTACCATAAACACTGAAAAATCACTTTTTCAGCCTCACTTTGTGTACTAGTACAATTCTCATGTGAAAAGATTTAGAGAAGCTGGCATTCGACTCCTCAAAGTGAAGAGGGACCTAATTGGGATATTAAAGATTAGAAGGGATTTTCTAAATCGAAAAAAAAGGAGATTGCTTGAATCTGAAATTTAAAATACTGGAGAATGTGGTGAATAAGTTGATCTGGCTTTTAAGATCAGCCCAGTTTTCTGGTCCCAAGAATCATATTTCTGCACATACACAGAGTACAAGTTTCCTGCAGGAATTTTTGTGCATGTCCATGAAACTGTTGGAAGGAGTGAAGTTATGGATTGATAATGTGCAGAATAGGTATCAATAGCAGAGGAGGCTCATAGGGCCAAATGGTCTATTCCTGCTTCTGTTTTCTATATGTATCTACATAAAGGAATTGTACTTCTGTGAAGATGGGATTTTTAAATAGGTTTTACTTCAGATTCAAGGCATTTTAAAAATTGCTTCAGCTTATTTTTTTTGTTAATAATACAGACAACCTGAAATGCTGGGCTTATTATCCCTTATAATGGACTACGGAGAAGGGATTAAGCATAGAATGCCAAAGCATGAGCCGAGGTGGCTCTGGAAAATCTCCAAGAATTAGTTGAGTAAAAGCTACTTAATCACCTTTTGAGTGATGAAGGAAACTCACTTCTACAAAGTGGTTTTAGCTTTCACTGAGTTTGCAAACAATAAAAGGAAGCAATTTCTCAATCTGAGCTGATCTGTCAGGTTACCCTCCCACAGGAGTTAATGAGGATAGGCAAGGAATTTTTGCACACAATTTAATGGTTGGTGAGGGAGCTACATTTACAAAGATCTGAGAATACACTGCCTGCCTACTCCCCAACAGTATCTGGTGGAGGGATTGTAGATGGGAGAAAACCACAAACTGCAAGTGAATAAATGACTGGATAGAAACAAAAAAGAACTGGAGCATCTGTAAAGAAGGGAAAAGGATTAAATTTTCAGGTTGATGACCGTTCATCAGAACTTTAGATAGAAATGCAAGAGTTTTTAAGCTAATGGAAGGAGGAGGGAGCAGGAGGAACAACGAAGATCTATAATAAGAGTGCAGAGGCCAGGGAGCTTAAACAACAAAAGACTTCATGATGCAAAGCCAAAAAGAGCTATAATGGATATAGTAAACAAAGGTTGTTCCCAAAAAAGGCACAAATGATTAAAAAAGGGATAAGAAAAGAAACAAGTGAAGACAAAACTAAACAAAAACATTTGAAGGGCAAGGGACCTTATAATACATATAGGAGAGAAGAACATAGAACATAGAACATAGAACAATACAGCACAGTACAGGCCCTTCGGCCTTCGATGTTGTGCCGACCAAAATAAAAAGCAATGCCCCTCCTAACTAAACCATTCCCTTCTCATCCATATACTTATCCACTAACCTCTTAAACGCCACCAAACTGGGCGCATCTACAACAGCTGCAGGCAGGGCATTCCACTCCCTAATCACTCTTTGAGTAAAGAACCTACCTCTGATATCCGTCCTATAACTCATACCCCTTAATTTAAAGATGTGTCCCCTCGTGCTAGCTTTCTCCATCCTAGGAAAAAGGCTATCACTGTCCACCCTATCCAAACCTCTAATTATCTATATGCTTCAATAAGATCCCCCCTTAGCCGCCTCCTTTCTAACGAAAACAACCTCAAATCCTTCAACCTCTCTTCATAGGACCTGCCCTCCATACCAGGCAACATCCTAGTAAACCTCCTCTGTACCCTATCCAATGCCTCCACATCTTTCTTATAATGTGGCGACCAGAACTGCACACAATACTCCAAGTGCGGCCGCACTAGAGTTTTGTACAGTTGCAACATGATACTGCGGCTCCTAAATTCAATCCACCTACCAATAAAAGCTAAGACTCCATATGCCTTCTTAACAACTTTATCCACTTGACTGCCTACTTTCAGGGATCTATTGACACATACACCAAGATCCTTCTGTTCCTCAACACTATTAAGAGCCCTACCATTAGCCCTATACTCTACACATTTATTGTTCCTGCCAAAGGGCATTACCTCACACTTTTCCACATTAAACTCCATTTGCCACCTCTCGGCCCAGCTCTGCAACTTGTCAAGTCACTCTGTAAACTAAAACACCCCTCTTCACTATCTACCACTCCACCAACTTTAGTATCATCTGCAAATTTACTGATCCATCCCTCAATACCCTCATACAGATCATTTATAAAAATTACAAACAGCAGGGGCCCCAAAACAGACCCCTGAGGCACACCACTCGTCACCGAACTACACGATGAAAATCTCCCATCAACCACCACCCTCTGTCTTCTATCTGCCAGCCAATTTCTAATCCAATTAGCTAAATCACCCTCTATTCCACACATCTGCATCTTCTGTAGAAGTCTTCCATGGGCCACCTTATCAAAAGCCTTACTAAAGTCCATATATACTACATCAACCGCCTTACCCCCATCCACCTCTCTGGTCACTTTCTCAAAAAACTCAATGAGGTTAGTAAGGCATGACCTGCCCTTCACGAAACCATGCTGACTATCCCCAATCAATTCATTTCTCTCTAAATAACTATAAATCCTATCCCTAATAATTCTCTCCAATACCTTGCCCACCACAGAAGTAAGACTCACTGGCCTATAATTCCCAGGAAGGTCTCTCTTCCACTTCTTAAACAATGGGACCACATTCGCCATCCTCCAGTCCTCCGGAACCACACCCGTAACCAACGAGGACCTGAAGATCAGAGCCAGAGGCTCTGCAATCTCCTCTCTTGCCTCCCAGAGAATACTAGGGTAAATCCCGTCCGGCCCAGGGGACTTATCCAACTTCAAACCCTCGAGAATTTCTAACACATCCTCCCTATCTACTACAATACTCCCCAATTTGCAACCCTGTACCTCAGAGCTCTCCACAGCTACATTTCCAGCACTCTGCGTGAATAAACATAGGAAGGAAGAGCAGGGGAAATATACGAAGGCAGTTCAGGGAGTTGGGGGTTAGGCCGAAGAGCAGGGCCTCCAGGGTAGCAATCTCCAGGCTGCTACCAGGGCCAAGTAACAGTGGGGCTAGGAATAATGAGATCCTACAGCTGAATGCGTGGCTGAAGGATTGGTGTAGAGCAGAGAGTTTTGTGTTTGTAGATAATTGGGAATTATTTGTCAAAGAAGGGCACATGTACAGAAGGGACGGGAAACATTTAAATAGGAAGGGCATGAATATCTTAGCTGGGAGTTCAGCTGGAGTGTTTCGGCAGGGTTTAAACTAATATGGAGGGGGAGAGGGGATTAGACCGATAGCTCGATAGGTAGTGGGATTGGGAGTGAGATGGGTGATAGACTAAATTTCGATGAGAGGAAATTCACCAGGGATAAGGAGGTTCCGAGCGGGCTTGGAGGCCTGGAGTGCATCTGCTTTAATGCAAGGAGCATAACTGTAAAAATGGATGAACTTAGGGTCTTAATGTTCGCAAGGAACTTAGATGTGGTTGCAGTGACAGAGATGTGGTTAAAGGAAGGGAGCAATGGCAGCTGAATATTCTGGGTATAAGTGTTTCACGCGTGACAGAGGAGGGTCGAGAAGAGGTAGGAGAGTGGTGTTGTTAGTTAGGGAGCACATCACAGCAGTGCACAGGGAGGTCAATATAAAGGAGTTAGGAATTGAGTCGCTGTGGGTGGAGTTGAGCAATAGGAAGGGAGCAATTACTGTGCTAAGGGTGTATTATAGGCCACCCAGCAGCCCACGGGCAGTGGAAGAAGGCACATAAAGACATTCTGGATATGTGCAGAAAGAATAGGGCTGTTATAGTGGGAGATTTTAATCTCCCTGGGGTGGACTGGAAGGTACCTAGAGCTGGGGGTTTGGATGGGGAGGAATTTGTAAAACGTGTACTGGAAGGATAATTGGAGCAGTATGTAGCTAGCCTGACTAGAGAGGGGGCTATACTGGGGTTAGTTCTGAGTAATGAGCCAGGTCAGGTGGTTAAGGTTGCAGTAGGGGAACATGTGGCAAACAATGATCACAATTCTGTCTACTTTAGAATACAAATGGAAAAAGATGCTTGTTGCCTTAAGGGGAGGGTGCTAAATTGGGGGAAGGCTAACTACAGTCGGATTAGGCAGGAACTTACAAAAACTGATTAGGAAAGGTTGTTCGATGGGAAGTTCACGTTCGGCATGTGGGATTCTTTCAAGAGAAAACTGAAAAGGTTGCAGAAAAGGTATGTGCTGGCTAAGAGGAAGGATGGGAGAGGTAGGATTAGAGAACTGTAGATTACTAGGGATATTGAGGACTTGGTTAGGAAGAAAAGAGAGAAGTATGTTAGGTCTAAGCAACTGGGAACGGAGAAAGTGTTGGAGGAATATAGAGAGAGTAGGAGGGAGCTCAAACGGGGAGTTAGAAGGGCAAAAAGGGGGCATGAAATGGTTTTGGCGGACAGGATTAAGGAAAATCCAAAGACTTTTTACTCCTACGTTAGGAATAAAAGGGTGGTTAGAGGAAAAATCATCCTCTGAGGGACAAAGGAGGGGAATTGTGCTTAGAATCCGAGGGAATGGGAGAGATCCTGAATGAATATTTTGCATCAGTATTCACGAAGGAGACGGGCTTGTTCACTGGTACTGTCTTGGAGGGAGCTGTAGACCAGTTGAGGGAAACATCCATTACGAGGGAGGAAGTGTTAGAGCTTCTAAGCAGCATTAAAACTGATAAATCTCCGGGGCCTGATGGCATTTATCCCAGGCTGCTTAGGGAGGCGCGAGGTGAAATTGCTGGGCCTCTGATGCAAATCTTGGTCTCTTCTTTGGACACAGGTGAGGTCCCAGAGGACTGGAGAATAGCAAATGTTGTACTGTTGTTCAAAAAGGGTAGTAGGGATAACCCTGGAAATTATAGGCCAGTGAGTTTGACATCAGTGGTAGGGAAGCTGTTGAAGAGGATTCTTAGAGATAGGATGTATAGGCACTTAGAGCGTTGTGATCTGATTAGGGATATGCAGCACGGCTTTGTTAAGGGGAGGTCGTGCCTTACGAATCTGGTAGAATTTTTTGAGGAGGTGACAAAAACGGTCGACGAGCTGTTGATGTCGTCTATATGGATTTCAGTAAGGCGTTTGACAAAGTCCCTCATGGGAAGTTAGTTGTAAAGGTCAAGGCTAATGAAATACAAGGACAGGTATCTAGATGGATAAGTAACTGGCTTGGTAATAGGAGACAGAGAGTAATAGTGGAAGGGTGTTTTTCTAGCTGGAGGTCGGTCACTAGTGGTGTGCCGCAAGGCTCGGTACTGGGACCTCTTCTATTTGTAATATATATAAATGACTTGGAAGAGGGAGTAAGAGGTGTGATCAGCAAGTTTGCAGATGACACAAAGATGGCTGGACTTGAGGATAGTGAGGAGCATTGTCAGGCAATACAGCAGGACATAGATAGGCTGGTAGCTTGGGCAGATAGATGGCAGATGGAATTCAATCCTGATAAATGCGTGGTGATGCATGTCGGGAGAAAGAATGTAGAGGGGAGGTATATGATAAAGGGTAGACCTATTAAGAGTATAGAAACGCAGAGGACCTGGGTGTGCAGGTGCACAAGTCTTTGAAGGTGGCAGAACAGGTGGAGAAGGTTGTGAAGAAAGCTTATAGTATGCTAGCCTTTATAGGAAGGGGTATAGAGTACAAGAGCTGGCGTTTAATGTTGCAGTTGTATAGAACGTTGGTTAGACCTCATTTAGAATACTGTGTCCAGTTCTGGTCGCCTTACTAAAGGAAGGACGTGGAGACCCTGGAGAGAATGCAGAGGAGGTTTACCAGGATGCTGCCTGAAATGGAAGGACTGGGTTACGAGGAAAGATTAGGCAAATTGAGGTTGTTTTCTTTAGAAAGACAGAGACTGAGAGGAGATCTAATAGAGGTGTACAAGATTATGAAGGGTATAGATAAACAGCGGTAAGCTTTTTCCTAGGTTGGAATCAAATATCACGAGGGGCCATGGGCTTAGGGTGAAGGGGGCAAGGTATAATTTGGATGTTAGAGGGAGGTTTTCCCACACGGAGAGTTGTGGGGGTATGGAACGCACTGCCAAGTAAGATGGTGGAGGCAGGCACGCTGGAGTTATTTAAAAGATACTTAGATAGGCACATGAGCGGAATAGGGATGGAGGGATATAGTAGACTGATTTAAACATGGATCATGAGCCTTGGGACGTTCCCAGGAATTGCATAAGTTGTGCATGTTGTTGATGTATTTCTCTTTTATCTTACAGGTACTTCGGTCCGCTTTGTTGTCCAACAAGGGGCATACAGACAATAGGTCATGAGAGGGCTGCTCTTCGTTTTTTTTGAGTAGCCTATTGCTTCATCTCGTTAGTGTACGTTTAAACTGGACCAGTTGATGTGCAACATGACAGCTCAGTGACTATCACTGTTGCTGTGTAGATACAGGGATTTAGGCCCGTATCTGTGGGACTTTGCACATTCTCCCCATGCTTGTGTGGGTTTTCTCCGGGTGCTCCGGTTTCCTCCCACACTCCAAAGATGTGCTCTTAGACTGATTGGCGAAACAAATTGTCCCTAATTGTCTCCCCAATTTGGTTCCAATGCAGATTTCCATAAACATAGACAAGGGTCATGGATGGAAGTGGGAACATTAAAATGGTGGCACAGGCTCGTTGGGCCAAAGGGCCTGTTTCCCATGCTGAGTTCTTCTTTGTTCTTTATATATAAACAAGTAAGTTATCCCACAATACCAGGTTAAAGCCCAGCAGGTTTATGTGGAATCATGAGCTTTTAGAGAGCTGCTTCTTCATCAGGTGAGTCAAAGCGCTGGCTCAAAGTGGACAGTATCTCCAAGAGCTGCAGCTTAACTCACCTTATGAGCTCCGAAAGCTTGTGATTCCAAATAAACCTGTTAGACTTCAACTTGGTGTTGGGACACTTCCTACTGTGCCCACTGCAGTCCAATGTCAGCATCTCCACATCACATAAAAACAAGATGGAGGCAACTTTAAGTTGTTGAACTCAATGTCAAGTCCATGTTGAAATGACTGAATCAAATTATTTGGGTTAATACTGGTTGGAGTAATGCTGGCCAGGAGACCAATGAACTTTCCTCCTCTTCTGAAAACTGGCAAGGGATCTTTTTCCAATTACTTAAATGAATATTTCGACCTGCCGTTTAAGAGTCTCTGCAGAAATTCCACCCATTGTATTTGGCTTGGTTTTCACTTGAAGAATCCACCAGACATGCCTCAATCAGATGACTGACTCTTGGCGAAAAGTTTAACGGACACTTTGGTATGGTAAGCTAGTAATATTGGGGAGGGCAAAAAAACTTCGGCCCAACGCATGTAGAGAAACAAAGGAAGAATGGGTTGGGCCCGATACAAGTGCAGAGACAAGTGCCAGAATTTTCTGAAAATTTGGGTAAGTGTTATTTTTTGACACAAAAACCAACACAAATCGCGATGGCCCTACCGCGTGATCAAGACTGGAATCTTTACACATTTGATTCACTTACCCCAGGAGTTATCCGAGCAGGCCAGTCAAGGGGAAACGTTCATTTAAATTACTCCCAGCAGTTGCTGATAGACTAGCAAAGAAAAAAAATGAATAATCTCCTCCGTGCTGCCAGAGTAAGTGCTTCTCGTCTTATCTCACCACTCTCCCTATCAGATATCTCTCACTATGTCACTGGGACCTACCACTCGAACTCCCACATGCTGCCTCATCTCCTGAGTCTCCTCTCCTCATTATTCTTTGTTCAGCATAGCAGCAGGTCCTTCGGCCTTCAAACCTGCACCAACCATGCTGCTCGACGTAACTGAAACCTCCTACCTTTCCAGGGACCATATCCTTCTATTCCCATCCTATTCTTGTACTTGTCAAGACCCCCGTTAAAAGTCACTACCGTATTGGCTTCCACTACCTTCCCTGGCAATGAGTTCCAGGCACCCACTACTCTTCCTGTGTAAAAAAATCTGCCTCATGCATCTCCTTTAAACCTTGCTTCTCACACCTTAAACCTAGTAATTAACTCTTCCACCCTGGTAAAAAGCTTCTGACTATCCATTCTGTCCATGGCTCTCATAATCTTGCAAACTTCTGTCAGGTCTCCACTCAACTTCCGTTGCTCCAGTGAGCACAAACCAAGTTTCTAAATCCATAACGGCCCATGAAAGGTGGAGGTGCGCTGTCTTCTTGAACACTGTAGTCCATGTGATGTAGACATACCACAGTGCTGTTGGGGAGGGAGCTCTAGGATTTTCACCCAACAACAATGAACGAACAGCAATATAGTTCCAAGTCACGATGGTGTGTGGCTTGGAGGGGAACTTGCAAACATGTTCCTAAATGGACAGAACCCCTACAGTGCAGAAAGCCACCATTTGGCCTATTTAAAGTGTACTGGCTCTCCAACAGAACATTTTACCCAGACTCAGCCCCATTCTATCAGCTGGGACACTAAGGGTCAATTTAGCATGGTAAATCTATCTAACCTGCACATCCTTGGACTGGAAGGAAACCAGAGTACTCAGAAGAAACTCATCTAAACACTGGAAGAACATGAAAACTCTGGATAGTCACCGAAGGCTGGAATTGAACATGGATCCCTGGCACTGTGAGGCAGCAGTGCTAGCCATTTAGCCACCTTGCCACTCTAAGTCCTGTGAAGTCCCAGCATTGGTTCGGGGATTCATCTGCAGATCCATCTTTCAGAGTGGCACTGTTGCTTCACAGCACCAGGGACCTAGGTTCGATTCTCAGCTTGGGTTACTGTCTGTATGGAGTTTGCATATTCTTCCCATGCCTAGGTTTCAACTGGGTGCCTCGGTTTCCTCCCACGCTCCAAAGATCTGGTTAGGTTGATTGGCCGTGCTAATTTGTTCCTTGGTGTTGGGGGACGAGAGTCAGAGTTTATATCGAGGATACAAACCCTTTTGGCCCTTTGTTTCTAAACCTCTAAGCTAGTCCCAATTGCCCATATCCCTCTATGCTCATCTTACCCATGTAACTATCTGAATGTTTTTTAAAAGATAAAATTGTACCCACCTCTACTACTATCTCTGGCAACTTGTTCCAGACAGTCACCATCTTCTACATGAAAAAACTGTCCCTCTGGACACTTTTGGCATCTCTCCCGTCTTACCTTAAATCTATGCCCTCTAGTTTTAGACTCCCCTATCTTTGAGAAAAGATATCGACTATTTTGTTGATCTACACCATTCATTATTTTTTGATTTCTATAAGGTCGCCCCTCAGCCTTTTACGCTCCAGAGAAAAAAGTCCCAATCTATCCAGCATCTTCTTATCACTCAAACCATCAAGGCCCTATTCTAGCTAGGATAAATGCATGAGGTTATAGGGATAGGACCTTGATGGAATTGTGCAGACTCAATGAGAAAAATGGCCTCCTTCTGCACTGTAGGATTTGATGATTAGGTGTCCTGGAGGTAGTCCAACTTTTGGCCTCAGAATATTCCTGTAGATGCATCTTGGTTCTCAGGAGGCCTATCTTCCACAGTCTCAGAGTGCTCTGGGAGAACTATCTCCATTTTCAGGTGGTCCATCTTGTTTCTTCAACAGTGGGTCAGTGACACTGGACGCCTTTTTAACATGGCACCTGAACACAATGGTGGACTAATATCATCCCCAGGCCTGCCCTGTCACGGAAATATGATGAAAAATACCCAGGAGCACAATTCACAAGGTTGAGGTCGGAAGACTTGGCATGTTTTCCCATTAGCCTCCGCAACAAGAAACATTCCACATTTTCATCCTCGTGTTGTCTCAAAACGGAATAAGTTGAGGGAAGAAAGCAAAGAGTAAATTATAACTGGTACAGAGAGACAATGTGAAAATAGCAGCGCATTTAATATTAAAATGAAATGAAAATTGAACTTTATTATATGTGGTATGTTGGGTTTTGGAAGTATTTTGTAATGTGGGGCAAACTGTGGGTCAGCCACATTATTTTTATTGGTTGTCAAAAGAGGTTCATGCTTTACAGACACTGGTTCCAAAGAAGCTGTTAAATTTTACCTTAAGTGCCTCAATTTTCTTGCGTTTTAGTTCAGTCTCATCACTGGATTCCTGTCCATCTGAGCCATCACTATCACACTACAGAACGATACGGATAAGTGACTATACTATTGTATCAAGCTGTAAAACATTAACTGACTTTAATTCCATTATATTAATATCCTATTAATACTGCAAGTCTTGGACATAGTAGTCTACAAGCATAAATACTTCTTCCGATACACGCGTCTTTGGACTTAATGGCAAACAACAGTATAGCATCTTCAATGCTGTAAAATTTCCCAAACCCCTATCACTGAAGTATTATCACATATAATCCAGCATTGAGTTGTGTGAGGAGGGATTAGGGCAAGTAATCAAAAGCTTGGCCGAAGTGAAGGGTTTTGAAGAGCATCTTCAAAGAGGGGAGAAAGACAGAGCTGCAGACGTTTAGGGAGGGAATTCTAGAGCTTAGGGCAATAGATGAAGGCATGGATACCAATGGTGACAGTCCAAACATTAGTTATACAACCATTCTTCTTAAGCTACTTAAGGATGATCTTTGTTCAATGGCTTTGGTCAGTCCAGATGGAGAAGTCAATGCTTGGCTCTGCAGGTCAAATTATTCAACCCAGAATAATTTGACCTGCTGAGCATCATTGATACTTCAAACATCTTCTAACGATTCAACGATTCCACTTTTATAAGTTCAAGCATTTAATGGAATTCTGCATTTTTTTTTATAGCTGCACATAGCATTCAAAGGAATTTCAAGTAGTTTTGATGTAACCAATTTAGGAAGAGGCAGATGCTCTTTGGTAAAGTTGTTTAATAATGAAAACTTATTTGGCTTATGAAACTAAATGATAGAAGTGTGCTACTTTAATTACTGCAGCAGCATTTTGAGAAGTGTAGCAATAGAAGAGGACAGGCTACCATCACTTCAATATTTCTAGATATGGTTGTGGTCACAGCCCTGTGACATTGTGGAATGGTTTCAATGATTTACTATTATTCCAAAAAGTAGCTCTTAAATAATATACAATATTAAAAGTGACTGGGGCAAAGCCTGACCACAGCCACAAGGAACCCACTGACAGAAAAGGGATACGTGGTTTGATTAGAATCAGGAGACTAACAGACTTTGTGCTGAACTAGCTAAATAATGCACCGTGCTAGTCGAGGATAAATTTCCTTCTCACATGCTAAGTCATCAATCTTTGCCTTACTAAGCGGAGGCCGATGTAACAGGAGAGAATGTAGTGGGAGGAAAATATAATCAACGTGGTTGACAAATCAATTCAACATTCAGTAAGGGACTGGAAAGAAGGAGCCCCTTCGACCTTTGGGTGATTCAGGGGAAGTCCCCAACCCCGCCGTCCCCCCAAAAAATTAATAGATATATATTCGGACCTTCCCAACAAATCACTTGTACAGCTTCTCATGCTGTTAATTTGCAAGAATTATCATCCCATTTATCAATTAACCCCATTTCCAGATTTATAATTGTCAAAATTGAAATGACTATGTCAAGGAAAAAAAAATTGCGATGATATTATGGGCTGCAATAGAAACTTCCAATAAGTACAGGCAAACAACATACCTTTTCTCCTCTAAGTTTTGCTTTAATTTCTTGTCTTTCATTGAAATTCTGAAGTCGTATTTGTCGGAGTCTTGCCAAATACTCCTAGTGAGACAAATATATATAATCACACCATTGTTCAAGCTCTATGTCTTTCACAACAAAGGTACTTTAGTTTTTGACCACTTGAAACAAATTTCAAATAGAAATGTTTAGCTGCATAAAAACAGAATGAGATTGTTATGAAATTTGTATTAAGTACCACAAGTAAACTCTGTGATTATTGCTCAAACACTTGGGTTTGCTTTTGTGGATGGGTTACAGGTTCCAATAATTTGCAATGATCTTTGCACTCCTCATTCAGCCACTATACAAGTCACCTGAATTAGAAACAAATGGCAAAAAGAAAGCAGCTTTAACCCACTGTAAGAAATGGACCGGATCTCCATAAATTGAGAATCCACATTCTGCTGTCTAATCGAGAACCAGAAGTGTGCTGATGTATCCGGCCGATAGACGTGTGCATCAAGTAACACCAGAAATAAAACCCGGTATTGGGAAGTATGCCTCTTCTCCATCGAGACATCAGACCAAAGATAAAGGCAAAATACTGCAGATCCTGGAGATCTGAAATAAAAACAGGAAGTGCTGGAAAAGTGCAGTAGGTCTGGTAGCATCTGTGGAGAGAGAGGCAGAGTTAACAATCGAATCCAAAATGATTCTTATTCTAAGAAAGAATTATATTGGACTTGAAATGCAACTCTGGTTTCTCTCTCCAGATATGCAATCGGACTTGCTACATTTTTCCAGCACTTGACACCAAACCATCCATGGCTCAATTGTGCAAACTGATATATCAATTAAAGTATAGCTAACTATGTGTAATAAAAGTTTCAATCCAGAATAATTTGACCTGCTGAGCATCACTGATACTCCAAAAATCTGAGTCAGAACAATGTAAAGCGACAACGCTGTTTTCATTTATGCATTAATGCATAATTAAGAACTATCCAACAACTCCACTTTTATATGTTCAAGCATTTAATGGGATTTTGCATTTATTTTTACAGTTGCACATAGCATTCAAAGGAGTTTGAAGTAATTTTGATGTAATTGATTTAGGAAGAGGCAGAAAGAGTATCATTCAAAAATATAATACCAGCATTTAAACAAATGCGACCAGACACGTATCAGCAAATCACAAAACACCAATGCAAAGACACAGAGGCACACTATACAATTTATTAAACTTAAAAAAGAAAAGCAAGATATTTGCTCAGCGCGTGCACCAAGACAAGTAAAAAGCAACACTTAAAAACAATACAGGGGAGGGCCGACAGCAAAAACTGATGAAAATGAAAGGTTAAAATAAAATCTTAATTCTACTTGTCAGTTAAATCTCCATGATCACTTGCTGATCGACTGTAAGCTATCTAACTAACAAAGCGTTTGTTAGATTTGCCTCTCGTCCCAACACTCTCCATATCTCTCAATGCTCTTAATTCCCAAGTAATCATTAACATTCCTTTTAAACACCTCAATAATTCTGCAATGATATCCCATGCTAACATTCTTACAAATCTACATGTCAAGTTTCCCTGAATTCCCACACCACTAGCTTGATATAAATTCTAAGATTACATACATTCCTTTGTTCTGACCTCCGCAAACCTATTAGAAAGAAGTCACTCAGCAACTGCTTTGCTGCCAAGGCCTTGCTTATTTTAAAAACTTTGATCAGATAATCCCTTCACTCCCTAATTTCTAGGCAGTGTAAAGCAGATTTTCACACAAGATCTGGTGAACACTTGTGCAGGTGAGTGGGAGTTCTATTCACAAAACGGGGCATATTGTCTTTATGTGCCCCGTTTGTGAATAGAACTCCCACTCACCTGACGAAGGGGCAGCAAGCACTCCAAAGGCTAGTGACTTTTGCTACCAAATGAACCTGTTGGACTTTAACCTGGTGATGACAGACTTCTCACTGCATTTACCCCAGTCCAATGCCGGCATCTCCACATCACAACACTTGTGCAACCAGCTGTAATTCCTTGATTTTATGTATTCTATGTCTCAAGATCAATCCCAGCACCCAACAAGTCTTATGATAGCTTTTTGCACCTGCACAGCTATTTTGTAATGATTTAAATACTATTAAAACCTTTGATTCAGAAATCCCAACAGGCTCTTTGTGCTTCCTAATCAGCCTGTATCCCTATTTCCCAATCTTGCATTCAAAATGTATCAGCTTGCACTTTGTGTTCAAATGTTGTTACTCTGGCCACTCTCTTAATCTGCTCAATATCACCAAGCAGTTTTCTGCTTGCTCTGTCACAGTTTATTTTACTTCTGAGCTTACTCCCAAATAAGGTAAAATGTGGGGTCTCCAGCAATTATCAGTGACTGATAATTTCTGTTACTGTTCACTGCCTAGCAATCTCAGGATGCCTCTTTCACTCCAGTTCTTGGTTTTCTCTCTCGACTAATTTTCTATCTCTACTATCAAGATTCTCTCTGATCTTGTATGTCTTTCTCTTGATGGTAATCTTATATAGAAGCATACCTTATAACATTCATCCTACCACAATCAAAGTGATTGGAATGTCACATTTCGTGTACTATTAAAATTTAATAGGTTTAATTGGAAATAGATACATCACAACTATGCAATAAACTGTTGATTTCCCTCCAAAATTTTTGAATAAGTACATTTCAGCTTCAGTATTTTTTTTTAAAAGACTTGTTCTCTTGACATGTTAATATTGATACAACAGTCTCTATTATAGCACCTCTAGTTGTCCCAAGAAAAAGACCAGGACCAACAGTAATAGAAAGGCCAAAAACCTCCAAAGAAACCTGCAAGGCCAGGGTCTTTGCAGCCCATCATAGTAGAGTCCAATGAATATCTTATGGTCCAGCTTCTTGCCTGGCAGGTAGCCAAACGGACAGCCTGACCTGAGATTCTGCTATGCCAGGTGATAGCAGTCAAGGATCAACTGAAGTGATCAGGATAGAATCCCTACAGTGCAAAAGGCAGCCATTTTGCCCATCAAGTCTGCACTGACTCTCCGAAAGAGCATCTCACCTAGCCCTACCCCCATAATCCCACATATTGGGCCCACTAATCCTCTAACCTGCATATCATGGGACACTAAGGGAATCTTAAAATGGTCAATCCATCTTAACTGCACATCTTTGGACTGTGGGAGGAAACTAGTGCAGACATAAGGAGAATGTGCAAACTCCACATAGTCACCCTGGCGCTGTGAGGCAGCCGTACCAATCACTCTACTGGGAGCACTAATGGCTTTGGCAATAGGTCCTAAAAGGAATCAGAGACTTTGTAGTGGGGATAAGTGAAGCTTCGGAACGTGGGACCTAAAAGATTTCTTTCATGGGTCTCAGGAGAGCACTCAGGGCCCATCAGGAATGCTGAAAAACAGTCACTGAGAAATACTTGTTTGTACTTTCATAGGATGCAACCTTCACTATTATTGCCATTCCTCAATTACACTTGCCAATTTGTCCTTGCAACTCACCTGTCCCTGTACACATAGGATGCCCAAGACACACAAAAGTGAGTTCCCACTATAACCAGTTTGCACACAAATTGGCCAAAAGATAGGGAGAACTGCAGCAGTTTTGAGCAAACTTTCCACATAGTGAAGGATTTCTTCACATTTGCGAAGACTATACAGCATTTGCGTATTAGCTAATGGTATGCCTGTGTGCTTATTTAACATTGCTAGCCTGTTCACCAATGTATCACCCAAGGAAGCCATAGACATTTTCTCTGTAGCATAATATGGTGATCCGGACCTGCAGTCATTGTAAGAATCAGTATTCAATTAACTAATGAATTCAGCTACTCATACAGTTAATTCAACTTTAACACCACCACGTTTGCCCAAATAGATGGTGTTGCTATAGAATCCTCTCAAGGTCCAGCCCTCCCAAACATCTTTATTGGGTTCCTTGACAAACGAGTCTTCGATGGGATGACACCCAACCTATTATCCCTTGCATTTTTTTGATATGCAGACAATACATTTTGCTATATTTGATTCTGGAGCTGCATGGAAGAATTTCCTTGCACACCTTTGTGTTCCATCAAATTCATTTTCCAAATGAACTCCCTTACCATCATGTGCAAAATGAGCATGTGCCACAGTGTTCTCTACTATTGTCTTTTGCAAGCCTCCCTTCCCTGATCAATATACGCACTGGGATTCCTATTGTTGCATGCAATACACAACTGGTCTTATTAGCAACCTAATTTTAAAAAAAGGCCCAAGCCATTTGTTCACTGTGCAAGCCAGATGCTGAAATAGGGCACATCAAAAGCACCCTGCAGGTTGATGCTTACCTTGTTCAGATCATTGCTTGGTTTACAGCACGCAAACTCATGAAAGACCTGAAGGCTGCCATTTTCAGTCCTAAAAACTATCTGGTCTACTGCAGATTACCATGGAAAAGCCAAGTATCTCAAAAATCTGAGCAACAAGTGAAGCTGGCTGTTTATGCTGTGACCATGCAGGAGCAACACAAGTGGTATTCGCTGCTAACAGGATGCTGCCATCAAGCCAAAAGACTGTTCTGTCTATTGCACAAATGAGTGGTATATAAATTTCACAGCTTGTGATGCAAGGCATATAAACCCAACGACTGGCGATTCACATCAAACAGCACGTTCCTTCGGCTGTCCGCAATGGACTAAGTATCTATCATACCAAACCAAGCTGTGCATGCAAAACTCAGTGTCCAACATTAGATGTGATTCCATGGTAGGATTGTTTTGCGAATGGTGCTTTGAGTCTGCTAAGAACTATACTGACAATTAATTCATTACCAATTGGACACACAGTGTGGTGCACATACACAAGTAATATATATTAATTAACAGAGCTCTGTTGTTTGCAGGCAGAAGGAAAAAACACATTGCACCTGTTTCAATTAAAATGGATGACAGAAATGCTCTGGTTCATTCCTCAGGGAAATGCCCTGACCCAACTCAACCTGCCTGGTCTGAGTTTAAGCAATTTGGCAATTAATTGTCAGTCATCAGTTAACTGATGTAGTCCCTATGGCAAATACTTCAACAAGAAACCACTTGGCAACCAATCAGCACTCTCTTCTCATGAAGTAAAAATTGTTGTCTCTCTTTACATTTGGCATTGTTATGATGATCTTGACAAGTCGAAGATGGAAATTTTCTATAACATGAATCCTTTTTTCAGCAATATTCAACAGCCACTTTCCTTGTGAGACCAAGGGCTCCTGCCTCACAGAAAGACCTCCTCTTTCATTTTATTTGACATTTAAATTCTGTTGCTTAAAACATCACGGCGCCACTTTGGGTCAATAACCTGATCCCTGACTGCCTTTTGTGGGGGAGCAAGATTCACATATCCTCAATTATCCACTTTAGAGTTTAAAAGACAGGAGAACTAGTGGGGTTGGGCTGCTTGATATTTAAAAGTACATCCCATCTGGCATTCCCCCAACATTCATGGAATCCCTACAGTGCAGAAGGAGGCCATTTGGCCCATTGTGTCAGCAGTGACTCTCTGGCCGAATATCTTACCCAGGCCCTTGCCTCCTAACTCCACATATTTCCTATGGATAATCATCTCATCTACATGTCTTAGGGCACTAGGGGCAATTTAGCATAGCCAATCCACTTAACCTGCACATCACTGGACAACGGAAGAAACCAGAGCACCCAGAGAAAAGCCTCACAGACACGAGGAGAACATATAAATGCCACAGGTAGTCACTCAAGGCCAGAATTGATTCCGGGTCCCTGGTGCTATGAGTCAGCACTGAGAACAATTAAAGGTCACACTAGTTTTAAAAAATGAATTAAAAAGGTATTTTCTGTTCAGGGATGGGCTTGAGGGCAGGGGGGCAGAATCTCTGACTATTGTAAATGAGGGATCCTGGTGCTCTTGCTTACACAAGGAGTCTTACTGCAAATGTGGAAGGACTTAGTGAGATCATACTGCGAGGAATGAGTCCTGGTTTGATCACCTTGTCCAAGAAAGGATGTACTTGCTTGAAAAGAAGTGCAAAAAAGGTTAACTGGACTGATTACTGGGGTAACAGGATTATCTCCAGGGAAATATTGAGTAGACTAAACTGAGGCAAACTCGTTAGGGTCTTTTAAGAGACTTCTGGATGAGTACATGGGACATAATAGGATTGAGGGTTATAGATAAGCCTAGTAGGTATCGATATGATCAGCGCAACTTGTGGGCCGAAGGGCCTGTTTGTGCTGTAGTTTTTTTTCTATATTCTTAAGGGTCACTAAAGACTAACTAATAGAAGACAGAATTGGGATAAAAGGGGCATTTGCAGGATTGCAACCTGTAAGCAATGCAGTGCCACAGGGATTAGTGTTGGGGTCCCTAATTAGTTACAATATGCATTAATGACTTGGATGAGAGAAGTGAATGTACTATTGTCAGGTTTGTGGATTACACAAAAATAGACAGCAAGGCAAGTGGTGAAGATGACGTAGAGTCTGCAAAGGGATACAGAAGTTAGGTAAGTGGACAAAAACTTAATAGATGAAATATAATGCAGGAAATGTGAAGTTTTTCACTTTGGTAGGAAGAATAAAGGAGCTGAATATTTGTTAAATGCAGAAAGACTGCACAAGGCTGCAGCTCAAGAGGATTTGGGGAATCTCATGCACAAAATCACAGATGTCAACATGCAAGTTCAGCAGGAAATAGGTAAAACAAATCATAGAATCCCAAAAGGCTGAATGGCCATTTTCTGCACTATAAGTCTGCACAGACAACAATCCCACCTTGTCCCAGTACTCATTTCTCACAGGTTATCGCCATAACTCCACATATTTATCCTGCTAATCCCTCTATAACCTATGTATCCTGGGACACTATGGGGCAGCTTAGCATGGCTAATGCATCTAACTCGCTCATCTTTGGGCTGTGGGAGGAAACCGCAGCACCCAGAGAAAACCCACATGGACACGGGGAAATGCGCAAATGTCACACAGTCAGCGACCCAAGCAGGGAATCGAATCCAGGCTCTTGGAGCCGTGAGACAGCTAACCACTGTGCAACTGTGCTTCCCCAAATTCCAAACAGAATGTTGGTCTTCATTTCAGAGGGAATGGAGTATAACAATAGGGAAGCCTTGTTGGAACTATACAAGACACTATTTAGACTACACCTGAAATACTGTGAACAGGTTCCCTTGTATAAGGAAAGATATATTGTCATTGGAGGCCATCTAGAGAAAGTTCATTGGGTTAATCCCAGGTAAGGGAAGATTGACTTATGAGGAGGGGTTGAGGAGGTTGGGCCTGTACTTACAGCAGTTTAGAAGAATGAGAGACAACTTTATTGGTATATAGGACTCGCAGGTTTGACAGGGTAGATACTAAGAGGTTGTTCTGCTTGAGGCAGAGTCTGGGACCAGAGGCATAATCTCAGTGTAAGGCGTTGCCCATTTAAGACAGAGATGAGACAGAATTTCTTCTCTCAGAAGGTAGTGAATCTGTGGAATTCTTAACCACAGAGGAATGTGGAGGCTGTGTCATTAAGCATGTCCAAGGCTGAGATAGGCAGATTTTTATTAAGGGAATCAGGGTTATGGGGATAAAATGGAAAAGTGGATTTGAGGATCATCACATCAGATCAATCACAATCTCATTGATTGGCAGGGCAGAGTCAATTGGCCAAATAGCCTACTTCTGCTCCAATGTCTTGTGGTCTACAGGGTGGGTGCTCAAATTTTCCTTGTTCAAGAGTCTTCAACTCAGAATCAGTCTCAAGATACTTCCTCACTTAAGTTCATGAAATTTTCAATCAATCAATGGAGATTACAATTATTTTGTGAATAGCAGCTATTGAAGCATCAAATTCTTGTATTGTGCATCAAAATTGCAGTGCAATGTTACATGCATGCAATTTTAATAACTGGAATCATTTCTATTCAAAGGAATGTAACATTGTAAATTGAAAATTGTTTCCCTATTAACTGATTGTATTTGTATGGGAAAGCTGCTGCTTTCCACCCACTCCATCAGTTCATTTTGTCTACTCACTAATCCATCTGTAGGGTCATTCCCTTGCCCTCTACAAAAGGCTGGGGTGGATTGGGCTGTTATCAGAGCACTGTCAATGTGATTCACTATTTAGTTGCATTATGCATATTAGAGCGGCAATATCAGGACGCCCTAATTTGATTCTATCTTAATTGATACAGAAAACAAGAAGGTTGAGTTTGACATCTTCCTACAACATTGAATTAAGATAACTAAGTAAACAGGGACAGAATCAAACAGTGATGCTTCCTGCAAGCGCACAATACTCCACCTATTGCCTCACATTAGTTTATAATGAATGAATTTGCAATGACACTGCACTTTCACAATCTCAGCACGTTCAAAGTACTTCACAGCTGGTAAAGTACATAGGGAAATTCAGATTTCATACACTGGTCATTTGGCCCATTAAGTTTGTATCTACTCTCCAACAGAGCATCTTAGCCCATGCACATTCCTATCCCTATACCCTGCACATTTATCCCCATAATCCCCTAACCTACATACCTTTGGCCACTAAGGTGAAATTTGGCATGGCCAATCTATCTAACTTGCATATCTTTGGATTACGGAAGGAAACCGGAGCACCCAGAGGAAACCCACGCAGACGTGGGAGAACTGGAATTGAATCGGGTTCCTGACACTGGAAGTCAGCAATGCTAACCACTGTGCCCCCACTTTGGGCACAATTTGGAAACAGCAAGGTCTCTCAAACAGCATTGAGATAGTAACCAAGAGATGTCCACTGAGTTGGCCAGGACACCCGAGTAAATCATCTACCAAGTATTGGTATAGATCTTTTATGTCCACCTGAGCAGGCAGACAGGAATTCAGCTTGACATATCACCCAAAAGACGACACCTCCGATAGTGAAGCATTCCCTCAATAGTGCAATGGACTTGTCAGCTTAAGTTTTACATTCAAAACTCATTCTCTAAGTAGTCCTTGAACCTACAACTTTGTTTGACAAGATCATCACTGAGCTACAACCAACATGTCTAATTGCACACATAGATGCACATCAGCAGTAATATAATGATTTCTCATTGTAACTCCCCAAAATTGAAGGTACAATCAATAATTTGTTTCCTATAATTTCCCTATGAAAGCATTGATTTATCACTGGAATTCAATTTGTGGATGCCAGAAACCATTAAGTAACTCACAAGTAGTCAATGTGTGTGTGCGTGTGTGTGTGCGTGTGTGTGAGAGAGAGAGAGAGTGTGGGTGGAATGCTAACTGACTGCAAAACCTTTAAAGCTAAGTTAATTCTATCCTGACCCAACATTTAAACAAACACAAACAGCATTCCCAAAGGACATCAATCACGCAGAGAACCCTGACCAAATTTCTCCACTCCTAAACCAATGGTACAGAAGCCAATTCCAACTTTTGCATGCTGCTGCCAATGGAAATCAGCTATCTCAGCACTGACTGGGAAAATGGAAATTGGGACATTGTGGGTCAACATGCCTGTGCCACCCACTGATTATGTTTCATAAAAATAGATCTGATTGTTAAAGAACAAGTGTGGGGATGTTAAAGAGACCAGAAAGGTTAGGATAGAAAATGGTGTTCTGTTAAATTGAAAAGATTCATTCAAGCTTTTCTTTCACATGGCAGGGATGGTTTGGAGGCAGCAGTTCCCTTCCAGCCTCCCAAATTCGCTCTCACTATATTTATATTTCCACCACTGCACTGGACTTATCAGCTTAGATTTTACGTTCAAAACTCAACTCTCTATGTGGCTCTTGAACCTACAACTTTTTCTTATTTGTCTTCAGAAACTTCAGTTCACAAGATCACCAGGGTAAAATGGTAATACTTCCTTGTGTAGGAGGGAAAACAGCATCTCTGACACAGATTGTATGCAATGACAGACAGTACCTAATTATTGCATTTGATTGTCATCAACAACTTGTCAAAGACAGCTCACCAGGAAGCCCAGCATCATGATTCAAAACAAAAGGGAGCAACAAAAAAATTGAAAGGGGGAATAGATGGAGAGATCCTTCCACTTCCCTGTACACCTGAACCACTTAAATAGATCATTTGCACTGCAGGTAACACTCTTGCTGATTAAAATACCCAATCTAGTTCTTAGAAGACAGGCATACAAGAGAAGCAGGGAGCTCCTTCCAATGGTTGGACTCTGTGCAAAATGCAAACACGTTGACAAAATGGGCCAAAAAGACATGCCACTGGCTTTACGAAGACAAGAAACATGCAAGCCTCCTACCTCTTCCTCCTTGCTTCTGGACTTTCCTCTTCCTGTTGCAATGGACCTGCCTCCATAGATAGCTGCCAGGTTTTGCAGGATACCCTGTTTACCATTCAATGAGTTAAATTTAAAAAAATTGGGGCTTTTACAAAAATAGAGTGCCCACCAAACACAAATTCAATAGTGTGTGATCATGAAATACCAAAATACAGTTCAGCAAGGTATAAGTTCAACAATATCATTGCTTCTTTAAGAATGATATTAATCTTTGTTAAAAACGTATTTTGAAACCAATAGCATTCAATTAATTTTTACTTCAATCCTGATATTGTAGCCCTTCAAGAGATACTTTATTTGTATTTAAGCTATGCTAAAACAGCACAATTATTATTTCTCAGAATACTGAGCGTGAAAGGAAACCTCAATTAGCTTCAAAGATATTAAATCTAAAGTGGCAGATCATCTTTCACCTCAATGAGTTTGCACATGAAGGGCGTCCAAACTTAATGGTTCTGAGCACAGACAAGTCAGTTGTTTATCCTGAAGGCATAGAAGGTTGCCACCTTGTTACATCCGATTTGTCCATGCTTAGCAATCTGACCAACTGACAAGTTAGACTTACAGGATCTGCCATCAACAGTCCATAATCACCTCAGTGTTAGAAAACACTTTGTACAGGCAGACACAAATCCACATTACAATATGCCATACTCTAAATTGGTTTCCCAGAGTACCTGCATGCTGTCCAGTAAGCTGCAAGATTTGCACTGGGCTAGCATAAACAGTGGTTTCAATGTGGAACATTCTGGGGCTTGGTGATACATTGGAGCTCCACACTTCGAGCTGATCATAATGAATCAAATGCAATAGTCTTGGATTGGTGTATTACATCAGTGCTTTATATAGAATGCAAATACCACACAACAAATAGAACGTGTAGCCCCCAGATCAAGAGCAACATTGGATGATTGGCGGTAGGGCATTTGCACATCCTCAATACACAGCGTATAATTGTGGTCACCCTGATGTCCCTCAAGAGGAGCAAAACATGACAAAGGACAGCCACAATTCAATCCCCAGTCTGTACTGAAAAGAACTGGGGCAGTAGGAGGTTATAGTGAGGCAACTTGATCCCTTATTTGCACCAGTCAACAAATTTTACAATTGGCATCTTTTGTCATGGTCTGTCTGTGTATACAGAATGGCAGCCTAAGTTTCAGAATAGATTAGAGTGCTAACAGATAAAGGTTCCATATGCTTGACTGGGGGCAGAGAGGGCATTAAGCACAAATGGAATTGTGTTTGGTCACAAAGCCTTCTCCTCACATCCCACAATATGATCAGTAATCCTGCTAATCATTTACTGGGTTCAACCTTTTAAAATGGTTATTCAAGCAATGAACCCAAGTTGCCAGTTTCTATGCAATCGTTGCACCCAAGTAAACCCAACTTATCAAAGGGTGGATAAATTAGGGCTTTGCAAACTGCAATAAAGATCTGGTTACCAGCAAAAGAATGTTTCAAATTGGCTCTCAAACTACATGTCCTGATCCTAAGTTAGACTTAAATTTGAGTTACAAATGAACGTTAATTGATCAGAAAACTTTGAATTTAGGATATCAATATTAACAAGGCTTTTTTAAAAGCATCATATTTAACTAATGCAAATATTTGAAAAGATATTCCAGGAACAAGTGCAGAGGAAATGTTTGCAGGAAGAATCTATAGTCAATTCTGCCAATCGCAAGAGTAAATTCCTCTCAACCTTTCACTTCCTTAATACCTCCCCAATTGTATCTACCAATATTTCTGATTATGTCTCTCTGAGGAATTGTTTTCACATGTTGACCTGTGGAAAAATGATTAAATCTGAACTCTTACCCAGATGTGCATAAGTGCACAATGTTCTCCAATTTGGGAGTTTGGTGCAGTCTTGAATGTATTGAGATTTAATGTATCTATTTCCTCCTGAATCTCAGTGCCAATGCTAAACCTACTCCTCTCCAGAGCAGACAATTTCAGATCTTGAATCTTTCTCATACCTTAAAATATCTCACATTTAGTAGCAGTTAAGCTTTCCATTTCCTGTGCTGCCTCTAGTGCTTGACATAATTGTACCACCATGATGGTCACAGATGTACACACTGTAGGCACTGTACGATTAAACCTTCCACCAATTCAGTTTACAGAGGTATCCGTCTGGCCTTACTTCTCAGATGAGATTTCCTTACCATTGTCACATTTTATACTGCAATCGGTGTTGGCATGTGCTCCCTGAACCACCTAAGCTGGCTAATTAAGAGGTTACCTGCTGGAAGAGTGTACCACCAGATGTGTGTAGACTTATGTTCCCCATTTGGTGCTGATATTGGGGTCCCAAAGCCCTTCGAGACATCCAGCCCAAAGTTTCAGTGGTGTTGGAAATTAGGTAGGACAGAAATGAGCAAAGTTTTGGAGATGAGAAAATGTGGTTTTCCTGTGGGTAAGGCATGATTTTGAAGCCTAGCTCAAATCAAAGCAGGTCAGCAATCACACACAAGCTCACGCTCTGTGACATGCCCATAATGAAGGCTCAGGGTCTGCATATTTCTGGTACAGACATCCTAGATTCAAAACTGCTCACGTCAAGTCAGAGGAAACACTAGAATATGGATGACTTCATGATGGATAAGCAGAGGAAAGTACAGCAACAAATACAAAGCTAAGACAGGAAAGGGAGAAGTAACGGTAAAGCCAAAGGTTGTCAACATACATATAGTTGGTCCCCTGCGTCCAGGTAAATGTCTTCCACAGTAAATTAGCTGAGAATTAGATGACCAAAGATATATATCAGAGTTGGCCAGGTGGATGTGAGGGCAGAACACAACAAATATGCAACACTAATTTTCAAAATAATTAGCATTGAAATCCAAATTAGTGCCATTGTCATTTTATTTGTAGTTTCTGATTTCGGAAAAAATAGCAGTGACCAGTATAGGATCATTTTTTTTTATCTCTACATGTCATTTAAGTGAACACTATGCTCAAGGATCATATGGAAAATCAGCACACTCATCAATTGGCAGAGATCTCTGCACAAAAATACAGGTCTTGGTGTTCAGGCTTAGGATTCATCCTCCAATAAGGCAAAACAATTCGAATCAACTATTTCCAGGCTCCAACTGACATAATTAAAACAGGACAAATCAGTTAAGTAAGAACCAATTTGCCTGGATTCATGAATCAGATTGAATGGTGTGAAGATGTAGTCCCAGAGGCTTTTTAAGCTGAACAAGCAAGCTTTATTGACATCAGCTGCCTGCTGAGAACTGGCGCACAGTACATGCTACATGCTTTCTAACTAGGAAAACTGCTTCCCTTAGAGAGATTACACATGTGAGGTGTTGATTGATTGTTCAGACCTTTTTATCCTTACTCAGTAAGGCTGACCTTCAAGTGACAATTACCATAGGCATGCTTCTAGATTTTTTTTAAAATGCAACTGACAGGATGCAAGCATTGTTGACAAGATCAGCATATGTTGCCCTTCACAAAGTGGCTTCAAGAAGGTGGTGGTGAGCCGCTTTCTTGAACTGCTGCCGTCCAAAGTGCTGTTAGGGAAGGAGTTCCTGCATTTTGACCCAGTGACAGTGAAGGGACAACAGCCATACAGTATAAAATCAGGATGGTGAGCGGCTTGGAGAGGAACTTGCTGGTGGTGGTGTTCCCATCTGTTTGCTGCTTTTGCCCTTCAAGGGGCAGAGGTCACAGATTCAGAAGGTGCTATTGTAAGAGGTTTCAGGGATGCTGCAGTGTGTGCATCTTGCAGATAGTACTCACTGCTGTCACTATGTTTCGGAGGGGAAGACACTTCTTTTACAAGATGTTGTAATCACTGGGCAGTCCAATATTTTCACTGAACCACCTTAACTGCCCTCATGAAGGTGACAGAGCAGTGCTTTCTTGAAATGTTGCAGACTATATGGTGCTAGTCCACCACAGTGCTGTCAGGGAGGGAGTTTCAAAATTTTGGCCTGCATTCATTAAAAGATTGTTTATATAATTCCGAGTCAGGATGGTATGTGACTTTGAGGAAAATTTGCAGATGGCAGTGTTCCATGCATCTGCTGCCTTTATCCTTCTAGATAGCAGAGATCATGGATTTGCAATGTTCTGTTGAAGGAATCTTTTGTTAGTTGCTGCAATGCATCTTGTAGATGATAGACACAGGCTGCTTTGTCCTAGAAGGTCGTTGAATTTCTTGAGTGTTGTTGGAGCTGAACGCATCCCACTTAGCCAAGTGGGAAGTATTCCATAACACGCCTGACTTGTACATTGGAAAATGGCGGAAAGGCTTTGGGGAATGAAGAGCGAGTTACTCTCCATATACAAACAAGGAGCAGAAGTAAGCCATTTATCGTGCTCTGGCTTTTAAGATGATTTTGGTCGATCTGGGCCGAGAGGTGGCAAATGGAGTTTAATGCGGAAAAGTGAGAGGTGATTCACTTTGGTAAGAGTAACAGGAGTACAGAATACAGGGCTAATGGAAGGACTCTTGGTAGTGTCGACAAGCAGAGAGATGTCGGTGTACATGTGCATAGATCCCTGAAAGTTGGCACCTAGGTTGATAAGGTATACAGTGTGTTAGCTTTTATTGGTAGAGAGATTGAATTTTGGAGCTTGAGATCATGTTGCAACTGTACAAAACTCTGGTGCGGCCGTACTTGGGAGTATTGCGTACAGTTCTGGTCGCCGCATTATGAGGAGGACGTGGCGACATTGGAAAGGGTGCAGAGGAGGTTTACCAGGATGTTGCCTGGTATGGTGAGAAGGTCTTATGAGGAAAGGCTGAGAGACTTGAGGTTATTTTCGTTAAAGAGAAGAAGGTTAAGAGGTGACCTAATTGAGACATATATGATGATCAGAGGGTTAGATAGGGTGGATAGTGAGAGCCTTTTCCCTTGGTTGGTGATGGCTAACATGAGGAGACATAGCTTTAAATTAAGGGGTGGTAATTATAGGACAGATGTCAAAGATAGGTTCTTTACTCAGAGGGTAGTAAGGGCGTGGAATGTCCTGTCTGCAGCAGTTGTGGACTCGCCAACTTTAAGGGCATTGAAATGGTCAGTGGATAGACATATGAATAACACTGGAATAGTTTAGGTTAGAGGTCATTAGATTGGTCTGTTGGTCGGCGCAACATCGAGGGCCAAAGAGCCTGAATTGTGCTGTGTCTATGATCTGATGCTAACCACAAATATGCATTCTGCATACCCTAATTTTCTTTTCATAAAACCATGTGGAGTCTGCCTGCTTGCTTATCCAAGTGCCCTGATATAATGTCTTAAATGAAAGCTTCTAACGTTTTCCCAATGACAGATGTTCAGCTAAGTGGCCTACAGTTTCCCACTTTGTCTCCCTGCCTTTTGTATAACAGAGCTATATTTGTTATTTTCCAAATGAATGGGACCTTCCCCAAATCAATGGAGTTTTGGAAAATTAAAACCAATGCATCAACCCCAAGATGAAGTTCATCAGGACCCAGCCTAATCTAGTTCAGTTTTTGGTCAACGGTAACCTCCAGGATGTTGACAATGGAGGATTCAGCAATGGTAATGCCATTGAATATCATTCTCTCACTGAAAGTGGTCATTGCCTGGCAATTGTGTGGCATAAATGTTACTTGCTATTCATTACCCTGAATGCAGCATTTGGGCATGGATTGCTTCAATACCTGAGTCAAAAATTATATTGATCATTACACAATCAGCAAACATTCACATTTCTGACCTTATAATGAAGGGAATGTCATTGCTGAAGCAGCTGAAGATGGCTGGGCCTAGGGCACTCGGTTGAAGAACTCTTAGTGATGCCCAGGGTCCGAGGTGATTGACTACCAACCACCATCCTTTGTGCTAAGTATGACTCTAACCAATGGGGACTTTGAGAACCACAGAATCAGAGAAAAGTTATGGCAAAGACCATTCAGCCCACAACGTTTGCACCAGTTTCTCCCTTATTCCCACGAATTCCAGTTTGGTTAGGGCTATTTGATGCCACAGTCAAAATGCAGTCACTCCCATCTCATCTTTTGTCCACGTTTGAACTAAGCTCAGGAATTAGGGCAGGAACCAAATGGCCCTGGTGGATTCAAACTGCATGCCAGTGAGCAGGTTGCTTCTGTACAAGCGACGCTTGATAGCGCTGTCAGTACCTATTTCCATCACCTTGCTGATTATCAAGAGTAGACAGATGGGGTGGCCAGGTTGAAGCTGCCCTATGTTTTCTAGACAAGGCTTCCACATTGCCTGGTAGACGTAGCTGTCCTGAAACACCTTATACAAGGTGCAACTAGTTCTGGAGCACAAGTCTTCAGTACTATTACTGAAATGTTATTAGAGTCCATTGCCTCAGTAGTAACTATTGCTTTCATCCTTTTCTTGATCTCATATGCAGTGAATCGAATTAGCTGAATACTGCCATCTCTGATGCTCTGGGCCTGTGGAGGAGGATTTATTCAGCAATTCTGGCTGTGATGCTCGGGGCCTCTGACGGTGGATTCATTCAGCAATTCTGGCTGAAGGTGGTTGTGAATGCTTCATTCTTGTCTTCTGCACAGCCATGTTTTCCATTATTTAGGATTGGGGTATTTATGGAGTCTCCTCCTCCAGTGAGTTGTTTAACTGTTGATCACTGTTCATGACTGGATGTAGCAATACTGTAGAGCTTACATCTGATCTTGAAAGTGGGATCACTTAGTTTTGTCTGTCGCTTGCTGTTTTGTGTTGTAGCTTCACCAGGTTGACACCTCATTACGCCCTCCTGCACTCATTATTGAATCAAGGTTGATCCCCCAGCTTGACCGTAATGATAAGAGTGGGAGATATGCTGGGACAAGAAGTTACGCACTGTGGTTGTATACAATTCTACTGCTGCTGATAACCTACACCATGTCAAGAATGTCCAGCTTTGAGTTACTGGATCTGTTTGACAATGGTACTGTCACACAATTGATTGTTTAATGTGGTGCACAGGGTGCCAATTAAAGACCCTGCTTTGTCCTAGATGGAGTTGCCATCCAGACAATTGGAGAGTTCATCAAACTTCTGACCTTGTAAATAGTGGACAGTTTTTGAAGAGATAGATGAGTTACTCATTACAGAATTCCCAACCCCTGACCTGTTCTTAAAGCCACAGTATTTATACTGGTTGATTCCAATAGTAACTCCTCAGGATATTAATTTCATATTATAATGTTGTGGAATATCAAAGAAAGATAACTCTCTTCTTGGTAGATATGTAATTCGTAAATCCATTCAAATTTGATTTGATTTATTGTCATATGCATTAGGATACAGTGAAAAGTATTATTTCTTGTGTGCTATACAGACAAAACACACTTCATAGGTACATGAGGAGAAGGAAAGGGTGTAGAATATTGTGTTACAGTCACTAGGGTCTAAAGAAAGAATCAGCTTAAATAAATGGTAAGTTGATTCAAAAGTCTGATGGCAGCAGGAAAACAGTTCTTAAATCGGTTGGTATGGGATCTCAGACTCTTGTATCTTTTTCCCAATGGAAGAAGGTGGAAGAGAGAATGCCCAGGGTGCATGGACTCCTTTGTTATGCTGGCTGCTTTTCCAAGGCAGCGGGAAGTGTAGACAAAGTCAATGCATGGGAGGCTGGTTGGCATGGTAGGTTGGGCTACCTTCACGCGACAATAAATCAAATCAAATTTGAATGGATTTGCAAATATCAAGGAGTATTTTCTTTGACATTCCACATTATAACACAAAATCTCCCATCATTAACATCCTGGGGAGTTACCATTGACCAGAAGTTGAACTCAACGAGCTATAAAAATATTGTGGCTTTAAGGACAGGTCAAGGGCTGAGAATTCTGTAATGGGTAACTCACCAATCTCCCCAAAAACTGTCCACAATCTACAAGGCACAAGTCAGGAAGTGCAATGAAACTCTCCATTGGCTGGATGACAACGACACTGAAGAAACGCAACATCATCTAGGATAAATCAAAATCCTCCATTGGCACTTTTTGTAGTTTCTTGCTGTCCTGGTCAGAAAGGACGCTTTCGATGGTAATCTGTAAAAATTGCTGAGAGTTGTCATACCAAATTTTCTAAGCCTCCTGAGAAAGTAGAGGCATTAAATGGGCTTTCTTGACTACAGCATCAGCATGGAAGAGAACAGGACAGCTTGTTGGTGAGCTGGATGCCTATAAATTTGAAGCTCTTAATCATTTCCATATCATCACTGTTGATGTCAACAAGGGAATGTCCTCCACTACACTTCTTGAAATTGAGGACTATCTCCTTCGTTTTGTTGATATCGAGGGAGAGATTATTATCGTCGTACCAATTCACCAGACTCTCCACCTCATTCCTGTAGTCTGTCTCGTCACTGTTTGAGATCTGATCTACTACGGTGGTGTCACCAGCAAATTTGAAAACGGAATGGGTGGGTAATTTGGTCACAGTCATAGGTGTATAAGGAGTATAGTAAGGGACTGAGGACACACCCTTGTGGGGCACCTGGGTTGAGTATAATCGCAGAGCAGGTGTCATTGCCTATCCTTACCGATTGCAGTCTGTAGGCATGGAAGTCGAGAATCCAATTGCAGAGGGAAGAGTCATATCCCAGACCACAGAGTTTAGAGATGAGTTTTGTTGACATAATGGTGTTGGAGGCTGAGCTGTTGTCAATCAACATGGTGTTATCTAGATGTTCCAGGGTTGAGTGCAGGGCCAGGGAGATAGCATCTGCTGTGGACCTCTTGCAGCAGTAGGTGAACTGTAGTAGGTCCAGGCAATCTGGCAGACTAGAGTTGATGTGTGCCGTAACTAATCTTTCGAAGCACTTCATAATGATGTGCTGGTCTGCTAGTGACTGGAGACAAATAGCATCACGGTACCCATCACTTGGCTCATATACAACTAAATAATGGTCAAAGTACCTTACAACAATAGGCACAATAAAAATGAATTGCAAAAACTGACGCAGTTTGTAAAATGTTGGTGTTTTACAACATTGTAATTTATGTACTATGTTTAAACGTTTTGATTTAAATTTTATCTTATTATCTAACAATACAGATTCCTGCTAGTGTTAAAATAGGATGCCTTTGATTTATAAAATAATATTGACATACGGCAATACCTCAAATTTATTTCAAGTATTTTACTAATCATCTTTTTGTAACTTGCAATTCAGAAAAAATACAATTTGCCTAAACTACTGACAAATATCCACAAATTCACTGGAAGCTTGTGACATAAATACAACATAGCAACCATGTGGTACAGCACTTCCATTAGACAGAAGGAAGTGTTTTCTTCAGTAATTCATCTGTAAATTAGCTTAGACACCAGTCAGATCAATTATTTGTCACATAATCAAGCTGACAATGTCAACTTCTGGGATGGAGGGGAATTCTTAAATGATTCTTAATTCATAATTGCTATGAAAAAAAGTTAATGCAATTATTTATTCGGAATTCTCAAATGACTAAAGTCAAAATGATCTAGTTTATTTCATACAAAACTCTTCTTGTAGAATGAAATATTTAACATAAACATGCCAATATTTAAAAATAGAATCATGCTTACAGGAAAGAAAACAGAAAATTCTAACTTTCAGTTTGTGACACGATACATTCGCATGACATTCTCCTCTCTATAAATAAAAGCAAAATACTGTGGATGCTGGAATCCGAAACAAAAACAGAAATGCTGGAAAATCTCAGCAGATCTAATAGCATCCGTGGGGAGAATAGATATGATGTTTCCTGTCTGGATGATCTTTCATCAGAGCTCTGATTCAAAATGTTGGTTCTATTCTCAGATGCTGTCAGACATGTTGAGACACACTGCTTCCCATTTTAACAGAGCATTCACCTATTCAAGACACCACTTGGAAATTAGCCAAAGGGCTATCACAGAACACGACAAGTGCTCAAATAACCATTATACTTCACAGCACATCAGACTTGTTAATACCAAACCTGGGGAGGGGAGGGGGGGATGTCAACAGATTTTATGTGAAAATAAGATCTGAAAAGGGCCCTATTCAATTCTTTTTTGTTCAACGTCTTTTGGACAATGGAGAGCTTTAAATAATTGCTCCTGCAATCAGAATCCATACAAATCACATCACAGCCACAAGAGTATGTGTAATTTTGATAGTCACAAACCAAAAAAAATCTTTTCCGGGATTTGGATATCACTAGCTCGGCCAGCATTTATTGCCCATTCCTAATTTCTCACAGGAAATCATGTATAGTATGCTGTTAGAGGGACTCATCATCCTGAAGGCTCCCTCAGCATCTCCAAAAAGTAGTCCAGTGGCAAGAGATCCTGTCTTAATACTTGATGCTCCAGAATTTAAATTCCAATAGATGAAACATTCCAACTTGTCAATTATGCTGACATATTTTGTTGATCAGTCCCAAAGACAGCATGATTAAAGGTCAGAGTTCAAAATTAAAGTTGATACAACAGGCTAATATTGCATACCTTCATTTAACTTATCAGCTGCAGTTATAGAGAAGTGACTGGTCTCAGAATGAAAGGCAGTGTCCAGCAGTAGCTGACAATCCCACATGGCTGCAATTCAGACAATTGGGGCCCAGGAGAGATGCACGTTCTCTCATGCAGGTACTTTAAATATCTTAAAAAGCATCGGCATATTATTAAAACACGCAAATAGGTATCACATTTGAAGTTCAACGCACCCCTACAAACTTTGTAAAGTCTTGTACCACATGCACACTTATTAATACAATTAAAAGTAAAGAAACAGTCCATCCAATCCACTTGCTATCTGCTTCAGATTAACTTCATCCACAAGCATGTTCTTCTAATTCCTCCCATTCATATAATTAGCAATGAACACCCCCACTGTGATTTTTTGATATAGGGCGGTCTGGGGCACAGTAGTTAGCACTACTACCTCACAGCGCCAGGGACCGGGTTCAATTCCAACCTTGGGTCACTGTCTGCGTGGAGTTTGCACATACTCCGTGTCTGCATGGGCTTCCTCTCCATGCTCTGATTTCGTCCTGCAGTCCAAAGATCATAGAATCTCACAGTGCAGACGGAGGTCATTAGAATATAGAACATAGAAAAACTACAGCACAAACAGGTCCTTCAACCCAGAAGTTGATCACATCGCTACCTACTAGACTTACCTATAATCCTCAATCCTATTCAGTTCCATGTACTCACCCAGAAGTCTCTTAAAAGACCCTATCGAATTTGCCTCCACCACCACCGATGGCAGCTGATTCCGCTCACCCACCACCCTGAGTGAAAAACTTACCCCTGACATCTCCTCTGTACCTACTCCCCAACACTTTAAACTTGCGTTCTCTCGTAGCAACCATTTCAATCCTGGGAAAAAGCCTCTGAGAATCCACCCAATCTATACCTCTCAGCATCTTATACATCTCTATCAGATCATTCTGGCCCACCGAGTCTACAACAACCACATTCCCACCCAAGCCCTATTCCTGTAATCCCGCATATTTATTCCCAACGTTAAAGGGCAATTTAGCATGGCCAATCCACCTAACTGCACATCTTTGGACCCTGGGAGGAAACTGGAGCACCTGAAGGAAACCCACACAGGCACGGGGAGAACATGCAAACTCCACATAGATAGTGACCCAAGGTCGGAGTTGAATCCGGGTCCCTGGTGCTGTGAGGCAGCAGTGCTAACCATTGTGCTGTGCAGGTTGGGTATACTGACCATGCTAAATTGCTCCCAGATGTTTAAGCTGGCAGGATTATCGGGTAAATATGTCGAATTACAGGGTTAAGGCTTGGGTAAGGTGCTCTCTTGGAGAGTTGGTGCAGACTCGATGGGCTGAATACTCTTCATCGCACAGTAGGGATTCTATGATTCAAATCTCCCAAAGTGGCTGTTGATATGTGTCCTGATTATTGTTTCTAAAACCTAAACTACCATTGATATTAAACATTCAGGTCTGTAGTTACCAAGAAGGTCCTTGCACTCTCTTTTCAGTAAATTTGTCAATCTCCAGTCCTCAAGCATCTCCCCTATACCTTGGGAAGTTTGGAAGATTATGGCAACCCCTTCTCCTGGCCCCACTCTCACTTTTTTTTTTAAAATTCACCTGTAGGACATAGCTGGCCAGCACTGATGAGCTGCCTCCTTGAAATGCTGTAGGCCACATGCTATGGGTTGACCCACAATGCCGTTAGGGAGGGAATTCCAGAATTTTGACCCATATATATTTCCAAGTCAAAACAGTAACTGCCTTGTAGAGGAACTTGCAGGCAATGATGTTCCCTGTGTATCTGCTGCCCTGATGGAAGTGGTTGTGGGTTTGGAAGGTGCTATCTGAGAATCTTGTAGATAGTACACATTGCTGCGACTGAGCATCAGTTGTGGAGGGAGAGGATGTGATGCCAAACAAGCAGGTTGCTTTGACCTGGATGGTGTGAAGCTGATGTGAAGTGTTGTTGGAGCTGCACCCACCCAGGCAAGGGAAGAGTATTCCATCACACTTCTGACTTGTGCCTTGTAGATGGTGGATAAGCTTTCGGGAATCAGAAGGTGAGTTACTCACTGCAGTATCCCTAGCATCTGACCTGCTCTTGTAGTCATTGTGCTTACATGGCGAGTCCACTTGAGTTTGTCCTCATCAACTCGAAGCATAACCAACTTTCCCAGTCCACCCTTTCTAATTTTTGATCACAACCACTACCTCTACTGATGTTTTGTCAGCATCCTCTTACTTAGCAAACATTGAAACAAGCCTTGCTTTGTGCCTCCAAGTATGTATCACCCTCTGTCCTGTTGGGCCCACTTGACTGCTTACTACACAATTATTTTTTGCTTTTCTCCCTCTCCCTCATATTTGGAGGCCCATTGAGTAGCCCAGAAGTGTTATCATTCCTGTTATGACCTTAGCTGATGCTGCTACTGGACAGTCAGGTCCTACAATGGTTCAGCAGAGTGTAGCTCTTTTTCTTGTTTAGGAACAGAGTCACAGGGCTGCAAATTCATAAAACAAGGAATAAAACATTTACTAACTAAGAAAAGATCCGTTAATTTCTCACTCCCACTACACATTTAAAAGTTTCACAGGTTCAGAAGGATCATTCAAGTTACAAAATATCTTAAAACATAATATTCTTAGAAAGTACATATTCCATGTAAACCAAATCAGCAAAAATGTGAACACACATCACACTCTGAAACTGAGTGGCAAATGCCACCCTATATAACTCCTGAAGATTTAAGAACATAAGAAATAGGAGCAGGAGTAGGTCATTTAGCCCCTCGCCCCACCATTCAATAAGATCATGGCTGATTTGCAATGGTTCAGTACTACTTCCCCGCTTTCTCCCCGTAACCCTTAATTACCTTATCAACCAAAAATCTATCCACTCTTGACTTAAATATATTCAGCGAGGAAGCCTCCACCACTTCATCAGGCAGAGAATTCCAAAGATTCACCACCCTTTGAGTGAAGAAATTCCTCCTCAACTCTGATCTGAACTGCCCCTCCTTAATCTCGAGGCTGTGCCCTCTAGTCCTGCTATTTTTGTTAAGCGGGACGAGTCTCTCAACCTCTACCCTATCCATCCGCTTTATTATCTTATACATCTCTATAAAGTCCCCTCTCAGCCTTCTAAACTCCAAAGAGTACAAACCTAGCCTATTTACTCTCTCTTCAAATCCAATACCCTCATCTCCGGTACTAGCCTAGTAAACCTTCTCTGCACCCCCTCCAAGACCAATATATCCTTCCTCGAATGCAACGAACAAAACTGCACACAGTATTCCAACTGCAGCCTCACCAGTACCCTATACAGCTGCAAAAGTACCTCCCTACTTTTATATTCTATCCCCCTAGCTATTAAGGCCAACATTGCATTCGCCTTCTTGATTACCTGCTGCACCTGCAGACTGTGCTTTTGCGATTCATGCACAAGGACCCCCAGGTCCCTCTGCACCGTCGCATGCTGTAACTTTTTGCCATTTAAATAGTAATCCTTCCTACTGTTATTCCTACCAAAGTGGATAACCTCACACTTGCTACCATTTCTCATCAAATTCCCCTCAGATACTTGTCACATAGTCAACTAGTCTCACTGGAACTCTGATAAACACATGAGCATTTCCAAACTCTACTCTCAAAAAGAAACGTCTGAGAACATTCTCTTAAACAATGCTTTTTCTTGGATGCCCTCACCAAGGATTCACTTCCAGGATTTCAATCTCTTCTTTTAATGTTCCACTCCCTTGGATTATCACATGCATTGAAGCTTACACACAATCTCTCACGTACCCAGCCATGCCAACAGAACACTACTGCCTATAGACTGTACTAGGATGTCACCAATCTTTTGATTCATCTGAGGTCGGGATCCTCACTACGTCTGATCCTTGCTGCTGTCTCTTGAACTTGGAGACAGTTTTTTTTTAACCTTAATTCCACCCACCAGGATTCTGTTTTTAAAACAGCATTCAATTCCTTCGTGTTCTCTGGTTTTTCTGCCAGTGGAAGCCATTTTTCTCAATCCACTCTGTCCAGATCTCTCATGATTTTGGACACTTATCATATCTCTTTCCAACTTTCACTTATCAAAAAGGGAGAACAACCTTGAGTTTCTCCAAACAATCCATGTAAATTAAGTCCCTCATCTCTGGAACTATTCCAATAAATCGTTTCAGTATTTGTTCAGCCTTGACATCCGTCTTAAAATTTGGTGCTCAGAGCTAGACACAATATTCTAACTGAGGCTGTATCAGAATTTTAGAAAAGCTCTTCACAGTTTCCTTACCTTTGTACTCCAGGCCCTCAATTTTGAAGCTCAGGATCCTCTCTACTTTATGAACCGTTTTCTAATGTACCTTGCAAGATTCAACGATTTCTGAAATGGCCTAGCAAGCCACTCAGTGCAAGGGCAAGTTAAGGATGGGCAATAAATGTTGATGATGTGAGATGCCGGCGTTGGACTGGGGTAACACAGTAAGAAGTCTGACAACACCAGGTTTAAGTCCAACTGATTTATTTGATAGTAAACTCACAAGCTTTCGAGGTTCCCCTCTTCATCAAGAATTTTTCATTCACCTGATGAAGAGGAGAACCTCGGAAGCTTGATGGTTTACTATCAAATAAATCGACTGGACTTAAACCTGGAATTGTCAGACTTCTTACAATAAATGTTGACCCAGCCAAAATGCCCACATCCAATGAATGAATAAAAAGAATCCAACTGAGGTTAAACTGACTGGCCTGTCATTACCAAGTTGGATCTTACACCCATTTTTAGACAATCATTTAAGATTTGCAATCCTCCAGTCTTCTGGTCTCAATTCTTCCCCTACCCTTTATGCAAGGAAATTAAGACTATTGCGGCTAATGCCGTTGCCATTTGCATACTTACTCCCAATAGCAACCAAAGATGCATCCCTTCCTGGAGACACGAACTAAACCCACCCTGTCTAATACTTCCTAAATATCAATTGTTAGTCCAGCTAGAAGAAACTACAATTGCACATGATTACACGCTTGGCTGAGGAATTGAAACTACAATTGCAAAAATGCTAATGAAAACAGTGGTACACACCAGCATCATACAATTAAGCCATTGCATTACACTGTAGTCAACAGTCTGAGGAAGAGAACAGAATTAAAAGTTTCATACCAAATGTCCTTCACCACGTGCTTTATTCTGTAACGCTTCCCGTTTTCGTTGCCAAAATTCTTCCACTTGTTTTGCCCTTTCTGCAGCTGCATATCCTCGCTGCCTGCAAAAATAGACAGTAAGATTTGAAAAAGCTTCATTACAAGATATTAATTTATTTGCATTTATAGAAAGCCAAGACTAACAGAATCCCTACAATGCTGAAAGATGCCATTCGGCCCATCAAGCCTGAACCCACAACAATCCCGGTAACCTCACATGTTTACCTTGCTAATCCCTCTGACACTAAGGGTCAATTTAGTGTGACCTATTTACCTGATTTGCACATCTTTGGACAATGGGAGGAAGCCAGAGCACCCAGGGGAAACCCACGCAGACACTAGGGGAACGTGCAGATTCCACACAGACAGTGACCCAAGACCAGAATCAAACCCAGATCCCTGGCGCTGTGAGGGATGTGCTAATCACTGTACCACCATGCCACCCTCCCTCTAGACTTATGGTACCTTCAAAAAAAAAAAAAATGCCACAGAAATACTCCTACCAGTAAGTAAGTTGCACGGAGGGTTCAGAAAGCTTTCAAAGAGAACAAAGCAGCATGATGCTGAACTTATATCTAGCCTGGTAGGAGTGAATAATTTTCACCAGTGAAGTTCTACAATTTAGGAAACCAAACTTGTTTTTCCAAAAATAACCTTTCACGAATTTACTGTCATCAACAGGGGAATATATTTTGTGCATGGTACATGGCCCTTATAGATGAGTGGTTTGATGACATAACTGTGCACACTTATACATCATACAATGAGTAAACTTCAATTTGAGAGGATAGTGGGAATGAAGAAAATGAGCCCGAAGAGGTGCAGGGCTGTTCTGCTTTTAACAGCTATGATTTCACAAAACTATAAAAGTTTTTTTTATAAAGCATTTTTTATGCAGATGGAGAACAGATTAAAGTTGATTTAGAGACCAGAGTGCTGAATGTTAATAAAGGAAACTATGAGGATATGAAGCATGAGTTGACCTTGATAGATTGGGGAGAGTTACTTAAAGGGATGACAGTGGATAGGCAATAGCAAACATTCAAGGAACTGCATGGAGGAACTGCAGCAATTGCTTATTCCTGTCTGACACAAAAGCAAAATGGGAACGGGACCTATCCATGGCTTACAAAGGAAACCAGAGAAGAGCAGCCAACTTAAGGAAGAAGTATACAGATTGGCGAAAACAATAATAGGTCTGAGGACTGGGAGCAGTTTAGAATTCAGCAAAGGAGGACTAAAGGATCGACTAAGAAGAGGAATATACAATACAAAACTAAGCTTGCGGGGAACATTAAGACTGACACTATAGAAATGTGAAGAGAAAGAGATTGAAGACAATTGTAGGTCCTCCACAGACAGAAACAGGCAAATGTATAAAAGGCGACAAAGAAATGGCCGAGCAACTGAATTCATACTTTGGCTCAGTATTCACAAAAGAGGATGCAAATCAAATGCCAAAAATGTTGGAGAATGCAAGATTTAGTGAGAAGGAAGAACTGAGCGAGATCAATACTAGTGGGAAAATAAGAGCTAGAAAAATTGATGTGAATGAAGGCAGATAAAACCCCAGAGCCTGATAATCTATATCCCAGAGTACCTTAAGAAGTGGCTCCAGAAATAATGGATGCATTATTCGTCATCTTCCAGGATTCTATCAACTCTGGAACAGTCTCAGCAGATTGGAGTGTAGCTAATATCACTCCAATATTCAAAAAGGGAGGTAGAGAGAAAACAGGAAATTATAGACCGGTGTGCTTAACATCATAATGGGGAAAATTCTCAAATCCATTATCAAGACTTTATAGCAAGGCATTTAGAAAGTAGGATCAGACAGAATCAGCATGGAACAGGAAATCATGCTTGACAAATTTGATGGAATTCTTTGAAGATCTAACTGGTAGAGTTGGCTAAATGGAGCCAGTCGATATGGTATGTTTAGACTTTCAGAAACTGTTTGACAAAGTCCCGCTCAAGAGATTATCATGAAAGATTGAAGCACATGGGATTGGGTGAAGTGTATTGACAGAGATAGAAAACTGGTTGGCAGAGAGGAAACAAAGAGTAGAAATTAATGGATGTTTTCAAATTGGCAGGCAATAACTAATGGGTTGCCACAAGGATTGGTGCTGGGACCCTAGCTATTACAATAGATATCAATAATTTAGATGAAGGAACAAAATATAACTTCTCAAAGTTTGCAGATGATACCAAATTGGGTGGAAGGCTGAACTCTGACGAGGATGTAGAGATCCTTCAGAATGATTTGCACAGGTTGGGTGAGTGGGCTAATCAAATGACAGATGCCATATAACTTGGATAAATGTGAGATTATTCATTTTGAAAGCAAAAACATGAAGTCAGATTACCACCTGAATGTCTGTAAATTGGGAGAGGGGAGTTTGCAGTGGGACCTGGGTGTCCTTCTGAATCAATCACTTAAAGCATGCAGGTGCAGCAATGGTAAAAGCGGCAAATGGCATGTTGGCCTTCATTGCAAAAGGTTGAGAGCACAGGAGCAGGAATGCATTGTTGCATTATACAGGGCCTTGGTGAGGCCACACCTAGAGTATTGCCTGCAGTTTTGATCCTTTCTGAGAAAGGACGTTCTCTGCGCTCCCTCGAGAACAAGGTTTATCATGGTCATTCTGGGGATGGCGGGGCTAATGTATGAGATGAGATTGACTAGATTAGGATTGTTTTTGCTGCAGTTCAGACAAATGAGAGGGAATCTCAGAGGTTTATAAAATTCTAACAGGATAGACAGGGTCGATGCAGGGAAGACATTCCCAATGGCGGGAAAATCCAGAACCGGGATCACAGTCTGAGGATTTAGAACATAGAACACTACAGCACAAACAGGCCCTTCGGGCCACGAGTTGCGCCAATCACATCTATACCTACCAAGCCACAGACCTATCTATAACCCCCTACCCCATTAGTTCCCATATACTCATCCAGAAGTCTTTCAAAAGACCCCAGCGAGTTTGCCTCTACCACCTCCGACGGCAGCCGATTCCATTCACTCACCACCCTCTGAGTGAAAAACTTACCCCTAACATCCCCTCTGTATTTGCTTCCCTGCACCTTAAAATGTCAAAACATCAAATGTATTCAAGAGGCAGCTGGATATAGCATTTGGAGTGAATGGAATCAAAGGTTAGGGAAAAAGTAGTATTAGGCTATCGAGTTGGATGATTAGCCATGACCACAATCAATGGCAGAGCAGGCTTGAAGAGCCAAGTGACCTCCTCCTATCTTCTGTGTTTCTATGTTTTCTCAAATACATAAAGTATACAAAGTAGAAAGCATATGTTACGAAAAACTGGAAATGCAGCAAGAGAAATAGGGATAACATTCATCCAGTTTCTCCTGTTCCACTAGAGGCCGAAACATTCTGGACTATTACTACACAAATATCAAACATGCTTATTGCTCTATTGCCTGCCCACACTTGGCAAATCAGAACACAAGGTTGTACTCCTGCTGCCAGCTTACAAGCAAAAACTAAAACCGGAGAATCTGTCAAAGAAAGTCATGCAATGTTGTCTGAGGAATCAAAGGATCTTCTATAGGACTGCTTTGAGTCAGCAGACTGGTCAGTATTTAAAATTTCTGCAACCATCCTAAATGAGTATGCCACTACAGGAACTAGCTTCATTATTAAGTGTGTAGAAGAATGTGTGTTCCCCAACCAGAAAGCACGCATTAACAGGGTTACTGCCTGTTGAAATCCAGGTCTGAGGCATTCAAGTCAGCTGATGCGGACCTAGAACATAGAACATAGAACAATACAGCACAGAACAGGCCCTTCGGCCTTCGATGTTGTGCCGACCAAAATAAAAAGCAATGCCCCTCCTAACTAAACCATTCCCTTCTCATCCATATACTTATCAACTAACCTCTTAAACGCCACCAAACTTGGCGCATCTACAACAGCTGCAGGCAGGGCATTCCACTCCCTAATCACTCTTTGAGTAAAGAACCTACCTCTGATATCCGTCCTATAACTCATACCCCTTAATTTAAAGCTGTGTCCCCTCGTGCTAGCTTTCTCCATCCTAGGAAAAAGGCTATCACTGTCCACCCTATCTAAACCTCTAATCATCTTATATGCTTCAATAAGATCCCCTCTTAGCCGCCTCCTTTCTAACGAAAACAACCTCAAATCCTTCAACCTCTCTTCATAGGACCTGCCCTCCATACCAGGCAACATCCTAGTAAACCTCCTCTGTACCCTCTCCAATGCCTCCACATCTTTCTTATAATGTGGCGACCAGAACTGCACACAATACTCCAAGTGCGGCCGCACTAGAGTTTTGTACAGTTGCAACATGATGCTGCGGCTCCTAAATTCAATCCCCCTACCAATAAAAGCTAAGACTCCATATGCCTTCTTAACAACTTTATCCACTTGACTGCCTACTTTCAGGGATCTATTGACACATACACCAAGATCCTTCTGTTCCTCAACACTATTAAGAGCCCTACCATTAGCCCTATACTCTACACATTTATTGTTCCTGCCAAAGTGCATTACCTCACACTTTTCCACATTAAACTCCATTTGCCACCTCTCGGCCCAGCTCTGCAACTTGTCCAAGTCACTCTGTAAACTAAAACACCCCTCTTCACTATCTACCACACCACCAACTTTAGTATTTAGTATCATCACCTATTTAAAAAAGTCACATATGATCAAAGGAAATTCATCAAAGATGTCAAAAGACAGCACTGGACTGAGCTAGAGTCCCAAGCTAGCCAAACGGACCACCGCCAACTATGGTGAGATCTGCAAGACATAACAGGCTACAAAAGAAAAGCGAGTAAAATCAGCAGCATCAATGCATCCCTGTCTGATGAGTTCAACATACTCTACACCCGTTTGGAGCAAAAGGTAAGCAAGAGCGTGGCCTCCATCCCTGAAGCCTCAGCAAACCTATATCTGAAGTCACCACTGCAGATGTCAAGAGCAGCCTCCTTGAAAGTGAACCCACGGAAAGCGATTGGCCCGGATGAAGTACTTGGGGCAGCACTCACATCCTACGCTGATCAGCTAGCGAGGATTTTCACTGATCTTCAACCTTTCTTTACACCAATCTGAATCCCTATCTGCTTCAAGAAGACGACGATCATCCCAGTACCAAGAAGAGCCAGGCAAGTGGCTCTGACATCCATCATTATGAAATGCTTCGAAAGATTAGTCACGGAACGAATCATCTCCAGCCTCTGACATGGCCTGATCCACTACAGTTTGCCTGTCAGGTAATAGGGCTAAAGGTAGACAAGTCAACCATAATATTTCCACAGACAGTGTCTCCCTAGCCGTACACTCAACCCTGGCAGACTATGTCAGATTCCTATAAACTGATGACAACTCAGCCCTCAACACTGTTATTCCTACAAAACTCATCTCTGACTGGATCCTAGATTTCCTAACCCATAGACCACAATCAGTAAGGATAAGCAGCAATACCTCCTCCACAATCATCCTCAACACTGGCGCTTCCACAAGATTGTGTCTTCAGCCTTCTACTACACTCCTTATACACCTATAACTGTGCGGCCAAATTCCCCTCCAATTCGATTTTCAAGTTGCTGATGTCACCACCGTAGTAGGTTGGATCTCAAACAATGACAAGACACAGTACAGGAAAGAGATAGAAAATCTGGTGGAATGATACAAAGAAAATAATCTCTCCCTCAATGCCAATACAACCAAGGAGCCATTGACTTCAGGAAGCATAGTGGAGAACATGCCTCTGTCTACAGAGGTGCAATAGAAACGATCGAGAGCTTCAAGTTTCTAGGTGTCCAAATCACCAACAATCTGTCCTGGCCCCTCCATTCTGGTGCTACATTTAAGAATGCCCACCAATGCCTCTACTTTCTCAGGAGGCCAAGGAAATTTGACATGTCCGCTGCAACTCTCACCAACCTTTACAGGTGCATTACAGAAAGCATTCTTTCTGGTTGTATGATAGCTTGGTATGGCTCCTGCTCTGTCCAAGGCCACAAGAAACTACAACGGATCATGAACGAAGTCCAGTCCATCACTCAAACCAGCCTCTCCCAAGACAGTTACATGGGCTTCCTAATACTTCATACACTATCTACTCTTGTGTAAGAGTCAACAGCATCAAGGTCCTCAATCATGGATGCATTTACAACTAAACTCATTCATTCAACATTTTCTCCCCTCCAGAAGAGATCATAAGGTAACAATGAGAATAACCATTACTTGCTGACCTGTGAACCAACATTGCAGCAGACATCAGTAAGCTCAGAACAGGTTCTAACAGAGAATTAGGATGTTTTCTGATTTGTGTGAAGCATCTAGAGTCATAGAGTCAAAGGTTTACAGCATGGAAATAGGCCTTTTGGCCCAATTTGTCCATGCTGCCCTTTTTTTTAAACCCCTGAGCTAATCCCAGTTGCCCACGTTTGGCCCATATATCCCACTATACCCATCGTACTCATGTAACTATCTAAATGTTTTTAAAAGATGAGATAAAATTGTACTTGCAATCTCAACTAATTCATCCAATCATGTTCTTAAATCTGACTCACTTTAAAGAATTAAGTCAAGACACCATCAGCTCATCTAAAATGAGAACATTATAAATATTAGCCACTCTGAGCAAACATCCCTTTTAACTTAATTAGGATTTGACAATTCTCCTAGAACAAGATTGAAGATTGAAGCCCTGCTCTAGAGATCAAGCACAATAGCTGGGATGACATCCTTGTACTGTTATGAAGAGTTCCTCACTGTGGGAGGCGTTACCCTTAAAGTTAGACATTAAATGGAGATCTTGTCTGCCTATTGTGTGTTAATACTTGAATAACACGGAGCGCTATGGTACCATGGACAAGATTTCCCCCTCAAACCCACTGCAGATTAATTTGCTTCATTGCAGTTTATGGAATCTTGCTCTGTGTGAAGTAGCTTCTGCATTTGCTGACTTTAACCGCTATTCAAATTAACTTAATGCATGCAAAGCACATTTGAGATATTTGACATAAAAAGAACAATTAAAGAGATATAAATCTTGTTTCCAGTAACATTATCATAAGCCTTCATAATCTGTGCTTGGATGCTGTTCAAAGTAATTTATATTACATTGGACTTGCAAAGTGAAGTTTAGAAATGTCCTGCTTTGCAGCATCAGCATCTTTTGCCCTGAGTAGTATAAACAGAAATGTGGACTTCCACAATTTTAACACCAATGAAAATGGAAGATACCTAAATTGGAGACCATCTGGTATCTGTGTTCAAAGGAATAAATGCCTAAAATGCTCCTTGTTAAAGTGCAGTGGGCATGAACTAAGAATAATGCAGAAAGACAAAGCTTTTTTCAGACACCAACCTGTAGGAATTTGCTTGCTTGGCCACATTTTCAAGTCTCTTCATTTCTCTTCTGACTGCTTCAGCATCAGGCAGGTGAGGACCTCCTGGTCCATTTGAGATCACAGGGCCTCCACCTCCTGGTACCCCCCTGTAAAAACCAGACAAAATTGTTTTACTTACAGCAGCAACAATCAAGAGATCCAGCAGAAGCGTAACAAATTATGAAGGGGCTTTGATAGAGTAAGTAGAGAGAAACCCTTTCTTCTGTCAAAGGGATCAGTTACTAGCGAATGGAAAGATAAAGTAACTGGCAAAATATTTAGTGAGATAAGAAGAGAGATTTCTTTTCTACCCACAGGGAGGGTGGCTAAAATTTGGAATACATCAGCCAAAAGGGTAGTGGAATTAGAACATAATAAAGATTATTGGTCATTGGTCATACCGGGACCGATTGGGTAATAAATGAGACACTCCAACTAAATGCATGGATGAGGGATTGGTGTAGGGCAGAAGGCTTCATATTTATTGATCATTGGGAGGTCTTCAGGAGGGAGGGTCACCTATTCACAAGGGATAGGAAGCAGTTGCCTGGGAGGGGAACACATATTTTAGCTGGGAGGTTAGCTGGAGTGTTTCAGAAGTGTTTAAACTAATCGGGAGGGAGGGTGGGGAGACAGCGGGAACTGGGAGTGGGAGAGAGAGGGATGATAGGGTAACACCAGTAGGTAGAAAGGAATATCCGAGAGCTGAGGGTCTTCAGTGCATGTGTTTTAATGCGAGGAGTGTGACTGGCAAAACAGATGAACTGAAGGCAATAATGTTCACGAGGAGTTTAGAAGTGGTGGCGGTGACCGAGACGTGGTTGAAGGAGGGGCAAGACTGGCAATTGAATATTCCAGGGTATAAGTGTTTTAGGCGTGACAGAGTTGGTGTGAGGAGAGGCGGGGGAGTGGCTTTATTAGTTAAGGACAACGTCATAGCAGTGCAGAGGGAGGGAGGTATGGATGATTTAGGAATTGAGTCTCTATGGGTGGAGTTGAGGAATAGGAAGGGAGTGGTTACTCTGTTGGGTGTTTACTACAGACCGCCCAACAGCCCGCGGGCCGCGGAAGAAGGGATATGCAGGGACATTTTAGATAAGTGTAGGAAAAATAGGGTGGTAGTAGTGGGAGATTTCAATTTTCCTGGAGTAGATTGGAGTGTGCCCAGGGCTGTAGGAGTGGATGGGGAGGAATTTGTACAGTGTGTTTTGGAAGGGTCCTTGGAGCAGTATGTGGATGGCCCGACTAGAGATGGGGCTATACTGGATTTGGTTCTGGGGAATGAGCCAGGCCAGGTGGTTGACGTCGAGGTAGGAGAGCAGGTGTCAAATAGTGATCACAACTCTGTCTGCTTTAGGATATTAATGGAAAAGGACGAGACTGGCCCAAAAGGGAGGGTATTTAACTGGGGGAGGGCTAGATACGGCCAGATTAGGCAAGATCTTAAAGATACCGACTGGGATAAGCTTTTTGAGGGCAGGTCGACGAGGTACATGTGGGAGTCTTTCAAGGGAAAACTAAACTCTCTGCAGGAAAGATACGTGCCAGCAAGGAGGAAGGATGGGAAAGGTAGGATTAGAGAACCTTGGCTTACCAGGGAGATTGAGGACTTGATCAAGAAAAAGCGAGAGGCTTACATTAGATCTAGGCAACTAGGGACTGAGACAGCGCTGGAAGCTTATAGAGAGTGTAGACGGGATCTTAAAAGGGGTATTAGAAAGGCAAAAAGGGGCCACGAGGTGGCTCTGGCAGGTAGGATTAAGGAAAATCCAAAGGCATTTTACACCTATGTAAGGAGCAAAAGGATGGTTAGAGGCAAGATTGGACCTCTTAGGGACAGAGGAGGGGATCTATGCTTAGAGCCTGAGGGAATGGGGGAGATCCTGAATGAATACTTTGCGTCGGTATTCACGCAGGAGACTGGACAGATGTCTGTGCCTGATGTTGACAAAGTTGAGGATCGGTTGAGGGAAATAAGGATTACGAGGAAAGAGGTGTTGGGGCTGTTAGGCAGCTTAAAGACATATAAAGCTCCGGGGCCTGATGGCATTTACCCCAGGCTGCTAAGGGAGTTGAGGGAAGACTTGGCTGGGCCTCTGACGCAAATCTTTGTCTCTTCCTTGGACACAGGTGAGGTCCCAGAGGACTGGAGGATAGCAAACGTAGTACCGTTGTTTAAAAAAGGTCAGAGGGATCACCCAGGGAACTATAGGCCGGTGAGCTTGACTTCAGTTATAGGTAAGCTAATGGAGAGGATCCTTAGGGACAGGATGTATGAGCATCTGGAGCGCTGCGATCTGATCAGGGATACGCAGCATGGCTTCGTCAAGGGGAAGTCTTGTCTTACAAATCTAGTGGAATTTTTTGAAGAAGTGACAAAAACAGTTGATGAAGGACAGGCTGTTGATGTCGTCTACATGGATTTCAGTAAGGCGTTTGACAAGGTTCCTCATGGTAGACTGATAGAGAAGGTGAAGGCGCATGGGATACAGGGTCGGGTATGTAGATGGGTCGAAAACTGGCTCGGGAGGAGGAGACAGAGGGGAGTAGTGGAAGGCTCTTTTTCCGGCTGGAAGCCTGTCACTAGTGGAGTGCCACAAGGCTCAGTACTAGGTCCTCTTCTATTTGTGGTCTACATAAACGACTTGGAAGTAGGGGTAGGTGGTGAGATCAGCAAATTTGCTGATGACACCAAGATGCTTGGATTGGCGGGTACAGAAGAGCAGTGTCAGGCAATATAACAGGACATAGACAGGTTGGTAGACTGGGCAGATAGATGGCAAATGGAATTTAATCCGGATAAATGCGAGGTGATGCATTTTGGCCGGAAAAATGTAGAAGAGAGTTATAGGATAAAAGGTAAAACTATACGGAGCATAGAGACGCAGAGAGACTTGGGGGTGCAGGTTCACAAGTCTCTGAAGGTGTCCTCACAGGTGGAGAAGGTGATAAAGAAGGCGTATAGTATGTTAGCTTTCATAGAAAAGGGTATAGAATACAAGAGTAGGAGTTTGATGTTGCAGTTGTATAGAACTTTGGTTAGGCCTCACTTGGAATACTGCGTCCAGTTCTGGTCGCCGTACTATCGGAAGGATGTGGAGTCCTTGGAGAGAGTGCAGAGGAGGTTTACCAGGATGCTGCCTGGTATGGAAGGACTGTCTTATGAGGAACGATTAGATAGACTGGGGTTGTTTTCCCTTGAAAGACGTCGGCTTAGAGGGGATCTCATAGAGGTGTATAAGATTATAAGGGGTATAGATAGAGTAAATGGAGGTAAACTTTTTCCACCTTTAGAAATGGATAGGACGAGGGGTCATGGCCATAGGGTGAGGGGGGCTATGTATAGGACGAATATTAGAGGGCAGTTTTTCACACAAAGGGTAGTGGGGGTGTGGAATGCACTGCCGAGTAAGGTGGTGGGAGCAGGCACGCTGGGGCTGTTTAAGGGTCTCTTGGACAGCCACATGAGCGGTATGCAGATAGAGGGATATATTAGGACTGTTTAACTACGGCTTTTTTCCACAGGTAATTCGGTCCATACTTTGAGCATGCATTCGGCAGGTGGTGCGGGTACAGCTCTTGGATGTTGATTCATGGGTTGCCTGGTACCTCATGTCGTAAATGAGTGCTTTATGTGGACCATCTGAAGGGCACCATGACAGCTCAGAGACTATCGATGTGGCTGTGCAGACACTTGGAATTGGGCCGGTGTCTGCGGGAGTTTGCGCGTTCTCCCCGTGGTTGCGTGGGTTTTCTCCGGGCACTCCGGTTTCCTCCCACAACCCAAAAATTCGCTCTTAGGCTGATTGGGAAACAAATTGTCCCTATGGTGAAAATTTTCCATATTAGGAATAATATATATATTATTATATAGGAATATTAAAATAGGATAATGTATTTGCTACTATATAGTATGACAGCGGCGCGGGCTCATTGGGCCGAAGGGCCTGTTTCCCGTGCTGTGTTGCTTAAATTAAAATTAAAAATTAAAAAAAAAAATTATTCATAGAGTCTGGCTACTAGGGAAATTTCACAGAAACTTCATTGCAGTATTAATATAAGTACTTGTGACTAATAAATAAACTTTGACTTTAATTTGCAGTTGTGGGAAAACATGAGGTGTAGAACTGAAATAAAAACACACAAGAAATGTTACCAGTAACTCCCACCATTAACATTCTGGGGTTACTACTGATCAGAAACTGAATTGGACCAATCATATAAATACTGTGGTTATGACAGGAAGTCTGAGGCTGGGAATTCTGCAGCAAGTAACTCATCCTTGACTCCCCAAAGCCAACACAGGATGGTGATGCATCAGGAAGGCTAAGCTGCAGGAGTTGCCACCCTTTAGATATGTATTAAGCTGAAGTTCTCATTGCCTGCTATAGTCTTTTTGAGGTAAACATTCAAGACTCCATAGCATTCCATACCATTCAAATAAATTGAGGGAGCATTCTGGTGAATTTATTCCATCGGTTGTGGGCAGCACTAGTGAGGCCAGCGTTTCTTGCCCATTCCTGACTGCCCTTGTGGAGATAGTTGAAAGCTGCCTTCTTGAACTACTGCAGTCTATGTGGTGTGGGTACATCACATAATATCATGCTGTTTGAGAGGGAGTTTCAAGACTCTGACGCAGCAATAGTGAGGAAACAACAATGTACTTCCATGTCAGAATGGTGCACAGCTTGGAGGGGAACTTGCAGGAAGTGGTGTTCCTACTCACCTGCTGCCCTTGTCCTTCTAGATGGAAAAGTTACAGGATTAAAAGCTGCTGTCGAAGGAGGCTTAGCAAGTTACTGCAGTGTATTTTGTAAATGGTACACACTGCTGCTGCATCAAAAGAGGAGGGAATTAATGTTTTTGGCGGTTGATGGGGTGCCATTGAAGCAGGTTGCATTGTCCTGGAGTGCTGCACTCATCCAGACAAATGGAGAGTAATCCATCACACATCTGTCTTGTGCCTTGCAGATGGCAGATAGGCTTTGGGGAGTGCACAATTGCCAGTGCCTGACGTGCTCTGATGGCCACAGTATTTATATGGTTGGTCCAATTCAGATTCTTATCAATAGTAACCCAATAGGAAATTGATAATGGGAGGTATTGGCAAATATTTCTTCTTCAATGAATACTCTGCAAAATACACGAACTAATCACCTATTTGTTGCTGTTTGAAGAAGTTTCCTTTGAACAAGGTCAGCTGTCATGTTTATCTACGTAATGCGAGACAATATGTGTAAAGGCATTCACCTAAACATCACTGTTTGATGCTTCTGGGATGCAATAGGGCAAAAGACAAATTAAAGTTATCCATTTATAAAATGGTCCACATATTTAAAACTCCCCATAAAAGTTTAGCTTCCATTTCACTACAAAATAGTCAACTTTGGCCAAAGTTACTATTTATGCAGTTTCTTTGCTCATCTGAGAAAGGGGCCATTTAGGCCTGGACACTTTTTCCAGTAAGTGTATGCCTCAATGAATGAGGTGGACATGTACCTGTAAACAATGTCTTTAGGTTGCGTCATCTCTATCTTCCATCTAATGTCTTTCTCCTCAAAAACTTTTATGTTTTCTTTCTGCTGTTGTTGGATTTGGTCAAGAATAGCGTGGTAATGTTCATAGCGTTGTGCACTATTAGCTGCTGGAGCAGGCAAGATACCTCCAGCGCCTCCACCTCCTCCGCCAGAGAAAGGAACCTGCAAATAAAATGTGTTCAAGTTAACTCAAAACTGAACAAAAACCTACTTGTTCAAAAATGAAACACCAGCTTATTAAAGAAAACTGGATATATACATGAAAAGGAAAAGGCAAGGTGATAGAACCAAGAAGATAGTTCTTTCAAAGAGCCAGCACAAACACAGAAGCCTAAATGGCCTCCTCTTCTGTGCCGCAAGATCCTTTGACTCTCATGAAATTTTCAATTCATTATTATTAGAAGGAAATAGAGAAACTATAATGGTTCACTTCAGGTTCCTTAAACCAACATTGTCATAACTATATTGCAATGATCACCGTGTCTTATTGAGACATGATTCCATATCTGCGAGATAGTCTCCGTCTTTCAGAACCTTATCATTTCTTCATCAGAGAATTGGGATTGTGGATGCCAGCAGAAAGTACTGACACAGGGGCCATCACATCCTAGTCTATTCTAAACTCAACGAAATCCAAAGCAGGCAGCTTTAGCTAGGATTAGAGAATCCTAGCTAAAGATTTTTATGCTTAACTCTGGAGTGCAGTGTCAGAGCCTCTACATCACCCCAGCTAAGATTAGTTAACTCCATCCAGCACCAGGCCAAACCTGGAACCTTCTCAGGTAAAATGGCCATAGAAACATAAAGATGATTCAGTGTTAAACATATCATCAACCAAACTGGATTCATTATTAGAAACAGATTCTTATAACCTGAAATTATTAATGACTCGGCAACTGAAGAATCAACAAAATATTTTAAAATTTTGGTACTTTTTAAAAAAATCTCTTGGCATCTTATATCACGAACCATCAGGCTCCACAAGCAATTCCAGGTTTTCCACAAATTTCACAGTAACTTCATTACAGTGATAATGTAAGCCTTACTAGTGACTAATAAATAAAATTTAAAAATTCAGCTGCACAAAGAAAATTAATGGCACATGAACGCTGATAAGACTTCAGGTATCCGTTTTGAAGTTCATAGTTTCTTCTTTCCTTATCAGTGCTATGTTGGCTCTCTGCTGTTAATCTTGGCACTCACTTTTCTCACTAGCCCCGAAGTTTACTACCAACTTTCCTACTCCAACTCTCCAAGGCCACATTTCTATTTGCGGTTTCTATCTCGTTCTTTTGCAGTTTTCTCCTAGTAGATTCTCGACAGACCCAGTTATCCCAAGTCATAACGGAAATAAACCAGGTTGGAGAGAAGGAAATCCTATCGACAGAATACAATATCCAGAATCACTTTCATTAGTGCCAATGGTGTAAAGAAGATAGAAATCTGGGCAGTGATCAAGCAAAATATTTACGGCTGGCAGGTTTGATGAAAGGGATCAACTGAACTAACATGAACTATTCAAGAACTAAAACTTAGGTTAGCATTAATAAGAGGAGTTAGATGGCTTTCTTTCACCTAAAGGATAACATGATTAGGGAGTGGTTCGGGAGTGGAATGCCCTGCCTGCAGCTGTTGTAGATGCGCCAAGTTTGGTGGCGTTTAAGAGGTTAGTGGATAAGTATATGGATGAGAAGGGAATGGTTTAGTTAGGAAGGGCATTGCTTTTTATTTTGGTCGGCACAACATCGAAGGCCGAAGGGCCTGTTCTGTGCTGTATTGTTCTATGTATTTCTATGTATTTCTATGATACTGGTAAATGAACAAGGAAGGCCACTGAACTAGGCTTTATGAATAGGAGATAACTGTACCATCCACGCAGTAATCTAATAGAATGCATGACTGACACTGAAGGATCAGTATAGAGGCAGACAGAGAAGTGTGTGGAAGCAAGCATGGAAGCCACTCCTAGCTTGGACTTTACTTATTTATTAGAGTCATGAGTAGGCTTACATTAATATTGCAGTGAAGTTACTATGAAAGTCCCTAGTTGCCATACGTCGACGCCTGTTCAGGTACACTGAGGGAGAATTTAGCACGGCCAGTACATCTAACCAGTATATCTTTTGGACTGTGGAAGGAAGCCGGAGCACCCAGAGGAAACCCACGCAGGCAAGGGGAGAACATGCAGACTACACACAGATAATGACCCAAGCTGGGAATTGAACCTGGATCCCTGGCCATGTTAGGCAACAGTGCCACCACACTGCCCAGCATACCTTTGTACATAGTTTCTAGATTACAAATACCTTAATAAGACCTACCGGACTATACCAAACCTTAGAATAAGTGGATTGCTTTTTGAAAAAAAAATTAACAGAAATGATGGCAATGACAGGTAAGTGGAACTGATACATGAAAATGGAACAAGTATTTCTTAGAGATGTTCTGCACCTTTAAGTCTGCATCATTTGGAGACCATTCCTTAAAAGTGACTCAACTACTGGTAAGTGGGGTAGTTAAAAAATCATTGTTATGCCAAATCAATGGGTAAACTCACCTATTTCAAGGTGACACATGACAAAAATCAGTGATTGCCATCTCCATTTTTCAAGGACATCAACCGCAATACAATAAAACAAACTTCACGTTTGCAAAAGCTTAAATTGCAATAATCAATTCAAGGAATTTAAAACAAACCCACAATAGAATGATGCATTTAATCAGAAAAAAATGCAGTACCAAAAAACAGCTAGAAATAAAAGGCAGCAGTTAATACAGCTGAACAGATTAAAATATATTATGCAAATTTACCTTATGTTCTCCACTTCCACCTGAACCACCTACACCCAGCACATGTCTCCATCCTTGTTCTCTAGCTCGGTTGATCCTTTCTACCTATATTTAAAAGATGTTATTGAACACAATTCTGATAAAAAGGAGAGGACAGAGGTACATCAGTAGATGCAGCAGCAGCACAGTACAACTTGAAGTACAGTACTACAACTATAAAACTAATGCTATGAAGGATCAGAAAGAGAAATTGTTCCGTTAAAGTATTAGTACTGGGCGGGAAGGGATCAGTGAAATCTTGATTCGTGCCTTGGTCAACCTGCAATCTTAACAGTAACTCCACAGAAATCCCAAAGTCCATCCTGTAATCACTTCCAACTCATGCCTAACTCTACTACCCACAGCCCATAACAAAAAATGTTGGCCTGCACCACACCTTCCTGACCACCTAAAACTTGGAACCATCAGTGACTCCTTATCCTGCAATGCATTGTATGGAAGAAGATTTTCAGCCAAGCTTCTCCTAGCCATATTCACAGTTTCCTCTCGTTTTGATTTGATTTATTAGTGTCACGTGTATTCGCATACAGTGTTGTTTCTTGTGTGTTATAGAAGTATATTGCTCATAGAGAAGGAAACAAAACAGTGTGCAGAATACAGTGTTACAGTCATAGTTAGGGTGTAGAGAAAGATCAACTTAATGCAAGGTAAGTCCCTTCAAAAGTTTGACAGCAGCAGAGAAGAAGCTGTTTTCAAGTCGGTTGTTATGTGACCTTTCCGATTCACATAGCATCTACTATTTCAATCGCAGTCAAGACTCAATTTCCTCGCATCCCTCACCACATGCCTCCCTTTTAAACCCTATTTCATTCTGTGCACGCTTCTTGAATAAAACTATTTCTGTATGTCTGCAGGAGGTGTTCAGGAATGAGTCCAGTCTACTTACCATTTCCTTAATCAGGAACACAAAAGTAATCTGAGATGATATCCACTATTCTGCTCAGAGGAAATATCCTATCTACATCTACACAACCACAACCTGTAAGAATTTTATAAGCTTTAATGAGATCATCTCTCATTCTTCAAAACTCGAAAGAATACAGGCCAAGTTTCCTCAATCTCCCCTCACAGGACAGTCCTGTCATCCCAGGAGTTAGCCTGAACAAATATCCCTTTCCGCAGAAAAGGAGACTAAAACTTTACACAATACTCCAGGTCTGGCATCAAAAAGACTCTGTATAATTGCAGCAACAGTAAGAAGTCTCACAACACCAGATTAAAGTCCAACAGGTTTATTTGGTAGCAAAATCCACTTGCTTTTGGAGCACTGCTCCTTTGTCAGGTAAGTGGGAGTTCTGTTCACAAACAGGGCATATAAAGACACAAACACAAGTTACAAAATAATGGTTGAATTGCGAATCTTTACAGGTAGTCAAGTCTTAAAGGTACAGACAATGTGAGTGGAGACAGCGTTAAGCACAGATTAAAGAGATGAGTATTGTTTCCAGACAGGACAGTTAGTGAGATTTTGCAAGCCCAGGCAAGTTGTGGGGTTCATGTGATAATCTGACATGAACCCAAGACTTCGATTGAGGCATCTTCTTGTGTGTGGAACTTAGCTATCAGTCTCTGCTCAGTGACTCTGTACTGGCATGTGTCGTGAAGGCCACCTTGGAGAACGCTTACCCTAAGATCAGCAGTAATGGGCATTCGGCCTCTGATCACACTTATATTGCCCCTCTTACCTCCTTTCTCAGATTGCCCCGTTCATCCTGCATTTCAGCTTGATTCTGTTTAATGAGCATTCATCAAAGCCCTCTGTTTTTCTGTATCCCTTCAACCCCAATGTCCTTAAACATCCAGACATATCGAACTGTGGACACATTTCATTCCCTCCCTCACGAGAGCATATCTAGTTTGTACACAAACTATTGAATCTTTGAAGGGCTATTATCAGGTAGTTAGTTTTTCACCTGCCAATCTCAGATTCCAATTCACCTGGACCAGATCCCCCTTCCACTTACTGTGTCAAGATACAGAAACTTACATGTTTATCAAATGAAGGTCAGGAATTACAAGCTCCAACTTGCCCCACAAATTTCTGTAACGCACAGATTAGGAACAGTCCGCGTTGACAGAACTTCAGGCCAGTAACAAATGCCTGGGGAAAGGGTAAAAGCAGTGCAAAAATCTGATTATGGAATGGAGAGGCAAGGGTCCTAGAGACTTAGTATGTGTTCATGAGGAGACAAAGATAGAAAGGAGCCAGCAAGGAGGCGACAACCACCAAGGAGGACACAACAAAAGAAACTCCAAGAACCAGAAGTGTTACAGCTGACAAGTTCTAAGTACTGAGAGCAAGAAGACCTGTAGAGCTAAATAGCAGTGAGCAAAAGGTTGGTGACTCTATGCTGAGGGCCCTTGGTGCAAAGGTAACTCTTTGAAACAAAGGTGTTCAGCTCCGTATGGTAGAAGGTTTTGTGCCTGTGTGTTTGTGCTGGAATGCAACTCAGGAAAGCAAGAGAATGTAGTTTTGGATGATGAGACTGAGACCCTGGGAGGTGAATAGTCACTGAGGCAGTCAGAGTCAACATGATTTTTGGAGGAAATTCAGAGGCTGGATCTTTGGACGAGAAGAGTGAAAACTTGCAATCCTTATAACAGAGGCAGAGTTCAGTGTAACCCTCAGTGGATGCTAACACCTGGATGGGTTGCTACAGAACCCATCAGATCGATCATGGTCACATCTGCCACGTACTGTGCAGTGGAGTGTGCCCAACCAGTTTGACTTAAATACCAGATAGATATAGTGAACTGTTTTACTTTTCTGTGTCTAGAAACACTTGTTTGTTCAAAATTTGTTTGTTCCAAACATTTGTTTGGAACTTTCAAGCAGTTATTGGATAGGCACATGGAACACACCAGAATTATAGGGAGTGGGATAGCTTGATCTTGGGATTGGACACAGCTCGGCACAACATTGAGGGCCAGATGGCCTGAACTTGCTGTAATGTTCTAAAAAAAGCGGAACTTTATTCTTTTAGTAAATACCTGGAATCTTAGATGTTGTCAGCTTTAAACTAAGAAGTTATTGGTCCCTAACTGCATTTTAGAAAATATTTGAGGGCTGGTTCAGGATCATAACAGCATGGCCAATCAATCTAGCCTGCACATCTTTGGACTGTCAGAGGAAACCTACACAGAGATTACGTGCAATTTCCACAGTTACCTAAGGCTGGAATTTGAACCTGGGTTTCTGGCATTGTGAGACAGCAGTGCTAACCACTGTGTCACCCCATTCCATTGCAGAGCCATTCCACTGGAATGGTGGGCCACTAATAATGTCATAATAGTAATCCAGAGTTCCAGTTAAAGCTCTGGGGACATGGGGTCAAAATGGATAGCACAATGTTCAGCACCATTCTTGAGTCCCCAGATACTGAAGCAGTTCATATCCAAACGCAACAAGAAATGAACAAATTCCAGGCTGACAACTGGCAACTAACATTCTTGCCACACAGGTGCCAGGCAATGACCATCTTCAACACGAGAGAATCTATCCATCAACAGTAGATCAGAGGTTAGGAATCCTGCAGCAAGTAACTCACCTCCCAACTCCTCATACCCTGTTTAACAGGATATGTACCCTGTATAAAGCACAGAGGAGAGTATGATGGAATAGTATCTACTTGCCTGGATGACTGCACTCCAGCAACATTAAAGAAGTTCAATACTATCCGGGATAAAGCACCCTATCCACAAACATTCACTACCTCCACCACCGAAGCACAGTCACAGCTGTGTGTACCATCTACAAGATGCACTGCAGGAATTCACCAAGGCTCCTGAGGTAGCATCATTCAAACCTACGGTTACTACTGTCTAGAAGGGTAGCAGATGCCGTGGAACGCCACCACCTGAAATTTCCACTCAAGTCCCTCATCATCCTGATTGGAAATATGTTACAGTTTCTTCACCGTCATTGGGTCAACATTCTGAAATCCCTCTCTGATCGCATTTTGGGTGTACCTGTACATGGACTGTAGCGGTTCAAGAAGGCAGCTCATTACCACCTTCTCAAGGACAATTAAGGATAGGTAATAAATGTCTGCTAAGCCAACAACGCCCACATCCTTTGCGTGAATTTTTAAAAATACCAATCATAGAACATAGAACATTACAGCGCAGAACAGGCCCTTCAGCCTTCGATGTTGCGCCGACCAATTAGGAAAAAGCAATGACCCTCTAACCTAAACCATTCCCTTTTCATCCATAAACTTATCTATTAACCTCTTAAACGCCACCAAACTTGGCGCATCTATAACTGCAGCAGGCAGGGCATTCCATACCCTTACCACCCTCTGGGTAAAGAACCTACCTCTGACATCCGTCCTATAACTACCACCCCTTAATTTAAAGCTATGTCCCCTCGTGCTAGCTTTCTCCATCCTAGGAAAAAGGCTATCACTGTCCACCCTATCTAAACCTCTAATCATCTTATATGTTTCAATAAGGTCTCCTCTTAGCCGCCTTCTTTCTAACGAAAACCTCAAATCCCTCAGCCTCTCTTCATAAGACCTGCCCTCCATACCAGGCAACATCCTGGTAAACCTCCTCTGTACCCTCTCCAATGCCTCCACATCTTTCTTATAATGTGGGGACCAGAACTGCACACAATACTCCAAGTGCGGCCGCACTAGAGTTTTGTACAGTTGCAACATGACGTTGCGGCTCCGAAATTCAATCCCCCTACCAATAAAAGCTAAGACTCCATGTGCCTTTTTAACAACCTTCTCGACTTGACTGCCAACTTTCAGGGATCTATGCACATATACACCAAGATCCCTCTGTTCTTCAACACTACTAAGAGTCCTACCATTAGCCCTGTACTCTACACATTTATTATTCCTGCCAAAATCATCAACATACATCCTGCAATTCTGATTTCTTTTGTAATTTTATTTGCACTTCATTTGAGTTTGAAATGCCCCTTTATTGAAACTCACTTTGCAGACATTGATCTGAACCTAGTTGTACTGTGCTTTGACTAATTCATCGTAACAATCAGTAGTGATGTGTTTTCTCAAGGCTTTATTTTCCATATCAGCCACCCATAATTGTTGTTTGGTCTAGAGCTCTGTTTACCTACTAGACTCCTGAAGTAGAAGGTTTTTTTTGATTTGTTAGAAGTTCATTTTCTTCTTTTCTGCTGCAATCATTGAATAGACTTAACAAATATTAATCTAATCTTTGTCTACATCCTGTGACTACAACACTATATTGTGCACCCCCTCCTGTCTTTCTCCCCTATGTACACTATGAATGGTATGTTTTGTCCATATAACATGCAAGAAACAATATTTTTCACTGTATTCCAATACACGTGAACATAATAAATCAAATCTTACTGCATTTACTGATCCTTGAACTACAACCAAAATAGGGAGTAGCCTTATATGGAGTGGTCATGATGGACGACAATCTAATTGATGACAGTGAGGGAAAACAGCAAAGGATGTGTACGTAACTAAACTACGGCAAACTCTGAAAGTCTGCATTGCCTTTAGTGCTTATGAGAAGTATTGATAAGGACTTATTTTTTCAGACTCACTGTTTTGAGGTAGCCTGAACAAGGTCTCAAAAGATTTGAACGGAGTCAGAAATTTCATGGCATAATTCCAGGTTTCAGTGTTGCAGTTGGCATGGAATAGCCAAAACAATCGAGGAAGGGACATGGCAGTGACTAGCTGAGGACTCCATTCCCTTATGCAAGGTTACTCAGAGATTTGTTAATGTGTGTACCAAGGGGAAAGTTGACAATAGTTGAAGTTATCCATTTTGGGAAGATGTTGCGGAACAGAACAATTTGGGGTTATTGTTTGTGCTTTTAAGAAGATCTTTAATTATGTACATCTATATATCCATACGACATAATATGTACTTTTTCCTTTCAACAAAGTTTTCTTATTTCACATTTTATATTATCAATTAATTGTCATATTATTTATGAAAATTGTTATTTAAACACATTACTTGGCACATCATTCATTCCTGTTATGTTCAAACCCAGAAGGACTCTCATTCCCTTTCACAACATGGCAACAGTGGAATTTAAAATTTAATTGGAATTGAAAATTAGTTTAGCAATAGTGACCATGAAATTATCATTGATACTATCACATCCCATAGGTTCACTAATGTCCTTGAAGGGAATCTATCATCCATACCTAGGCTGGCTTACTAGGACACCAAATCCACAGCACTATTGTTAACTTCAATTGCCCCCTGAAATGGCTATGCAAGCCACACAGTTCAAGGGCAATTAGAAATGGGCAACAATTCCTGGCCTTGCTGGTCACACCCCCAACTCTTGAAAGCATTCAAAAAATGACCAGAAATTGCAGGGCAGAATCCATAGCTGCTTTTAAAGTGAAAATTTCAAATTATGTGGGATAGACCTGGGTATTGGGTTAAGTGGATTGCACTCTCAAATCCTGTGCATGGGCTCCCATGGCTGTAAATGGAAGGAATGTTGCTGTTGGTGCTGTGAGATTTCATACCGTGCAAAGGGAAGGAATCTCAGATGTCACAAAATTGCTTGGATTAGATAGCCACACTAAGTTTCCACAAAACCATGCTTTTAAACTGCATCTCACAAACATTTAAATTAACACACTCATTAGCAACAGAGGAACGCACCCGTTCTTTTTCCATTCTTCTCAGCTGCTCAGCTTTCATTAAATTTATCTACGAAAAGGAAAAATACAATTTTCATCATTGATAGTTGATTAAATCGGCCAAGAAAGCAACCTCACAAATTCCTCACAGAAAATGCTTTTGTTTGTTTGGAATCCTGATATCTTCTGAAACACTTCGTCATTCCCTTGACTCAGCAGTTTGAAGTTTTATGCAGAACTAGGCTACAGCAACACTCGAACAATGGAAAGAAAATTTTGCTGAAAGGTTTTTAATCTTTTATTAACATGGTCAAGAAAAAAATCATTACTAATTCTTCTAAAATGCATCTTGTCTTTCAAATAAAATGACCTGTACAAAACTATGCCCAATAGTCAACAACTCAAAAATGACAGATAAAAAAAGTGCTGAATCATGTACAACAAATACCGCAAACAATGAAACAGAAGAAAATTTTCATTTCTACAATTTTGAAAATAGTTCGTTCATCCCTTTCAACTGTTCAACTACATTTCTAGCATGATGGCCAAAACCAATTTTCTTGTTGGCACATTTGATCAGTAATTGAATCAAAGGTTATGGGGGAAGGGAGAGCGGAGCATTGTACAAGCTAAAATCCTATTGAATGGTGGAGGCAGATTCAAGGGGCCGAGTGGCCGATTGCTGTTCCTATTTCTTATGATCTTACGATCACACGGTTGTAGTATAGTCTCACTACCACATTGTGAGATTGAGAGCTACCAATATAGCACAGTATATTTACATGTTGGGCTGAATTTACCTAGTTAGAATCAGGATTACGAGCAAAGTTGGAACATAATGCACTCGTCCAGGGAAGAGACAAATTCTTACTTCCGCAACTACAAACTATCCAGTGGAGAACACTGCCATTTTGAGATCACTGTGTGGCCTCCTGCGTATCCCAGCAGTGCCGACTTCTCTTAATAGGGCAGACATTGTGGCAGGCCTTCTGATTGTGCCTTCCAATTCCCTGGTCCACCCACCTTTCTTAAAAGAATGGGGCCCCAAGAGGCAGCTTTAAATTGTCTGCCTCTTGGAAGGTTGTGAGTGAAAACCCAGCATTCTACCTCTTGCACGCTTCAGACACAAAATGGAGGCTGATATTAGGTTCGCAACCCAATCAGATAAGTCCAGCCCATTGTACGAAGGGGAGCACAGCTGGGGTTTGAACTCACTGTTTTCTAATAAGTGAGCATTCAGTATATAGATTCAAAGAACAAAGAACAAAACAGCACGGGAAATAGGCCCTTCAGCCCAACGAGCCCGCGCCGCCACCTTGACGTTCCCACTTCTACCCATGATTTCTGTCACCCTGTCTATTTTTATAGATCTGTGCATTCGAACCAAGTTTGGGACAATTTAGGGAAAATTTGTTCTGCCAATCAGCCTAAGAGCAATCTTTGGGATGTGGGAGGCTCATGATGTCTATTTTAAATCAGTTTTCTCTATCCCTCCATTCCCATTCTGTTCATGTGCCCATCTAAGTATTTCTTAAATAACTCCAGAGTACCTGCCTCCACCACTTTACTTGCCAGCGCGTTCCATACCCCCACCACCCTCTGTGAGAAAACACTCCCTCTAGCATCCAAATTATACCTTACCCCCCTCACCCGAAGCCATGATCCCTCGTGCTATTTCAGTTCATCCTAAGAGAAAGCTTAACCCTGTTTACTCTATCTATAGCCCTCATCCTTGTACACCTCTATTAGATCTCCTCTAAGTCTACGTCTTTCTAAGGAAAACAGTCCCAATTTGCCTAACCTCTCCTCGTAACTCAGACCTTCCATACCAGGCAGCATCCTGGTAAATCTCCTCCTCCCAAAAGAAAATCAGACACATTGAAGCAGTTTCCACTGAAGATTAGGCAAGACGTAATGGCAAGGATTTGTGGCTGAATCAATGGCGTATTTACACATCTCATGGAAACTAAATCAGGACAAAGATAAAGGGTGGTTGATCATTCAAGAAATCTTCGTCATCTTTTTAAACCCATGAATTGTATTAGTTATGGTGGATGAGTAGAGAATCTAAGATCCAGTCCAATTTCTTTTTTAAAAAAAGCAACTGAATGTCTCACTCTACTATTTCAGCCACATCTTACCAGAAATGCTAGTTTTCTTACTTATCCTTGTAGAGGATATCAAAATGACCAGAGACATCTACACAAATGCGACTTTCTGTGGCAGGCACAAAAGGAAACTCAAGCATACCTACACGTTCAACTGTCAGACATTACCTGTTCTCTTTGCTTTCTTTCTCGTTCAATCAGCTCCTTTTTCTTTTTGGATGCTTCCTAAAATGAAATGTGAAAGGGGGGCCATCAGCTTGACTTGGAGTGCAATGAAAATAGGTTATGAGTAGAATCAGAGGGACAGGTTGAAAAAGTGCTTCCTGTGACAGTTATGGCTTTGAGCTGGAAAGAAAGAAAAGGGAAATATCAAGAAGAAATAAAGGAGGAAAGGTTTGAAGGTCTTGGCTTGGTTTCACAGCAAGAAGGGAAAGGGGAAAAAAAAATCTCTTCTCAAAACAACTGATTTGTGCAACTTTAATTTCGGTGAATATTCCTAAACAAGGTAAGCATTGCATTTAAAGGTGACTCGGGTGCAAGGGATTTTTTCTACCCTCTTATTAAATCTTAAAAACTTGATGAAAAGGCATCGAGAGTTGTTGTCCCCCCCCAAAAAAAAAAGGACTTGCCAGTTTTACCCTCAAAAGTTAAAAGGACTGCCAAAACAATGAGGATAGTTTTTGTTACCAGAGGAAGTATTTGACTCCCTCCATCTTCCATGGAAACTCTCAACTGACTGCATATACCTCAAACATTTTCCTCCTTTCTTCCACTGGATTCATTCTCTTCACTGGAGTTGGTTGCGCCTAGATAAAAAGTGAAACTTCAAATTAGATGGCTTAGATGTAAATGAAAATGGTCAGCAGTGCACTACTCTCTGCAACAGTTGGTTAAAAAAGAAAAATTGCTAGGATTGGGGATTTGTGGAGGAAGAGGCTGGGAGAGATTAAGTTGTCTATTATTTTCTTCTGTAAATTAATTGCCTTTTCATTGATCACGAATACTAAATGACAGATCTGGCACCAAAAATTAAACAAATAATATAGGAATGGGAGTACAACATTCAACCCTCGAGCCTCAATTCCATTTACCTGCCTTGGTTCCATATGCTTGTGCAACAAAATCTAATAATTTCGATTCTGAAATTTCCAACAGATGTTTTCGGAGAAAAAGAAGCATAATATTTGGATAATATTTATTTCAATTTGTTTTCTCCTTTCTTTTTGACTTCTGCTTCCACAATTACATGACATTTGATACACTACCATCACTGAATTCCCTAATACGAAAATCCTGGGGTGATGGTGGAGAGCATTACCAGAGACTGAATTGTGCTCACCACATAAGTACCAGGCTATCAGGAATCTTACAGTGCCTGATTTCCCAAGACCAATCTTCCATCTACAAGGCACAAATTAACAGTGTAATGGAATATTCTCCACTTGCCTGGATGAATGCAGCTCCAACAACACTCAATAAGTGCAACGCTATCTAGAATAAAGAAATTATTGGCATCCCATCCATAAACTTACATTCTCCACTACAGAACACATTAGCAGCATTGTACCATTTACAAAATGCACTTCAATAACTCATCAAGGCTGTTTCGACAGCATCTTCTAAACCTGGGATCTTTACCATCAAGAATGACGAGAGTAGCACATGCATGAGAATACAAATTCTCCTCCAAGCCATCCACTGTCATGGCTTGGAAATAGATCTATATTCCTTCATTGTTGCTAGCTTAAAATTGTGAAATTTCCTCCCCAATAGCACTGTGGGTGTACATCACAGGGACTACAGCAAGAAGGCAGCTCACCACCATTTGCTCAAAGGCACTTGGACCAGGCAACACCCACTCCCGCTCTGCTCAAGAAGGCAAAAAAACTATAAAAGGTTGTGAATGCAGCCCAATCCATCCCACAAACCAGCTCTCATCCATTAACTCTGTCTACACTTCCCATTGAAAAAGCAGCCACCATAATTAAGAATCCCACATACCCCAGATATTCTCTCTTTCACCTTCTTCCATTAGGAAAAAGATAAAAAGTCCAACGTCATGTGCCAACCGACTCGAGCAGGTTCTTCTCTGCTGCTGTCAGATTTTTGAATGAACCTACCTCGCATTAAGTTGATCTTTCTCTATACCCTTGCTATGACTGTAACACTACATTCTGAGGTCTCTCCTTTCTTCTGTGAACAGCATGTTTTGTCTGTATAGCATGCATGAAACAATACTTTTCACTGTATGTTAATAAATGTGACGACAATAATAAATCAAATTAAAATCCCAAGAATAATATGAAAAACACATGCCACCTGTTTGCCTGGTTACTATAGAAAAGTAAGTTGGAAAACAAGGGGCAGAATTCTCTTGTTCTGCCTGCCATGGGAATTGTAGCAGCACAACAGGACTATGTATAGGTCAATTGACCTCAGCCAGTATTTTCTGATCTTGGGGCAAGCACGGCTGGAAAACCCCACTCAAGAAGTTGAACCCAGACAATTTAACTATTCTACATTGACGGTTTCACCTTGCTGACTTTGATTTATTTCATATATCCTCATGCACAAACTGAATGCTCAGCAACAATCAATTAACTCATCTAGGATTCGCACTAAGCCAAGGACTTGCTTTTGAAAATGACATGTACAACATTGCTATCAATAATAATAATTTATTTACATGACAGCTATAAAACTTACAAATGCAGCAAATGTACAGGTAAGGTCTGCAATACAGTACTTTGCAACAGAGATGTTTGCCTGTATGATGACCAAGATTGGCCACTTACACAGAATTGCTGTTGCAATTCTTGTCCCATCCACATGTTCCAGGAAGCTATTCTGAAGATAAATTTATCATTTTTAAGTACAAAATATCTAAGAGTTAAAGCAGGAATGCCTTCTAACATAGACAGGTTAAACAGCAAGCAATGGTATTCTTGTTGAACTTTTGTAAATAATCAAAACAAAACTGACAGCAAAACACTGAGGAAAATAAATTTACCAGTGGAGAAGTACGATTTGGGGCAAGTTTTTATACGTGTATTGAGAGCAGCTGACTTATAGCTCTTCATGCTTGCTCTGCAACTTCACACTAAAACATGTGGACAATAAATGTCAAAATTGGCAACCCCTCAGGGCATGCATTGTTTTACCAAAAGTGAACAGTTCATGTAGATTACGGCAACATAATCAAAATGCACTTGAGATTTTTTCTCGACTTCTTTCCAAATATTTGAACTGGAATGAGCAAACCAATTCTTCTAGCCCCCTAACTTGCAACACTATGTGACACACTCCACAAATGTTGCAGGATTTTAGCCAGCATACTTTTTTAAAAAATGTACTGCTTTCTACCAAAGCATATTAATGTTGCAGAAGATATCGAGTCATGACTGTGCCCCCTCTTTACAATATCAATCCAAATTTAGTTCTACTTATTCGATTTCTCTCCATACTGCTATCTGACAATTTGATTGAAAGTTTTTTTATTTTTCCCCCTAAAAGCAGCAATGGTCACTGCCTTGACTGATTCCTATGGCAGAGCACTGCTTGTTTTGACAACTCTGTCTTAAGCTCCCTCAGCTCATACTGAATTGAACACTATTCTCGATCTCCAGAGAGGACTTTCCCTATCTGCTACATTCAAACTTCACCCATCTTTGGCTGAACTTGATAACATACACTAACTTTCTAACTTTCCCACAAGTTCCTATCTTTTTCCCAATTTACTGTTCCGTTGAAGAAGATTTGTGTTCTAATTGCTATGCCTTGCCCCCAACTCACAGGAGCGATTTAAGATTTGTTGATTACTTCTGTTGTAATCACAACATGAACGTGTTCTGGCTATTAAAATAACATCACAAACACAGTATTGTAACTGCTGCAGACATGATTAGAAAACTTGGAGAGGAATGTAAAATCTCATTCCATTTAGGGTGAATAGGGCAACTGGTTTCATACTCTCAAACTTCACTGTTTACATACTGGATTTTCTGTTCTTCTGTTACGTGTTACAACTTATGGTGCAATGTCTGTTTTACATTACAATATTTTTACATATTGCGCAGGATTCAGCAAGCACCTGCTCTGCAAGATTAGAATATGCCAGCAAGGAGTCTAAACTTTCAGAGGGGAAGAAGAAACATTTTTGTGAAAGAACAGGAAAAAGAACACAACAGACTATTTCAACCACCATGCTGAAATGCTACAAGTTCAAATTCACAAGAAAAGTTGGTTATGTCATCCAGTCCAAAGAAACAATGAAAAGCCTTTTTAGAATAAACAAAAGCAACACATATTAAATCAATGATCAACAGCCTGCATTTATAGACTCAATAATATTTTCCAAATCAAAAAAGCTCAATAGCAAATAGACTATAAGAAATAGAAATAGGAGTAAGCCATTCAAGCCTTCGAGCCTGCTCGGCCATTCAACAGGATCTGGCTGATCAGACATTCCTCAAGTCCATTTTACTTCCTTTCCCCAGAACCATTGATTCCCTTACTGATCAAAAAATCTGTATCTCAAGATTTAAGGACTCTGTCCCCAGAGCTCTCTAACGTGTTTCAAAGACTCACAACCTTCAAGAAATTCCTCCTCATCACAGCCTTAAATTGGTGTCCCTTTATTCTGAGATGATGCCCTCTGGTCTTAGACTCTTCCGTGAGAGGAAGCATCTCTCAGCATTTACGCTGTCAATCAAGCCCCTGAAAAAATGCAAGACATTTCAATAAGATCACCTCATTCTTCTAAATTCCAATCAGTCCCAACTATTTAACATTTCCTCATAAGACAATCCCTCCATACCGAGGATCATCTGAGTGAACCTATTCTGAAATGCTTCCAATATAATAACATCTTTCCTTAAATAAAAGGACCCGATACTCCAGATGTGGTCTCATCAATACCTTGTGCAGTAGCAACAAGACTTCCTTGCTGTTACACTCCAACTCCCTTGAAATAAGGTCCATCATTCCATTAGCCTATTATCTGCTGCACTTGTATGCTAGCTTCCTTTGTTTCATGCACTTGTTCTCCCAAGCCTCTTTATGTTGCAGCTTTCCACAGTTTTTGTTCTCTATTCCAAAATGAGCAACTTCACATTTTCTCACATTATACTTCATTTGCCAACTTTTTGTCCATTTTCTTAGCCTTCTATTAATACCTCTTTGTAAGCTGTTTACACCCCTCTCACAACTTGCCTTGCCACCTATTTTTGCATCTGCAAATTTGACTATAGTACATTTGTTTACTTCCTCCAAGTCATTAATAAGTGTTGCAGTCCCAACACCGATTTCTGTGGAATCCCACTAGTTATAGGTCTCAAACATGAAAACAAACCCAATTCCCCACTTGCTGTTTCCTGTCCATACGCCAATTGTCTATTCATAGAACATTACAGCACAGAACAGGCCCTTTGGCCTTCGATGTTGCACCGACCAATTATGAAAAAAGCAATGACCCTCCAAACTAAACCATTCCCTTCTCTTCCATAAACTTATCAACTAACCTCTTAAACGCCACCAAACTTGGCGCATCTACAACTGCCGCAGGCAGGGCATTCCACTCCCTAACCACCCTCTGGGTAAAGAACCTACCTCTGATATCCGTCCTATAACTATCACCCCTTAATTTAAAGCTGTGTCCCATCGTGCTAGCTTTCTCCATCCTAGGAAAAAGGCTATCACTGTCCACCCTATCTAAACCTCTAATCATCTTATATGTTTCAATAAGTCTCCTCTTAGCCGCCTTCTTTCTAACGAAAACAACCTCAAATCTCTCAGCCTCTCTTCATAAGACCTGCCTTCCATACCAGGCAACATCCTGGTAAACCTCCTCTGTACCCTCTCCATGCCTCCACATCTTTCTTATAATGTGGGGACCAGAACTGCACACAATACTCCAAGTGCAGCCGCAATAGAGTTTTGTACAGTTGCAACATGACGTTGCGGCTCCGAAATTCAATCCCCCTACCAATAAAAGCTAAGACTCCGTATGCCTTCTTAACAACCTTATCGACTTGACTGCTACTTTCAGGGATCTATGCACAAATACACCAAGATCCCTCTGTTCATCAACACTATTAAGAATCCTACCATTAGCCCCATACTCTATACATTTATTATTCCTGCCAAAGTGCATTACCTCACACTTTTCCACATTAAACTCCATTTGCCACCTCTCAGCCCAGCTCTGCAACTTGTCCAAGTCTCTCTGCAAACTATAACACCCTCTTCACTATCTACCACTCCACCGACTTTAGTGTCATCTGCAAATTTACTAATCCATCCTTCAATACCCTCATCCAGATCATTTATAAAAATTACAAACAGCAGGGGCCCCAAAACAGACCCCTGAGTTACACCACTTGTAACCGAACTCCACGATGAATATCTCCCATCAACCACCACCCTCTGTCTTCTATCTGCTAGCCAATTCCTAACCCAATTAGCTAAATCACCCGCTATCCCATACATCTGCATTTTCTGCAGAAGTCTTCCATGGGCCACCTTATCAAACGCCTTACTAAAGTCCATATATACCACATCAACCGCCTTACCCCCATCCACCTCTTTGGTCACTTTTTCAAAAACTCAATAAGGTTAGTAAGGCACGACCTACCCTTCACAAAACCATGCTGACTATCCCCAATCAATTCATTTCCCTCTAAATAACTATAAATCCTATCCCTAATAATTCTCTCCAATACTTTACCCACAACAGAAGTAAGACTCACTGGCCTATAATTCCCTGGAAAGTGTCTCTTCCCCTTCTTGAACAATGGGACCACATTCGCTATCCTCCAGTCTTCCGGAACTATACCCGTAACCAACGACGACCTGAAGATCAGAGCCAGAGGCTCTGCAATGATTCATGACAACATATTACACACAACACCGTGGGTTCTTATCATATGACTCAAATCTTTTGTGAGGTGCCCTGTTGAAAGCCTTCTAGAAGTCCAAATACAAGTAGTACAGCACAGGAACAGGCCCCTTGGACCACAAAGCCTGTGCCAATCATGATGCCCTAAACTTAAAAAAAGCCTTCTGCCTTTACTCGGTCCATATTCTCTTCTTATTCATTTACCCAGCCAGACAGCTCTTAAATGATGCTGATGTGCCTGCTTCCACTACCTCTTCTGGCAGCACGTTCCAGGCATCCATCACTCTGAGTGTGAAAAACTTTCCACCATACATCTTCCTTACGCTTCTCCCTCTTACGTTGAACTTGTGCCCCCTTGTAATTGACACTTCCAGCCTAGGAAAAAGCCTCTGGGTATTCATCCTGACTATATCTCTCGTAATTTTGTAGATTTCTATCAGGTCTCCCCTCAGTCTCCATCTTTCCAGTGAAAACAATTGTAGTTTATTCAACCTCTCCTCACAGCCAATCTCCTCAAGACAAGGCAACATCCTGGTGAAGCTTCTTTGCACTCTCTCCAAAGCTTCCACATCCTTATGATAATGTGGTGACCAGAACTGCATGCAGTACTTCAAATGCAGCCTAACTAAAATTTTATATGGGTGTAACATGATTTCTCAACTCTTCAACTCAATACCATAGATGATGAAGGCAAGTATGCCATATGCCTTCTTAATCACCTTGGCCACTTGTGTTGCAACTTTTAGGGAACTATGGATGTACACCTTCTCTATTTTAATGTTCCAAAGGGTTCTTACAGTATAATTCTCACCTAAATTTCATCCTCCAAAATGCACAACCTTGCATTTGTCTGGATACATTGGTAGTTTGCCACAATACTTCTCAGGTACTTCTCCAGACTCCAAGGATTTTTGGAAAATTATAACCAAAGCACCCACTATCTTTGTCTCTACTTCTTTTAGAATCCTAGAGTGCAAGCCATCAGAGTCAGGGGACACGTCTGCCTTCAGCCCCATTAATGTGTCTAATGCTACTTGCACTGGTCGTGCTAAATTGTCCCTTAGTGTACCGAACAGGTGCCAGAGCGTGGCGACTGGAAATTTTTACAGTAACTTCATTGCAGTGTTAATGTAGGTCTGCTTGTGACACTAATAAAATTAATTAAACTTTAATTCCTCCCCCCATATGGAAATGGAAGATACAAATAAAATCAAATGGATAACAGAAACACCAAGGTGAAGCTCCACCAATCCAGCAGTGAAGAGAAGGGTTTAGTTGGTTAGGAAACCAATCCATGCCTATAACCAGGACATTAATTAATGCCTCTCACCTGTTTGTACTTCATCAGTGGCTTCTTGTCTGAAATCCTTTTAGCTGCCTCTGCAGATTTTACAGTCAATGGCACTCGGTACTTGGCTGCTGGTTTGGTAATTTTCTGCGCTGGTCCTGCGGATCCTGAAACTGGACCTGGTCTTTTTACTACCAAAGTAAAGAAAATTTGTTTAATAATTTTTTTGCCAAATCTAATGTTTTCAATTTCTGTAAGCACTCAATTAGATTTCTCGATGATTCAATATGTATATTGTGAAGCGTCAGTTTCATTCCCTGGTCTGCGCTGGGTTCTTTAAAAATAATTCTCAAGATGTAGACATAGGCAGGGCTACCATTTATTGCCTGTTTTAATTACCCTTGATAAGACACTGGTGGGTTGATCTTAATCAGCACGCAGTAAGAATATCGTTTATATCTGGCCTTGTTTCATTGGGAAGCAATGTGATCAAAATGAAAAAAAGCCATGCACCATTAAGGAAACACCATCTCCCAAAACTTTGAATTCACATTCCAGAACAAAGCAGATTGTGTATTAGAGAATAAAGTCTTACTACCTGGATTTTTTGTCGTGGTTCCCAAGGATGACAATTGCTTGATGGCAATCTCATCACTGGGTTTAATATTCATTGTTTTAAATCGGATGTGCACTAGTGCAATGAAGTCCAATGCAAATTTAAGCTTATTTTAGAAACATAAAAAATAGGTGCAGGAGTAGGCCATTCAGCCCTTCGAGACTGCACCATCATTCAGTATGATTATGGCTGATCGTGCACTTTCAGTATCCCACACCCACTTTCTCTCCATGTCTCTTGACCATAAGACACAGAAGCAGAATTAGACCAAGTGGCTGATAGAGCCTGCTCTGCCATTCAATCATGGCTGGTATTTCTCTCATCACCATTCTTCTGCTTTTTCCCCATAACCTCTCATTTCCTTATCAATCAAGAATCTGTTTCTGTCTTAAAGACACTCAATGACCTGGCCTCCACAGCCTTCTGCGGCAAAGAATTCCACAGATTCACTGCTCTCTGGCTGAAGAAATTCCTCCTCATCTTTATTTTAAAGATTTGTCCCTTTAGCCTGAAGTTGTGCCCTCCGGTTCTAGTTTTCTCTACCAATGGAAACATCCTGTTCATGTTCACTTTTTCCAAACCTTGCACTATCTTGTAAGTTTCAATATGATCCCCCTCATCTTTCTAAACTTCACGAGTACAGTCTCACAGTCCTCAACCATTTCTCATACAACAAGCTCTTCATTGCAGGGGTCATTCTTGTGAGCCTCCTCTGGACTCTTTCCAAGGCCAGCACATCCATCCTTAGATATGGGGCCCAAAATTGCTCATAATATTCCAAATGGGGTCTAGCTAGAGCCTTATACAGTTTCAGAAGTACACCCCTGCTCTTGTATTCTAACTCTCAATATGAATGCTATCATTGCATTTGCTTCCTAACTGCCGAATGAACCTGCACGTTAACCTAAAGACAATCTTAACCTCATTGCATGTTTTCATGGCACGGATAGATAAATTTTTGAATTGTAAAAGAATTAAGGGCTATAGTGAGTGGGCAGGTAAATGGAGCTGAGTCCACAAAAAGATAGCCATGATCTTATTGAACAGCGGAGGAGGCTCAAGGGGCCAGATAGCCCACTACTGCTCCATGTATCTTCTTATGTTCTTACGTTCTTGTTTCCTTGGGGCGCGCTGGTTTCTTCCCACACTCCAAAGATGTGCAGGTTAGATGGATTGGCCATGCTAAATTGCCTCTTAGGTGTCCTGAGATGTGTAGGTAGGATTAGCCATATGACAGGGTGGGGGACAGACCCTGTACGACACTGTCATAGAGTTGATGGAGACATAATGAGCCAAATGGCATCCTTCTGCACTGCAAGGATTCTATGATTCTATAAACTGACTTTTGAAGGTTCAACAAAAAAGTCTTCCCAAACCAGAAGTCAATTTGTGTGCAGTGAAATACCACCCTGGGTGTGCATGGTCACCATTTTTGTAATAAGTCCACGAAGGCAAAGGTCTCGTCACCAAAGGTTCCATTTACAAGAGATACTTCACAACAGAGCGCTCCCTGCACTAAGGGAGAGACTAACACACCTGTTTTAAATAGGGAACATGAGGCCCCCCGATTGAATCCTAATTGATGGCCCAATCAAGGAGTTCTTGTGTTTATTACAAATATGTTATTACAAAAACAGTTACAAATAATTATTCATTCACCTGTTCCTATTTAAACCAGAAATGAACAAGAATTGTGGCTCTGTGCAAATTCAAACTTCAATTGTTTGATTCAAAGCCAGAGTGCTAACCATTACACCACAGAATTGACAGGACTCAATCAGGCCAACCTCATTTGCCCCCTGAAGTTATCACAATTTTGAAAAGTCATTTGCAAAGTGTGAACGTGTCTTACATTTGCAACACAGCCTGCTTGATCCCTTATGGTCACTTATAAGCTAGTGGAAAGTAGAACATACACTTCTGGGGGAGAGAAATTGAGGTTGACTACTGGTGAGAGTATAGCATGCTGAAAACAGGAGTGAATTATATGCTGAGTATGTACAAAAACATGATTTTTTTGGGGTAGGACAGAAAAAAAGTTGGCTTACACACGGTGTTTAACAGTCGATCCTCCAATTTTTTTAAAAAAAAGTGTTTTTGTTTTGAACAGGCAAAGCAGACATTTAGTCTCTTACCTGCTGCATTGGTAATTGGTTTTGAAGCATGATGCGGGGCTGAATGACCAAATTCTTCAATGATCAGCTAATAATGAAAACAAGGGAAAATGAAGAATTACCAAACTGCAAATTATTATTCTTCACAAAGAACAAACGAAATTACAGCACAGGAACAGGCCATTTGGCCCTCCAAGCCTGCCCTGACAATGCTGCCCAACTTAACTAAAACCCCCTACCCTTCCAGGGACCATATTCCTCTATTCCCACCCTATTCATATACTTGTCAAGATGCCCCTTAAAAGTCACTATCGTATTTGCTTCCACTATCTCATCTGGCAGCGAGTTCCAGGCACCCATCATCCTGTGTAAAATAACCTGCCTTGTACATCTCCTTTAAATCTTGCCCCTACACTTTACAGATCGTAAGTACTTCAGATTCCACTAACGTTAGGAACTGTCAACTTGCATCACCTTAACATTCCTTCCCACTCTAATTTTTTCTTTAAACTGGACCTTATTGAGATGTTCACATCTCTCTTATATCACCACATAATTGCACAAACAGTATCGTGAGCATCCTACACTGCACTGTTTTTCCTACTTAATAGTAAAGTCACTGGTAAGCAAGAATTTTTCCAGTAAACAAGTGAGGAACATAGGAACAGGAATGTGGCCACTTAGCCTATCTAGCCTGTTCTGTCAGCCATGATATCATTAGTATGTTTTATAGATTTTTGTGAGCCAGTCTCAGACTTAGTTTTAAGTACCAATTTGAGCTCTCACCCACCATCTGTATTACAAAGTGAACTCAGGGCTGCCCCATTTTACACACTACACCCCCTTGCCAAGAATGCCCCAGGCAGGCAGGGGTATATAGAATGCAGCGATTCGAGTGAACAATTCAAGTATTATTCCTGCTTTTGGAATTTTGTAAGTGGTGCCCAGAGATGAATTTTGATGCAAGGAAAAATATATGACTTAGCTTTTTCTAGCAATTCCAAGTCAAATAAACAAGTAAATGAACTAGCTAGTATTTTTTATTCCAACTTAACAGAATATACGTGCCTCTGTGCTCCTGATCCACACACCATTTTGCATTACCAGGACATGGCATACTGTCAACTGATTACCTTCAGCCACTCACTATCTAGAGATAATTTAAATGAATGGAGTATCTATTGCAATTCTGTAGTCTCCTTTACTGAAGGACTCAAGCTCCAGGGGTCTCCACTATTAAAAACCCATTTTGTGTGACCTTGGGATTGCCATCAGATACCTAGTTAAAACTGAAAAGTTGGCTTCTCTTCACTTGTAAAGTAGAAATAAGCCCTTGTCCTACCATCCAAGAGGTTTGGGGCATTTTGTTATGTTAAAAGGTGCTGTACAAATACAAGTGGCTATAGATGAGGATGATAATTGCATAAACAGTGATCTTTTGACATTTGCATCAGAATTTGTGCATTCAAATTCAGTGCATCAGCAACAGAATTGTCCTTGCTGCATGGGCACCCAAAAACTTTGCTGCACTACCACTATAGCTCCTGCATATTGAATCTCAACATGGAAAGGGTTCCTTCCTGTGTTGTTTGGTGCTTTGCATATACCACTCAGTACAACCTGATATTTTAAAGAAAATACACATTGCACAGTTAGGATCAAAGAGAAAGGAAGCTTTTTGATCCAAGCGCTTTGACCCACTGACATTGTTCATGCATTTATTCAATTTAAAAGAATGAGAACAAAATAATCTGCATTCGCAGAACACCTTTCACAAGCTCAGGAAATGGTTTGCAGGCACTGAAATACTTTTAAAGAGTAGTCACTGTGGTGATGTGGAGAAACATGCCAATCAACTTGCCTGAAGCAAAGATTCAAGATTAGCAAAGAAACAAATGGTCAGATAAACTGAGTTTAGGGAGATAAATATTGGTCAGGATTAGAGAGAACTCTCCGCTCAGGGCAGTCTTAGCCATTTAACACAAAAGTAAAGTACTGCACATCTAAAATTAAAATTGACAGAAAACATGGAAAATCTCACTAAGTATGGCAGCATTTATGAGATGAGGAAAGAGCTGATGTTGTCACCAGATGACCCTTTGTCAAAACTGGACTTGAAATATCAGCTTTCTCTCTCCTCTCGGATGTTGCCACACCTGCTGAAATTTTCCAGCATCTTCTGTCTTGGTTTCAGTTTCCAGCATTCACAGTAATTACCTTTTAAACTAAAACAAGAAGTGTTTCTAGAGGAGCTGCAAATAAAAATAGCATAAGTCTCAACAGCTAAGATACAATTGGGGCCAAGGTTTTCATCTTGAATTGTTCAACTCAACATTGACTCAAACGTGGAAGGTTTAAAATTGCCTAAATCGAAAGATAAAGGTGTTAATTCTCCAGCTTCACTTGGACAATGATACAAACAGGGGACAGAAAGATCAGAATGAGAGTGCAGAGAAAATGAAAAAATAAATAAAACTCAGTTATGCTTATTGATTGAATGCAGAGCCTATTTAATGTGTAATCAAAATAAATCTGCTGACACCACAATAATCTTCAGTACTGCAATGAAGTGTCATCTATGAAGAAGTGCCCAAGACAGACCAAAGCATGAAGCTTCTTTTGACGCAAATGTAGAATGCTGCCATTGAGCAACAGCTGACAGTACATTAAGAACATAAACATTACAATTAGGAGCAGGAGCAACTTAAATATTATTTAACACCAACTTGACTTGTCCTCACTGATCTACAAGTCACAGATGCATCTGTCCATGACAATATTGGTAAGAATGACCACCAGTCTTTGTGGAGAGATTGAGAATATTTTCCAATGTGTTGCAGGACTCTACCACCACGCTAAATGGGACAGATTTCAAACAGATCTGGTAACTCGAAACTGGACATCTACGAGGCGATGTGGACTATATAAAAGCATTTGTAAGCAAGCTACAAAGGACACAGGCATATAACCTCCAGCTGATGCAGAGACTGGAAAAAGAAAATCAGGTTCTTTCCTACACTCAACTGAAAAGAAGATACAAGACCAAGCACTATATCAAGCTGTTCAGTCAGGCCCCGCCTCTTACACAGCAGAAGCAGTTAGAAGACTGCAATGACAGCACCATCAAATCATTTGATCGGCTCTTAAAGCAATCATGCAATCACTGAAATATAAAACAAAACTAAAAACTTTCCTCCCACAGATAATGGGTATCAAAATAAGCAAAATAGTGCGGATGTTGGAATCTGAAATAAGAAAAGAGGATGTTGGAAAAGATCAGCAAGTCTGCCAACATCTATCAGGAGAGAGACAGAGTTAACGTTTCATGTCATAGATTCTTTGTCGAAACTATTAATCTATAAATGTAACACGGCACAATGCAACCATACATCAAAACCAAGCTTGATAAAAACTAGGCCTTGATTGAAAATTATTTTAAAACAATTGGCAGAACAATATCCTACTTACATCAGCTGAAAGCAACTTTTCAATTCTTCTGGCTAGAAATGGCTTCTGCAGTAAAGAGCTGACTGACGGTCTATCCCTTGGATTTCTTTTAAACAATTGTGACATTAAGTTGCGTAGATCATAAGTATAATGAACAGACACTGGTGGGTAAGATCCACGGATGATCTTTAGCACTAAGTTTTTCATGTTGCCAGCTTCAAACTGCAACAAAAGAAGAAGGGCGGTGAATAAGTAAATTAATAATTACAAGAAAGTGTATTAATTTATGTGGCTAGCCTAATTTAATCTGCATTAAAGGAAAGAAAAACAAATGCACAGACATAAGTGGCAGTGTTTGCAAAACCCACTCAAAACATAGTTTAACTATGCTTAGAATGCATAGGAATACCAAGAAAACAAAGTGCAGGTTTTACGAAAGAGATTCTAAAATATTATATCCCAGGACATAGACTTGAGCAATGGCTGGGGTAATGGATTTGGAACATAGAACATAGCGTAGTACAGGCCCTTCAGCCCTCAATGTTGCGCCAACCAATGGAACCAATCTTATGACCCTCCAACCTAAACTATTCCAATGCTATCCATATGCCTATCCACTGACCATTTGAACGCCCTTAAACTTGGCGAGTCCACAACTGCTGCAGGCAGGATATTCCACGCCCTTACTACCCTCTGAGTAAAGAGCCCACCTCAAGCATCCGTCCTATAACTACCACCCCTTAATTTAAAGCTACTTCCCCTCATGTTAGCCATCTCCATCTGAGGAAAAAGGCTCTCACTGTCCACCCTATCTAACTCTTTGATCATCTTCTATGTCTAATTAAGTCACCTTTTAGCCACGTTCTCTCTAATGAAAATAACCTCAAGTCCCTCAGCCTTTCCTTAGAAGACCTACCCACCATACCAGGCAACATCCTGGTAAATCTCTTCTGCACCCTTTCCAATGCCTCCACATCTTATAATATGATGACCAAAACTGTACGCAATAAACACAAGAACATCCCAATCATAGAAATTATACATCATTGTTCAGGAGGAAGATACCAAGGATGGAAAACTAAAGCTCAAGATACTTTCCACCAGAGCAGAAAAGATTAAAGATAAAGACTTTTTAAACATTAGGGATTTTTTTTTAAAAACAGTCAATAAGGCAAAGCTATTTTCTCCAGCTGGAGTGTCTATAACTGAGGCAGCATTGATATGACGTGCAGAAGGAAGCCATTTCGTTCATCATGTCTACAATGGCTCTCCAAACAAGCATCATGACTTAGTGCCATTTCACTGTACCCCTACACTTCTGCTCAAGTAACTATGCAATGCCCTCCTGAATGCCTTGACCGAGTCTGCCTCCAACACAAAAGTCTGAGATCATATACCAATTGACTCAAAAACAGATTCTTCCCTGCTGCTACCAGACTTTTGAATGGATTTATCTTGCATTAAGTTGATCTTTCTCTACACCCTAGCTATGAACGTAATATTATGTTCTACACTCTCTCCTTTTCTCTATGAATGATATGCTTTGTCTGTACAGTGCACAAGAAACAGTACTTTTCATTGTATACTAATACATGTGACAACAATAAATCAAATCAAGGCAGAGCATTCCAGACCAGAAGAACTTCTGCAAGAGCCTTTCTTCTCACATTATACTTGCTTCTTTCGCAAATCACTTCCAATCTTTATCCTTTTACAAGCAGGAACAATTTCTCCCTATCTTCTCTGTCCAGCCCATTCATGATTTTGAATATCTCTATCAAATCTCCTTCCTGCCTTCTTCTCTCCAAGGAAAACAGCTCCAGCTTCTGTAATCTATCACGATAACCAAAGTTTCTCATCCCTGGTACCATTCTTGTAAACCTCTCCTATATGCTGACCAATGAATTCACATTCTTCCTATAGGATGGTGCCCAGAACTGTACACAATATTCCAACTGAGGGCAAACTGGCATTGCATACAAGTTCAGCATAATCTCCTTACTCTTGTATTCTATATCCCTTTCAATATAGCCAAGGATATGATATGCTTTATTAAGTGCTCTCTCCAACTGTTCTACCACCTTTAATAACTTTATGCACATCTGCACTTGCACCACTTTAAGAATTTTATCTCTGACATGTATTGTCTATCCATGTTCTTATCAAAATGCATTACCTCACACTTCTCTGCATTCAGCACCATCTATTTGCCCACTCCATCAACTTGTCCTTTTGAAATTCTACACTGTCCTTTTCACAGTTTACAGCACTTTCAAATTTTATGTCATCCACAAACTTTGAAATTGTCCCATGCACACAAGATCATACATCAGGGAAAACAAGGATCTCAATTCCAAACCCAGGGGCAACACCACTACAAACTTTCCTCCCGCCCATAAAATATCCATTGACCGTTAGTCTCTGCTCTCTACAATTCATTCGATTTTGTATCCACATTGCTACTGTTCTTTTCATTCCATGAGCTAGAACTTTTCTCACAAATTTGTTGTGTGGCACTGTACCAAATGCCTTCTGAAAGTCAAGTACACCAGATCAACTGCATTACCCCCACTTCTTCAGAAAAACTCTTCCAAGTTAGTTAAACATAATTTCCCTTTTATAATTCTATGCCATCTCTCCACATTCGACGTACATTTTCCCATGCGATTACTAATTCCAGCCCAACTGCTGTTCAATTGACTGATCTGTAATCGCTGGAGCTATCCTTATATTTTTTGAACAAAGGCATAACATTTGTAATTTTCCATTCCTCTGGCACATCAAGTCTAGAGAAGGCTGGAAGATTATGGACAATGAGCTCTGCAATTTCCATTCTCCCTTCCTTTGATGCATCTCATCCAGTCTTGGTACTTTGGCAATTTTAAGCATCAACAGTCTATTCAACATTGTAACAATTTTGAACCCTTACAAGAGACAGTATTGCACTTGGAGAGACATTGGTTTACTAGGGGGATATTGGAGCACGAGATGTTTTGTCAGACTTGCAAGGAAAGTAGTAACCTTTGCATCTTTCAAGATCAGAGTGGATCAATATTTAAGATAGAATGTATCATAGCATCCTACAGTGCAGAAAGAGGCCATTCGGCCCATCAAGCCTGCACCAACACAATGCAACCCAGGCCACCCCATTTATTTATCTTAGCTAACCCCCCTGACACTAAGGGGCAATTTAGCACGACTAATCCACCTAACTTGGTGGGTTTGGAAGTAGGGGTAGGTGGTGAGATCAGCAAATTTGCTGATGACACCAAGATGCTTGGATTGGCGGGTACAGAAGAGCAGTGTCAGGCAATACAACATGACATAGACAGGTTGGTAGACTGGGCAGATAGATGGCAAATGGAATTTAATCCGGATAAATGCGAGGTGATGCATTTTTGCCGGAAAAATGTAGAAGAGAGTTATAGGATAAAAGGTAAAACTATACGGAGCATAGAGACGCAGAGAGACTTGGGGGTGCAGGTTCACAAGTCTCTGAAGGTGTTCTCACAGGTGGAGAAGGTGATAAGGAAGGCTATAGTATGTTAGCTTTCATAGAAAAGGGTATAGAATACAAGAGTAGGAGTTTGATGTTGCAGTTGTATAGAACTTTGGTTAGGCCTCACTTGGAATACTGCGTCCAGTTCTGGTCGCCGTACTATCGGAAGGACGTGGAGTTCTTGGAGAGAGTTCAGAGGAGGTTTACCAGGATGCTGCCTGGTATGGAAGGACTGTCCTATGAGGAACGATTAGATAGACTGGGGTTGTTTTCCCTTGAAAGACGTCGGCTTAGAGTGGATCTCATAGAGGTGTATAAGATTATAAGGGGTATAGATAGAGTAAATGGAGGTAAACTTTTCCCACCTTTAGAAATGGATAGGACGAGGGGTCATGGCCATAGGGTGAGGGGGGCTATGTATAGGACGAATATTAGAGGGCAGTTTTTCACACAAAGGGTAGTGGGGTGTGGAATGCACTGCCGAGTAAGGTGGTGGGAGCAGGCACGCTGGGGCTGTTTAAGGGTCTCTTGGACAGCCGCATGAGCGGTATGCAGATAGAGGGATATATTAGGACTGTTTAACTACGGCTTTTTTCCACAGTTAATTCGGTCCATAATTTGAGCATGCATTCGGCAGGTGGTGCGGGTACAGCTCTTGGATGTTGATTCATGGGTTGCCTGGTACCTCATGTCGTAAATGAGTGCTTTATGTGTACCATCTGAAGGGCACCATGACAGCTCAGAGACTATCGATGTGGCTGTGCAGACACTTGGAATTGGGCCGGTGTCTGCGGGAGTTTGCGCGTTCTCCCCGTGGTTGCGTGGGTTTTCTCCGGGCGCTCCGGTTTCCTCCCACAACCCAAAAATTTGTTCTTAGGCTGATTGGGAATCAAATTGTCCCTATGGTGAAAATTTTCCATATTAGGAATTATATATATATTATTATATAGGAATATTAAAATAGGATAATGTATTTGCTACTATATAGTATGACGGCGGCGCGGGCTCGTTGGGCCGAAGGGTCTGTTTCCCATGCTGTGTTGCTTAAATAAAAAAAAATAAAAAAAAAACTTGTACATCTTTACTCTGTGGGAGGAAACTGGAGCGCCTGAGGAAAACTCATGCAGACACAGGGAGAATGTGCAAACTCTGTACAGACAGTGACCCAAGCTGGCATTTGAACCTGGAACCCTGTACTGTGGGTCAGCAGTGCTAACTACTGTGTCACTGTACTGCCTTACGCATAGCTGAGGAGAGAAAATAGGGCAGCAGCATGAAGCTAATTCAACTGCACAAAGAAGAATGGCTGAGCAATAGCGATGGGAGATTGACTAGGGGAACAGATTGGCATTTCTGCAACTGCAAAAGTGAATCCAAGATGAAATGTTGCCTCACTGGTGCCAGAGTCAGGAGTGACACTGAACAGCTGCAGAGTACACAGAGCTAACTGCCAGCAAGCATTGTCCACCTTGGTGCCAACAACATAGGCACACAGATACATGTGATCTCACAGTCAGAATTTAAGAAGCTGCATAGGATATGAGCAAGCAGGACGCCAAAAAGTAGTGCCCCTCAGTTAGTCCCAGTATCATGTACCAGAAATAGAAGGATAAAGCAGATTAGCACGTGGCTAGAAAACCAGGGGGAAGGGTTTTAGATTCCTGGGGCCAACTCAGAATGAGACAGTTTCACTACAGGCAAGACAGGTGGAGGAACTAAGGCAATATTAGAGAGCAATAACAGGGTAAGTAGAACATTGGGAGAGAGAGATAACATTAGAGCAGAAAATAGATTGGTTCAGAGGAAGAAGGTAAAATAATAAAGTCTAAATTAGGCTTATTGTGCACATACACGAAGCATGGTAATAAGATTGTTGAGTTGCAGGGTCAGATAGCCAAGGGGAATTATCTTACTGATACAACAGAGATTTGGCTCGAAGGAGGGCAGGGCTGGCTGTTAAATATTCCTGGATACAAAGGTGCTCAGGAAAGATAGGGTGGCATTATTCACACTTTCTCCTCTAACATGATAAAACACCACTGAATTGTAATATTCTGGAGCAGTCTTTTCGAGATGAATTTGGCAACTCTGCAGTCACTCTGGCAGTTTAATTAAAATAATGAGGTTAGTGTTGCTGACTTGCACTCTTTCAGAGAAAAACAACTGCCAACGCATAACACATTTTAGCTACAAACTTAAAATCAGAGATTGAGAATAGAATTGCATCCTTCATTCTCAATACGAGTTGAGAATTCAAACTTCAGTACCCGCAGACACTGTGACACCCAATCTATTGTCACAGCACCTTCAAAATATTCTGAATAATCAACAAAGCAAAAGTCACCACTGCAAAGCTAAATGGAATTGAAAAAGAGTACAAGAGAATACAATAAAGAAAATTCCCCAACCCCTCCACACCCCATAGAGTATTGATTAAAATTAAACTACTTACTGCATGTTTGAGGGTGCACATCTCATACAGGACACAGCCCAAAGCCCAAATATCACTAAACAAATAAATTAAAAACAATCATTAATAATCTGCTTCTACTGATAAGCATTTACAGAGAAAGGATGCTTTTTTAAAAAATCTACGTTATCTTATTGCCTAGCAAATGATTAAGAAGATTAAATATTTAGGTGTACCTTTTGTTGTTGTATGGCTTATTTTCACATATTTCTGGGGACAGGTAGTATGGTGTACCTATGCAGGTCCGTGCCAACTCTACAGTACTAGTAAGAAAATAAATTTACCCGGTCATTAGATAATATGTTTGCATGTTATTTGAAAAGCATTAACTCATTTAAAAATGAACATAAACATTTTCATACCAAGTCATGTGGTTACAGATTTATAGTCAAGTTCATTTCTGCTGTAAATGATGGCCCACAACGTCCTACAGATACACAGTTTTAAGCAGTTTGATCTGTTCTGAATGTATCCTTTTAACATGGCAATTGTGTCAGACAAAATGATGGATGGTATCCTCAGGTGTCAAGACAGAGTGCCATTTTTATTTGTACACAAAACTATATTCAACCATAAACTGTAACCTCATGACCAAACACATCCCATACTCTACCATTGCTAATAAGCCAAGGGATCAACCTTGGTTCAATGAGGAATGCAGAAAAGCATGCCAGGAGCGAGTAGGAGATATACCTAAAAATAAGATGCCAACTTGATGAAGCTACACACAAGACTATATGCATGCTGAAATAGCTGAAGCAGCAAGAGATCCCAAACCTAATGGATCAGGTCAAAGTTCTGCAGTCCTGCCACATTCAGTCACAATTGGTGGTGAACAATTAAACCAACAGAGGCGGCAATCTACAAATATCCACATCCTGAACACAGAAAATATCAATTGATGAACAAACCAAATCCCAGAGGGAAACCTGACTTAGAGGCTATATATCCATTTTTGTCATTGAGCTTTACAGCACAGAAAGAGGCCCTTCAGCCCATTATGCCTGCGCTGGCTATCAAGCACTTATCTGTACTGAAAATGAGAAGTACTAATCTCAACAGCAGATAGACCAATAAGACTTATAATTTAAAAATTAAAAGTGAAAGATCAATTACCAAGAAAACTTAAGTGCACAAGATTTTCAATGATTAACTATAAAAGTACAGTAATGTTACCCAAGACAAACAACTCTGGCTTTAATAAATGTATACTGCACGGCCTCTCAAATGCTCTTCCACTTTGCTTGTGGAAGTCTAAGGCTTCAGGATTATAAAATCTTTACAGTGCAGAAGGAGGCCATTCTGCCTGCACCAACAATTCTAACCAGAATCTACCCTGTAACTCCCCCACATTTACCCTACTAATCTCACTGACGCTAAGGGGCAATTTAGCATGGCTAATCCACTTAACCACACATCTTTGAAGAAAACTGCTTTTTGCAGCCTCAGCCTGGCCTGGTTTGACTGAATGGCCTATTCAAACTTCCCTTCTCCCAGCCCAGAGCTGTTTCCGGCAGATCTTCATCAGACAGCCAAAACACAAGTTCTCCACAATAACTCCGAATCTCACATTCCCTTCTTCTTACCAGTCTTTAAACTCAAATCCTTCCGAATAGAAGGAACATGAAATATTTTATATTTTTTTTCTTAGTTTATTTATTAGAGTCACAATTAGACTTAAATTAACACAGCAATTACTGTAAAAATCTCCTAGTGACTATACTAGCACTTGTTCGGGTATACTGAAGGAGAATTTAGCATGGCCAATGCATTTAGCCAACATGTCTTTTGCACTGACAGGAAGCCAGAGCACTTGGATAAACCCCACACAGACATGGAGAGAACATGCAAACTTTGCATATTTGGTGATCCAAGCCAGAAACCAAACCGGGTCCCTAAGGATGTGAGGCAACAGTGCCACTGTGAATAAAATGTAATATACACTCTTCTGTTTACCCATGAAACTTCTAGATGATGAAACAGGTTACTTGTCACCTGATTTCCCTTTGATTATCAAACTCTCAGCTTACCTAAAAATGCAAATTTTTGATCCAACCGATTTACTTATACCTCAAGCCCACCATAATATCTCATTGCAAATGCATAAGCCTAACATCTCTATATTTTCATCACATACATACAATATTCCTCAAACCCTGTCCATTAGTCTATTCTTGATCAGCAAAGATGGATGATGTTCTCAAGCCAGCAAGAACCTGCTCATTGATGCTCAGTTTGGATTCAGTCACGGCTACTTGGCTCCTGGCCACATTGCCTAAAAATGGACAAAAAAAGCAGAAACCACTGACCAGAACGAGACAAAGCATATAAATACTGTAGCTTCAAGAGCAGGTCAGAGGCTGGGAATCCTGCGACAAGTAGCTCATCTCTTGACTCTCCAATGCTTGACTACCAACTACAAGGCACAAGTCAGGAAATGAGATGAAATATTCTCCATTTTCCTGGGTGCTCAAACAACACTCAAGAAGCTTGACAGCATTCAGGACAAAGCAACCCATTTGACTGGCACTCCATCCACCACCATAAACATTCATTACATCCACTACTGACGCATAGTGACAGCATTATATACCACCTGTATGATGCACTGTAGTAACTCACCAAATTTCTTTCAATAATGTCTCCTAAACCTGCGATCGCTACTACCTAGAAGGACAAGTTCAGTAAATGCATGAGAAGATCACCAATGGAGCAAGCAACACACCATCCTGACTGGGAAACATACCACCAATCCTTCACTGTCACTGAGTCAAAAAACCAGCCTGAACAGCAATGTTTGTATATCATACCGGATAAACAGCAGCAGTTCAAGGTAGTGGTTAAGGGCAATTGAGGATGGGCAACAAATGCTAGCCTTGCCAGCAACACCCATATCCCATGAAAGAAAAGACAATTCAGTACACATTAAAAACTGTGAAGGTCAAAAAGGAGACAACGAACGCAAAGCAAATTTCTATTTTGGCAGTTTGAACACTACCTGTTAAGTACCCTGGCTATTCCAAAATCTCCCAGTTGAACTGTTCCATCTTTGGTTAGAAAGATATTCTAGATTAGAAAAGGAAAAAAAAGTGTTAAAGGCGCATTATTACTTAAAACATGCATGAGTAGAAATATCTTTCTAATATTTCGGGGCAGGAAAGTGCATGAAATTTAGTGGTTTAATGGTTATTGAACGACCACTTTCTGTGTCTAAGCTCTTAAGTGTCATGCATTCCCTTCTTCCAATATCCCCGTCAGGATTCATGATGCACTCTCTTACTTTTAACACTTTTGCACTATGGATCCTAAGGATGTCTGGAGGTATTTTTGACTATGTGGCATGCGTGGTAACATACCAGTGAATCTCATCCTGGCATGCAATACTAAGGATGCATCAGAGATGCCATCTCTCAAGTAAGAGGTTTAACTAGCCTGTTTAAGTGGATATAAAAGATCCTGTGGGGTTATTCAAGGTATGTTTCCTGATATTATCACTGAACCAGCATGAACAAACAAATTACCTGTGCATTTACGTTGTAGCTGTTTCAGAGACAATGTTTTGTGCAAATCCACTGTTGTGTTTCCCATCACGACAACAGAGTACACTTTTGGTCATAAAGCTCTTTGATTTGACCAGAGATCACCAAGGACACAACACTGACCTAAATCTTTCTTCCCTACACGATTAGTCATAATGTTTAGAAAGTTGTTTCTGGCTGGGTTATTGTCAGAACCTGAAAAGGTACCATATCTTTCCCCTTGCCTTGCAGTACATCATCTTCACCTTTGCACGGCACTGTTTTTTTAATTTTATATTTGGGGGAGAAATTTACAAGAAGGCTCACATTTAAAAGAAAGCAGACAGAGGAGCACCAAATCCAAAAATCAAGACAGTGAAGTCAACCAATTCAAAAAAGTTAGGAGAGGCCAGAAATACTGGAGCTTATACCTATCTGAACGCTCACTGGATATGACAGACAACTTAATGTTGTACAAGCAGGAGTGTAAATCCACATAAGAGAAATCCATTTTGAAGATTTTATTTAAAAAAATACTAAAATTAAATAGCTTTAATCCAAGGATATCACAACAGCAGATACAATTGCAATTTAGTCATGGCACAATCAACTTGGGCCTTCCAAATGCCTGGATCTACCTCAGTTCACCTGCTACCACAATAGGTCCACAGCAGATGCCATCTCCCTGGCCCTGCCCTCAACCCTGGAACACCTAGATAACAAAGGCACCTATTTTTCCTATGAGACACATCTCTAAACTCCGTAGTCTGAGCCTTGGATCTTCCCTCTGCAATTGGATCCCAGACTTCCTAACCTATAGACCGCAATTAGCAAGGATAGGCAACAATACCTGCTACACAATTACCCTCAACATCGGTTCCCCCGTGGCAGAATCCTCAGCCTCCTACTATACTCCTTATAGACCTATGACTGTGTGGCCAAATTCCCCTCCTGCTTGATTTTCAAGTTTGCTGATGACACCGCCATAGTGGGTCGGAGCTCAGACAACGATGAGACGGAATACAGGAAAGAGAGAGAATCTGGTGCGCCAATAATCTCTCCCTCAGTGTCAACAAAACGAAGGAGATGGTCATCAACTTCAGGAAGTGTAGTGGAGAACATGCCCCTGTCTACATCAACAAAGTAGAAATGCTCAAGGTTTTTAGGTGTGCAGATCAACAACAACTTGAGCTGGCTCCCCCTCCCATGCCAAAACTATAGTTAAGAAAGCCCATCAACACTTTTACTTTGTCAGAAGAGTAAGGAAACTTGGCACATCTGCTATGACTCTCATCAACATTTACAGATGCACCACTGAAAGCATTCTTTCCAGTTATATTGTAGTTTGGTATGACTCCTGCTCTGTCCAAGACAGCAAGAAACTACAAAGAGTCGTGAATGAAGCGCAGTCCATTACTCAAACCAATTCCCCATCCATTGACTCTGATTACACTTCCTGCTGCCTCAGAAAAGCAGCCAGCATAATGAAGAATTCCACACACCCCGGACATACTCTATTCCACCTTTTTTCTTTGAAAAAGAGTTACAAAAGTCTGAGGATACATACTACCCAACTCAAAAAAGCATTTAGATAGTTACATGGATAAGATGGATATAGAGGGATATGGGCCAAATGCAGGCCATTGGGACTAGCTTAGAGGTTTAAAAAAAAAGGGCAACATGGACAAGTTGGGCTGAAGAGCCTGTTTCCATGCTGTAAACTTGTATGACTCTAAGAACAGTTTCTTCCCTATCATCAGACCTTTGAATGGACTTACCTCGCATTAAGTTATTTTTCTCAACACACTAGCTATGACTGAAACACCACATTCTGACTCTCTCCTTTTCTTCTTGATGAACGGCATGCTGTGTTTATACAGCATGCAAGAAGCAATACTTTTCATTGCACACTAATACATGTGACAATATTCAATCAAAATTTCCCTTTCCCAGTACATTAATAAAAACATACAATCTATTCAGTCATCAAAAGATCATTAACCACATTTCTGAAAATATTTCCTTAATTCAATAGATACACAACTTAATATACAGCTTACCTGTGACTTTATATCCCTGTGGAGAATCTTTCGATCATGGACATGTTTTAGGGCTAAGCAAATTTGCACAAACCAATCCAGGATCTACCAACATAAAAAACTATTAACTACACAAGTAAAATCTGTGCTAAACAACAAGATCACACATTTGCACTCAAAAGATTACAATAATAAACAGACCTATTGTTCATTCATACATTGTTACAGAACTCACCATGAGTAACGGTATAATTTACTCCCACATTTAACAATTCTAACCAAATCTTGCAAAACAGAAATAGCAGGCATCCCCCACAGTTTATTTTAAACACAGGAGTGGAGAAAGAATATACAATTTACCAAGATCCTTCGTTAAAAAGGACATGTTTAAATTTGACTAGATTACACTCAAAGGTTCCTGAGATATTTATCCACACCTTTTCCAAAACGTTTCTAAACCCATGCCCTTAGCCCACTCTACATAAGAATATAGAGAATGTACAAAAAGAGTTACTGAGGTACCAAATGAATGGATAAAATTGTGAAAACTATTTCAAACCAAAGCAAATGTGAGGTCATCCATTTTGGATATAAAATGGATACTTTTGAAATGGTGAAAAGCTACAAACATTGGTGATCCAAAGAGTCATTAGCCTGTACTATCATCATGAACAGGCATGGCAAATAATCAAAAAGGCTCATGAAATGTTGATAGTTATATCTAGAGGATATGAAGACAAGGTTAGAAGTCATGTGTCAATTATACTGCACCTTGACCAGACTGTACTGATTACAGTGGGCAGCTCTGGGAACCACACCTTAGGAAGCATATGAGAATAGGAGGAAGTGCAGAGTAGATTTATCAGAATAATACCTAGGCTCCAATAATTACCGGAAATCATAACATACCAAAGTTAACTTTTGAAGACTGGAAAATTCTTTCAAAAAAATTGCCAGGTATAAAAATATGAATAACTAGTATTAGGCCGTCACCATTTTGAAATTGGGAAAAAAAACACCAATTAAAATTAAACCAGCAACGTGATCATTGAATTAATTAATTCTACAAGAATACTGCAATAAAACGTTAACTTTATCATCTATTACTGTGAGAAGTCTCACAACACCAGGTTAGAATCCAACAGGTTTATTTGGTATTATGAGCTTTTGGAGCGCTGTCCCTTCATTAGATGAGTGGAGAGTTAGATTCACAAACAGGGCACGTATAGACGTAAGACTCAACTGCAAGTCCAATTGAGGTGATCTATATATGCCCCATTCGTGAAGCCAACTCTCTACTCACCTGATGAAGGAGCAGCGCTCCTAAAGCTCACGATACTAAATAAACTTGTTGGACTTTAATCTGGTATTGTGGGACTTCTTACTGTGCTTCCCCCAGTCCAACACCTGCATTTCCACATTATGGTTATCATCTATGGAGTTGGATGATCAGCCATGATCATAACGAATCGCGGAGCACGTTTGAAGGGTCGAATGGCCTACTCCTGCTTCTATTTTCTACATTTTATGTTTATCACGAACTTTAATTTTGTTTCATCAACCAAGCAGGCTAGTACCACCGAGAATCCTGTCTTCATTAGAACAGTTTTTGAACCATTCCACTCCATAGTCCGGTTGCCAGAGCATTTCAAAGTTTATTAGCAACATGGATGAAATGCCTATGAAGTTTCATAAACACTTGTGATTTTGCACTGCAACAAAGAAATTGCTGAAAATTGGTCATTTGGGCAGAACTTTTTTGGTGGTCTCTGAGTGATTTTGGTCTTCATCTATAATGTTGACTTTTTCATTCCATAAAATGGTCACACCAACTCGCTGCAGCAGAGGCTCAATTTAACTGACTTAAGTGCACATACACCGCTGCATTTTAAGTGATGTAGTCATTCTGATGATTTTCTCGGACCCACTGTGATACATGCTTCTCCAGCTAAGTCCAGTTGCTCGTTCCTATCATGTATTCGACCTTGGGACATCTTTTTCAAGGCAGGTTCCTCCTCCTTCCATGCTTGTACCAGTTTTTCCACTAACATCGCTGCAGTGAGGGAATTCAGTTATTTGACAAGTTAGCAAACTTTACAATTTTTAAGCTTGAAACTAGCTTCATACTGCATTCTTTTTGCTCGAGGGAACTTACTTCTGTTCATCATTCACCACCCATCTTCTCCCATGTGGCCACGTCTTCAACTCCCATGCCTTTTTGTTACATAGCCTACATTCCTGGCTTCATCATATGTACTGACTTAAAAAGGTGATTAAAACATACTTTAGAGTTGAAACGTTTGAGGTGGACTTCTACTGCAAATGCAGTATTCTTGGCATAAAAGGCGGGGGAAAAAAAACTTGTATATTTAGTGTTGCACTATATACCAGGCCACTTGTAATTTTTGATAGATAGAAATTTCGAAAATCAGAGGAGGCGGCGTCCATCCGGCCTTGCTCCACCATTCATCACGATCATGGCTGATCATCCAACTCAACAGCCTATTTCTGTCCTCCCCCAGTAATCTCTGATCCCATTTGCCCAAGTTCTACATCCAGTCACTTCTTGAATACATTCAATATTTTAGCGATGTTACGAGGAATTATGCAAACTAGGGTTGAGTCTCTGGAATTTAAATGGTTAAAGGGTAATTTGATTTTAAGCTATCAACAAAAGCAGAACAGATAAAGTAGGAGCACGAGTCGGACTTTTGGCCTCTCGGGCCTGTTCTGCCAACTGCTTGTTCTGCATGGCTGATTTTCTATCTCAACATCATGTTCCCCACAATATCCTCAAATCTTTGCTATTGCTGCTTTGAACATACTCAATGACTGAGCTTCCACAGCCTTTTGGAGTACAGGAATACAAAGATTTCACATCCTTTGACTGAAGAAATTACTCCTCATCTTAGTCTTAGATGGCTGGTCCTTATTCAGAGCATCCTCTGGTTCAGCAATTCACAACTAGGGGAAACCCTGTTGAGCCCTGTTAAAATTTTGTACACTTCAATGAGGTCACCTCCTTCTTCTGAACTCTAGAGAATACAGGACCAGTTTCCTCAATCTATACTTAAAGAACAATCCTGACATTCAGGGGATTCATCTGGTGAGCCTTTGTTTCATTCGCTTTCTGGTAAGAAGACCTCTCAGTAAGAAGACCAAAACTGTATATAATATCCCAGGTGTGGTTTTACCAAGGTTCCATACAACCGCAACAAGATTCTCTAATTTCTGGATTCAAGTTGGCCTTTATTATAAGAGAATTTATAACAAGAATACTGAGGTCCCTTTAGACATCAGCACTTCCTAGTCTCTCTCCAGTTAAGAAATACTCTGCATTTCTGCTTTGCAGACAAAGTGAATAACTTCACATGCATTCACATTTATATTCAAGTTGTCACACTCTTGCCTATTCACTTAGCCCATCTAAATCTGCTTGAAGCCTCTTTGTATTCACCTCACATTCTCACCAAACTAATGGTCATCACAAAATTTAGAAATATTACAATTGATCCTGCATCCAAAACATTGGTAATGATTGTGAATATCTGGGGCCCAAACCCTTGTGCTAACCTACTGGTCACAACTCATCAACCTGGGAATGATCCATGCATTGTTACTATCTATTTTCTGTCCATTGAATTGGTAGAAACTAGGGGAAATTTAACATTAAGGAACTTATTGAAAAAAAAACTACAGCAAGCCCTTGCAGTAATGAAATTAAGAAATATTTTCACATGCAAAGGTTGGTAGATGTTTGAAAATCTTCCTCAAATGACAATTAACGCTAGATTAATTACAAATTTTATATTTGAAATAAATAAAATCTATCTGAAGATACGAAGTCACAATGGGAAAAGATGAGTATGTGAAGTTGGGTCACAGATCAGTCAGTGTCTCACTGAATGATTAAACAGGCTCCAGGTCTAAAAAGACTACTCTTGCTCCCATATCTCTGTGAACAATCAAAGGTTTTGAGATATTGCTCCATAACTTTAAGTGACAATGTTTTAGATACAAATTGTAGTTCAGTTTATAATATGCACAACTGACCCATAAAACCAGATGAACCCAAATTTGGTTTCCAATCTGTACTGAGTAGAGGTATTAATAAAGGCAACAACCTTTGAAGCATAGATAAGGTAGATAGTCAGGGGCATTTTCCTCCAGGGTGAAAGTGTCAATTACAAGGGAGCATGAGTTCAAAGCGAGACAGGAAAAGCTTTAGAGAGATGCACAGGGAAAGTTTTTCCACGCAGAGCGTGGTGGATGTTTAGAATGTGCTGTTAGAGAAGGTGATGGAAGCAGGCATATTTGCAACATTTAAGAGTCATCTGGATGGGTACATGAATAGGGAGGGAATAGAGAGATATGGACCAAGGAAGAGCAGAAGTTTTTTTTAAGTCAGGGTATCGTGATCAGCAGAGGCTTGGAGGATCAAAGGGCCTATTCCTGAGCTCTACATTGTTCCTGTTCTTTAATACAAGTGCTTCACAGATAGGCACAAGAAAAATTTAGAAAGTTCTAGAAGATGCTTATAAAATTTGGGTATATCTACACCCCGTGGACTGCAGCAATTCAAAGAAAAGTGGCCCATGGCACTTGAGGATGTGCAATACCTCGTCCAATGAAATAGGACAAAATTCAAATAGTCATGGAACAGTGCATGGATAGCCCCACTGGGCTGAGTAGCAGAATAAAGAAGACAGTGATGAGTCATGCTGAACATTGCTGAGGAGTCCAGGAAAGAAAACACAATGTCAGAACTGAGGCACCATAATTGGCCTCAGTATCCTAAAGCAGTGGAGAGAAAACTGGCCAGATGCCAGTTCTTTATCAGAATCAAGAGTTCCTTGTTGAAAGTGTACTTGCATTAAATGAGGATACTGTATGACTCATTTGTGAGACCTCAAATATTGAATTACTCAACCAACATTGACCATCAAGAACCACGCATCAATAATGGTTAGTTCGAAAGGTTATAATCCTTCATTTAATGTTCTTTGTATCCCAACCAAAATTCAACACCTTTAGGAAGAATAGAAAGAGATTGACAACAAATAAATTTACACAAGGGATCCATGATAGCAACCAGCCAAAATGTTTCCTAACAGGCATTGTACAGCTTTCATAGAACGATACAACATGGAAAGCCATTTAGCCCATTGTACCAAAGCCAACTCTTTGAAAGAGCTATCCAGTTAATATAATTCATCTGTTCTTTCTGGCAAGTTGAAACTCTTAAGCTTGGCAGAAAGTGGGAAGAGGGAAAACTAAATACACATTTCACCTGGGTTGTCTCATCTTCAAATCAGCGCTCAGTGATTTTGAACATATGAACTCAACTGGAAAGAAACTTACTGTTCACTGGATATGTTCATTGTGCTAAAGGAGTTTTTAAAAATATTTATTCATTCTCAGGATATGGGTGTGCTAGCTATACAGCATTAACAAACAGTCATTGCCCTTGAGAAGATGGTGGTGAGCTGTCTTCGTGAACTACTGTAGTTCGCAATGTGTAGTTACACATCATATACACTGGGTGATTTTGACCCAGTGACAGTGAGATAACAGTGATATATTTCCAAATCAGAGTAGTGTGTAGCTTAGAACACAGTCCATGCAATATTTCTTCTCAATTGGTTTTCACACTGTTCACTTTCAGTCCATTAACAGTTTATCATTTAATTAAAATTTAAAAAGTTTATTAGTCACAAGTAAGGCTTTCAGCAACACTGCAATGATGTCACTGTGAAATTCCTCTGGTTGACACAGTTTGGCACTTGCTCAGATGAAGAAAAAGACAGCACATGTTTCAGACAGTGGGAGGAAACCCACGCAGACAAAGGAAGAACATGCAAACTCCACAGAGACTGAGACCGAAGCCAGGAATTGAACCCGGGTCCCTGGCGCTGTGAAGCAGCAATGCTAACCACTGTGCTAGCATGTCACCCCATTTCCTGGTTTCTGTACATGAATTCTTGATTTGATTTATTATTGTCACAAGTATTGGCATACAGTGAGAAATATTGTTTCTTGTCCACTAGACAGGCAAAGCATTTCTTAACTATAGCGCCAGCACGGAGGGACCAGAACAGACTGCTGGTGATCTGGATACCTAAGAACTTGAAGCTCTCGACCACTTCTACATTTCTACTTCATCGCCATTGATATTGACAAGAGTATGTCCTCCATTACGCTCCTGAGGTCATTGCTTATCTCCTTCGTTTTGTAAATATTGAGGAAAAGATTATTGTTATTGCACCAGTTCTCCGGGTTCTCTATAACTTTCCAGTATTCTGTCTTGCCACTGTTTGAGATCTGACCCACTACAATGGTATCATCAGCGAACTTGAAAATAGAGTTGCAGTGGAAGTTGGCCACACATTCGAGGGTGTATAAGAAGTATAATAGGGGGCTTAAAACACAGCATTGTGGGGCACCGGTGTTGAGGATGATCATGCAGTATTGTTGTCTATCCTTACTGATTGTGGTCTGTGGGTTAGGAAGTCTAGGATCCAGTCGCAGAGGGAAAAGCCAGGGCCCAGACCACACAGTTTGGAAATGAGTTTCATAGGAATAATGGTGCTGAAGGCTGAGCTATAGTCAATAAATAGGAGTTTGACACGGGTGTCTCTGTCATCTAGGTGTTCCAGGTTGAGTGGAGTGCAGGGAAATGGTGTCTGCTGTAGACCTATTGCTATAGGTGTACTGTAGTGAATCTAGGCAATCTGGGAAGCCCTTCACAATGATGGATGTCAGAGCCACGGGATGATAACCATTAAGGCACGCTGCTTGGCTTATCTTTGGTACTGGGATGATAGTTGTCGTCTTCTTGAAGCAGACAGGGATCTCAGATTATTGTAAAGAAAGTTTGAAGATTCTGCGAATACCTGTGCCAGCTGATCCATCTGGGCCAGTCGCTTTCCACGATTTGATTCTCAAGAATGCTGCTTGGACATCTGCAATGGTGATCTTGGATACAGGTTCACCTGAGGCTTCCGGGTTGGAGCGTGTGCTCTCACTGTCATTTTGCCCAAAACAGGTATAGAGTCAGATCAGGGAAGGCCCATTGGTGCTGGTGATTTTATATGCCTTCATCTTGTAGTCTATTATGTCTTGCAGATCTTGCCATAGTCAGAGGGGGTCCATGTGGCTAGCCTAGGTCTCTAGCTTGGTCCATTACTATCTTTTGACATCTTTGATGGATCTCCTTAGGTCATAGCTGGCTTTCCACTCTCACTGCGATCCATCCTAACTTCTTTCATTTGGAATCATCAGTTGAAGTAGACACAAATCCAAACGACTCATTTACATTTGAAGGCAAACAAATGAACGATAATGACTTTCAAAGAAAAACAAAGTGGGGTGCAACCATAATACAGAAAAAACAGGAGTGAAATTCAGCTCAGTTCTGAAATAAGTTGCGTGACGGATAAGAAGGCAAATTTGTTATCATAGGTAAACAAATTATTGCTGATATTAGGGTGCAGTCACAAGAATTGTGTGAAAATAAAGCAGTGGAAATGTAATATGAAAATTCCACATTTCAGTTACACAAATCACCAACATCACAATTAAATATCTTTTGTCCTGCCAATATGGGGCAAATCTGAAGATGATATTTTGAGTGCACAATATTAGCATGTGGTCCATCTCGGTCACCGGAAGAGGTGGCAGTGCTGCAGTCAGAGATAACAACTAAAAGGTTTTGCAAAACCTTTCTGCCAATCAACAAAAATGTAGACTTTTTCTTGTAATGCGTTGATAGCAATGGACTAAATATACCTTGAGAGAGTAGAGGTGAACAGATGGGAAGACAAGATCAGGACAGATTCCCCAATAGTGCAGGTAGATTAAAAAAGTATTTCACAATTGCAACATGAACACAACTGGACATTGTGAAAAACAAGTAATTTTTACCTGGTCCTCAGAGAATAAAATTCCTTTTTGTGCATTAATCCGTTTGAAAAGATCACCACCTTCACAATAATCCATGACAATGTAAAGGCAGCCATTTTCTGTCAAAGAAATACATTTGAAATTTGAGACTGAAATATTAAAAAAGGGTCAATATTTAAACCATCTGTTCATACTATTTGCTTTTGACTTATTTTGTGAGCAATGGCAAAAGGACTGATAACACCTTATTTAAACTACACGAATATACCACAAGTAATGGGAATGCTAAATGTAGTCTGTCACCTATTCCTTCTCCTTCCAATGAAAGGATTATTATGCAGCCATCACTTAAGAACTAGAAGCTAAGTTTTTTTTGTGCTTCTCAGGATATGGACAATACCAGAAAGGCCATATCAAATGTCCATACCTTGTTGTTCTGAAAATGTGGTTATGGGCCTTCTCTGCTTGAACTGCAATAGTCCTTGTGACATTTTACTTCATAATGCATAAAATAGATGCTCTAAAAGTTAGGGTAGGGAGATTCAATCTGTTGCTGGTGGTATCATTACCAATTATACTGTGCTAGCTAGAACCATTGGGTGGACAATCAACCAAAACACCTAACTGCAACTGCTTCCCCAGTCATACAAAAGAAATATTGTCCCCCTACTCCCACACATCACAGGCCTCAACAGGTGCCATGAATTCAATTTGAAAGCAAATAAATAGACAAACAAGTACTTAGTCTAACAACCTTTTTTTTTATTGTACATAGAAACAGTAATCAGGTTTTTAGAAACACAGATACAACATTTTTTGAGAAGCTGAAGTTCTTTTTTGCAGAACTTGTGCAAACATTAAACCTGCAAACTGGTTTGCGGAGGGTGTCAAAAAACTTTACTTCACAAAAGGGGGCACCATAAAAATAGGGTCACCATTTAAAGTCATCATTTTATGCTAATTACTGATTGCTGCTTCACTCAGTGGCCTCTATTTTTCACAATATTAGCATTCCTTAATTGACCCCCAAACAAGAAACAAGACCATTTCAGAGGGCAGTTAAGAGGCAACCACATTACTATAGGTCTGGCATTACATACAAACCAGATCAGATAAGGACAGCAGATTTCCTTTGCTGAAGGGCACCTGTGAACCACATCAAACACAGAATCCTTACAGAAACAAGTCATTCAGTTCATCAAATCTGTATTGAAAGACAATACTACCTACTCCCTGTCTTATACCTATATCCTTGCATATTTTCTTTTCCCAGATAGCAATCCAATTCTCTTTTAAATACCTTGAGCGGGCCTGCCTCCATTACCCTTTCAGTGAGTTTGTTTCAGGCTCTAAGGAACCTCTACACAAAAACAGAACTCCTTGCATCACTTTTATTCCTTTTGCCAATTACTTTCAAACTATGCCCTCTAGTTCTTAATGCTCTCATGAGTATGAGCAGTTTCTCACTATTTATCCTGCCTGTATCTCTCAGGATCTTGAACACCTCTCACAAGTCTACTCTCAACCTTGTTTTCTTCAAGGAAAACATTCCCACTTCTCCGCTCTATCCTCTCAGCCACAGTTCTTTATCCCTGGAATAAAGATTGTGCACTTCCTCTGTATCCTCTGTCTTCACATTCTTCCTCAGATATGGTGTGCAGAATTGGATGCAGTACTCCAGTTGAGGTCTAACCAATGCCTTAAACTGAGGTACACATACACCGAAGTATCTCTGTCCCTACACCTCCCCCAGAGTTTCTCCCTTTATTGAGTCATAGAAGTGTACAGCATGGAAACAAGCTCTTCGGCCCAACTTGTCAATGCCGCCCCTTTATTTTAAACCACTAAGCTAGTCCCAATTGTTCGTGTTTGGCTCATATCCCTTTATATCCATCTAACCCACGTAACTGTCTAAACACGTTTTAAAAGATAAAATTGTACCCGCCTCCACTACTACCTCTGGCATCTTGTTCCAGACAGTCACCACCCTCTGCATGAAAAAATTACCTCTCTGGACCTTTTTGTATCTCTCCCCTCTCACCTTAAACCTATGCCCTCTAGTTTTAGACTCCCCTACCTTTGGGAAAAGATAGACTATCGAACTGATCTATGCCCCTTATTATTTTACACACCTCTATAAGATCATCCTTAAGTCTCCTACGCTCCAGAGGAAAAAATCCCAGTCTATCCAGCCTCCCCTTAAGTCCAGTTCACATCTGAGCATATCTTCTATAGAGGACAATGTTTCCAATCCAACAGGGGGCAGCACAATGGTTAGCACTGCTGCTTCACAGCACCAGGAACTCAGGTTCGATTCCCAGGTTAGATCACTGTCTGTGTGGAGTTTGCACATTCTCCTCGTGTCTGTGTGGGTTTCCTCCGACAGTCAAAGATGTGCTAGTTAGGTGCATTGACGAGATCAGGTGCTGGAATATGGCGATTAGGAGAATTTCACAGTAAGTTCTTTGCAGTGTTACTGTCAGCCTTACTTGTGACTAATAAATAAACTTTAGTTTGATGGTCAATGTTACTGATACTAGGTTTTTATATAACTGACTTATAATTTTCTGGCTACCGTGCAGAATTTGAATTTATGCTTTCAGATCATCAGTCCAGGCCTCTGATCAATAAACAAACATTAACTGTATTACACTGTCCTCAAGGTGAGGCAATGTAGCAACAAGAAATAGAAGTGTCCTATTTTGAGCAACAAGCATCAGCACCAAGTGCTCCAGGTTATCACACAGCAACATCTACTCTCACTGGGATTTACCCTTTGTGCTTCAGCATTTCAAGTTGGAGCACATACACAGTTTCTGTACTGTAACTTAAGATACGAGGAATATGAATTTAAAACAAAGCCTCCAATACAAACACATACTCACTCTCTCCCTCACCTCTTGAGCATCATCTGGCATGCCAGGTTTATTCTCACCTTCAAATGATTCCTTGTACTGAACAATGTTTGGATGTTTCATATTTGCCAACACAGCAACTTCTCTCCTCGACTCTTCCCTCTCCTTATTTGACATCTGAGAACAAAAAGGCAGGAAAGGCCTTTCAACAAATATTATCCTGCCACATCTTGTTACATCTTGTTACATCTTGTTACATCTTGTTACATCTGCAGAGTCCACAAAAACGACTTACTCACCCTGGAAATATTGATTTCTTTGATAACATATTGTCGGCCATCTTCTTTAGAGTTTACGAGAATAGCTTTTCCAAATGAACCTTCTCCTATTTTGTTCACCTTAACATATTTATCCATGGTGCTTGATGTAAAAGATCCTCATGCTCATGCTGCAAGAACAAAACATTCCCTTCAGCAAATCATTCCCAAACCCAATAATTTACTCAAATAATTAAGGCTGTTGCATTAAGCAAATATGTAGGAGAGTGGGAAATGGATCCACGTCCTTCTCCTAATGCACAACAAAGTCACCCCTTCAGGCTTTGTGGGCAGGGATGGAGAAAGGGAAGGGGAACACAGTTGCATGGAACCTCTCCTATTATATCCTGGCATAAAATGCATTTTACTATCAATGACGCAGAACTCAACATTTAAATCAAAAACTACTGTAACATTTGTCCATATCTTAATTGATTTATTTCTACATTTACTCAATTTAATCAAATTCTTCCACTACTGTCAAGCTTCATCCTCAGAGAACAGGCAGATGGGAAAAAGCATCCTCTGTAATTTCCGCCAAGATGGAAGAGCAAGCCAAAAATCAAAACGATAAATAACTCCTACGACAAAATGAAAATTGAAGTGTCCAATCTAGCCGAGAACCATAACAGAGACTAAACACAAATTATTAGGTCTCGTTCCAAAATGAAGCAGTCCAACTGGGCTCTGTTACAATCTCCAGAGTGAAGCTTGACCCTCATGATGAACATGAATTAACATGACAACTGACTGAAACAGTTACATCTGAAGATGATGCATATTTAAAAAGCAATCCAGAGCAGTACAGTGGTAAGCACTTTCCCTATATTTCTGACAGTTGCATATTATCTGGTGGGGTTATAAACCAAATTTTGATTTGAAATTTTGTAATTGACGTAGAGTTCATTAAATACTTTGTTTCACCATACATTTCTATTAGAGAAAGTTACACATTTCTGTGGGAGGAGCCCTTATCCCTGCAAATAGACGTTTCTCAGTAAACAGCGAGTGACACCATACTTTCTTCCAGAAGATATCCAGATATTGTCAATCCAAATGAATACAAAACTCTGCAGAAACAGTTAACAGTTCATTTTAAGATTACCAATGTTGCATAATATAGAATATAGGTAAAATGTAGAAAATTACGGAATAGAATTCTCAAAACGTGAAACTGCAGCCAGACAGAAATCAGGTGACCTTGTAAACTGAATGTTGGGCATTATTCTATTAAACATTTTCAAATACATAAAAGAACACACTGTACTCAAAACCTCACAATAAGTTTCTTTCCACAGTTTCCAATTTCAATAACATTGTTCACAAACACAAAATGTAACTTTGGAGAACTTATTTCATACAATGAACAAAATTCGTGTGAAGCACGTAGAATGAGTTTTATAAATTGACACACAGAATAGAAAAGGCAGGAGCATGCTAAGCCTCTATGTATTATTAGTTCAGTTTCAACTAGATCACCGTATCCAATACTGGGCTTCACACTTTAGAAAGGATATGAAAGCTTTGGAGGGCAAAGGAAAGATTGATATACTTATAGGATCAAGAGAAATCAGAGTAGATTGACTAAAATAGTTCCAGGGATGAAAGATTAGTTTTTTTCTTTACAGCAGAGAATCTGTTTCTAAAGGTTGAAGGGGGATCAATAACCAGATGCCATTGATTTAAGGTGATTAGCAAAAAAACCAGAGTAGACGTGAGAAAAACACTTTCTCTTCACAACCAATGGTTAGGATTTGGAATGCTCTATATGATTAGGGAAAAATGTCAGAGAAAGCGTTACACTAACTGAACTTGAATGCATAGCCACAAATTCAAGAAACCAAATGGCCTCCTCCCATATAGATGAGAGAAATACATGACCATGAAAATCCACATAAACATCTTAGGATGACAGAACAAATGCAACTTTTCTGGTACATATTTTTCCTTCAGTGTCGAGGCTTGTGACTGCAGGAAGACTCACCCACATCACACTTCAGCAAGCACATGAGATTTGCTCAGTTGGAGAGGTCTACCCCCCAGCAATTTCTCAACCTTTTACATTCTGTGCACAAAAATCAAATGAGGTCATCTGCAAGAGGAGAGAGACTTTCTCCTTCCCCACCTTTCAGCGGGTGGTGTGAAAAAATGCTATCATAAAACTGCAGTATTTTACAAAGGAATTAAGAGCAAAAGTAGGCAAATTCAACCCTTCATGCCTGCTCTGCCATTCAATCAGGTCATGACTGATTTTTGAGGTACACAAATTGCATTTACGCGTACCATGCAAAATTGGCGCAGGATTGATTTCCATCAACTGTTCAATCGACAGTAAGGCATGCATAAATAAATAAACAAAAACACACAAGAAGGAGAAGTGCTGCTGCTCTAGCTCTCCCCTGCTGCTAGGTGCGGCCTATCCTTCACCAGCAACCAGATGCAACAAGCAAATAAAAAGCCGCATGTGCCTCTGACATTGTCATATTGATAAACACAAAAGAGCGGTGAAAATAAACGACAGTGAAATTTTCAGGGCTGCCCCGTCTAGTCATTCCCCGACCATAACAGGTACTGCCACTCACTGTACAGTTGCTAGCTTGCTGTTGCTGCAGCCGCTGGTACTCTTCTTCAGCCGGCCAGCCACTCTCTCAACCCAACCTGCTGCCGGATGTCGCCGCCCACTGGCTGCCGCCGAGCCAGGACCGCGCTCCGATTGGCTGCTGCAGCCGTCCATCTCCTCCTCTCCCGCCCCCTTCGGGTGCCAGCGAGTTCGGTTGTGATTCGGCGATTGTTCTTCTCCTTGGCAACGGCCGCTAGCAACGGGCCCAGACACCAAGCTCAGCCCGGAGGCAACCCAGTGCAAGACTTGCATACACTTAATTTTTTTTTTGGTTAGGAATAAAGTACCAAAAGATACAAAAATTATATAATTATGTATATATTTATATATGTTTGTATTTGTACCTAAATTATGTGTTTAAAGTACCATATTTAAAGATGCAAATGATATATAAATGGCATGGTAGCGCAGTGTTAGCACTGCTGTCTCACACTCATTGGTTTATAGTTTCCTACATTCTGTCTCCTTTCTTGCATAGAGGTGTTACATTAGTGATTTTCCAATCCTCTGATCCTCTTGCAGAATCTGGAGAATTTTGGAAAATTAAATCCATCCTTTTTCCATTGGGAAAAAGATACAAAAGTCTGAAATCATGAACCAACCAACTCAAGAACAGCTTCTTTCCTGCTGCCATCAGACTTTTGAGTGGACCTACCTTGCAAATATTTTAGCTGGGAGGTTAGCTGGAGTGTTTCAAAAATGTTTAAACTAATAGGGAGGGAGGGTGGGGAGACAGCAGGAACTGGGAGTGGGATAGAGAGGGATGATAGGGCAACACCAGTAGGTAGAAAGGTATTTCCGAGAGCTGAGGGTCTTCAGTGCTTGTGTTTTAATGCGAGGAGTGTGACTGGCAAAACAGATGAACTGAAGGCAATAATGTTCACGAGGAGTTTAGACGTGGTGGCGGTGACTGAGACGTGGTTGAAGGAGGGGCAAGACTGGCAATTGAATATTCCAGGGTATAAGTGTTTTAGGTGTGACAGAGTTGGTGTGAAGAGAGGTGGGGGAGTGGCTTTATTAGTTAAGGACAACGTCATAGCAGTGCAGAGGGAGATAGGTATGTATGATTTAGGAACTGAGTCTCTATGGGTGGAGTTGAGGAATAGGAAGGGAGTGGTTACTCTGTTGGGTGTTTACTACAGACCGCCCAACAGCCCGCAGGCTGTGGAAGAAGGGATATGCAGGGACATTTTAGATAAGTGTAGGAAAAATAGGGTGGTGGTGGTGGGAGATTTCAATTTTCCTGGAGTAGATTGGAGTGTGCCCAGGGCTGTAGGAGTGGATGGGGAGGAATTTGTACAGTGTGTTTTGGAAGGGTCCTTGGAGCAGTATGTGGATGGCCCGACTAGAGAGGGGGCTATACTGGATTTGGTTCTGGTGAATGAGCCAGGCCAGGTGGTTGACGTCGAGGTAGGAGAGCAGGTGTCAAATAGTGATCACAACTCTGTCTGCTTTAGGATATTAATGGAGAAGGATGAGACTGGCCCAAAAGGGAGGGTATTTAACTGGGGGAGGGCTAGATACGGCCAGATTAGGCAAGAACTTAAAGATATGGATTGGGATAAGCTTTTTGAGGGCAGGTCGACGAGGTACATGTGGGAGTCTTTCAAGGGAAAACTAAACTCTCTGCAGGAAAGATATGTGCCGGCAAGGAGGAAGGATGGGAAAGGTAGGATTAGAGAACCTTGGCTTACCAGGGAGATTGAAGACTTGATCAAGAAAAAGAGAGAGGCTTACATTAGATCTAGGCAACTAGGGACTGAGATAGCGCTGGAAGCTTATAGAGAGTGTAGACGGGATCTTAAAAGGGGTATTAGAAAGGCAAAAAGGGGCCATGAGGTGGCTCTGGCAGGTAGGATAAAGGAAATTCCAAAGGCATTTTACACCTATGTAAGGAGCAAAAGGATGGTTAGAGGCAAGATTGGACCTCTTAGGGACAGAGGAGGGGATCTATGCTTAGAGCCTGAGGGGATGGGGGAGATCCTGAATGAATACTTTGCGTCGGTATTCACGCAGGAGACTGGACAGATGTCTGTGCCTGATGTTGACAAAGTTGAAGATTGGTTGAGGGAAATAAGGATTACGAGGAAAGAGGTGTTGGGACTGTTAGGCAGCTTAAAGACATATAAAGCTCCGGGGCCTGATGGCATTTACCCCAGGCTGCTAAGGGAGTTGAGGGAAGACTTGGCTGGGCCTCTGACGCAAATCTTTGTCTCTTCCTTGGACACAGGTGAGGTCCCAGAGTACTGGAGGATAGCAAACGTAGTACCGTTGTTTAAAAAAGGTCAGAGGGATTACCCAGGGAACTATAGGCCGGTGAGCTTGACGTCAGTTATAGGTAAGCTAATGGAGAGGATCCTTAGGGACAGGATGTATGAGCATCTGGAGCGCTGCGATCTGATCAGGGATACGCAGCATGGCTTCGTCAAGGGGAATTCTTGTCTTACGAATCTGGTGGAATTTTTTGAAGAAGTGACAAAAACAGTTGATGAAGGACAGGCTGTTGATGTCGTCTACATGGATTTCAGTAAGGCGTTTGACAAGGTGCCTCATGGTAGACTGATAGAGGAGGTGAAGGCGCATGGGATACAGGGTCGGGTATGTAGATGGGTCGAAAACTGGCTCGGAAGGAGGAGACAGAGGGTAGTAGTGGAAGGCTCTTTTTCCAGCTGGAAGCCTGTCACTAGTGGAGTGCCACAAGTCTCAGTACTAGGTCCTCTTCTATTTGTGGTCTACATAAACGACTTGGAAGTAGGGGTAGGTGGTGAGATCAGCAAATTTGCTGATGACACCAAGATGCCTGGATTGGCGGGTACAGAAGAGCAGTGTCAGGCAATACAACAGGACATAGACAGGTTGGTAGATTGGGCAGATAGATGGCAAATGGAATTTAATCCGGAAAAATGCGAGGTGATGCATTTTGGCCGGAAAAATATAGAAGAGAATTATAGGATAAAAGGTAAAACTATAAGGACAATAGAGACGCAGAGAGACTTGGGGGTGCAGGTTCACAAGTCTCTGAGGGTGTCCTCACAGGTGGAGAAGGTGACAAAGAAGGCGTATAGTATGTTAGCTTTCATAGAAAAGGGTATAGAATATAAGAGTAGGAGTTTGATGTTGCAGTTGTATACAACTTTGGTTAGGCCTCACTTGGAATACTCACTTGCCTCACTTGCGCCCAGTTCTGGTCTCCGTACTATCGGAAGGATGTGGAGTCCTTGGAGAGAGTGCAGAGGAGGTTTACCAGGATGCTGCCTGGTATGGAAGGACTGTCCTATGAGGAACGATTAGATAGACTGAGGTTGTTTTCCCTTGAAAGACGTCGGCTTAGAGGGGATCTCATAGAGGTGTATAAGATTATAAGGGGTATAGATAGAGTAAATGGAGGTAAACTTTTTCCACCTTTAGAAATGGATAGGACGAGAGGTCATGGCCATAGGGTGAGGGGGTCTATGTATAGGACGAATATTAGAGGGCAGTTTTTCACACAAAGGGTAGTGGGGGTGTGGAATGCACTGCCGAGTAAGGGGGTGGGAGCAGGCACGCTGGGGCTGTTTAAGGGTCTCTTGGACAGCCACATGAGCGGTATGCAGATAGAGGGATATAGTAGGACTGTTTAACTACGGCTTTTTTTCCCACAGGTAATTCGGTCCATACTTGACCAACATTGAGCATGCATTCGGCAGGTGGTGCGGGTACAGCTCTTGGATGTTGATTCATGGGTTGCCTGGTACCTCATGTCGTATATGAGTGCTTTATGTGAACCACCTGAAGGGCACCATGACAGCTCAGAGACTATCGATGTGGCTGTGCAGACACTTGGAATTGGGCCGGTGTCTGCGGGAGTTTGCGCGTTCTCCCCGTGGTTGCGTGGGTTTTCTCCGGGCACTCCGGTTTCCTCCCACAACCCAAAAATTCGCTCTTAGGCTGATTGGGTAACAAATTGTCCCTATGGTAAAAATTTTCCAAATTAGGATTAATATATATACTATTATATAGGACTATTAAAATAGGATAATGATTTGGTATTACGGTGGCGCGGGCTCGTTGGGCCGAAGGGCCTGTTTCCCGTGCTGTGTTGCTTTAAAAAAAAAAAAAGTTGATCTTTTTCTACACCCTAGCTTTGGGCAGCACAGTGGTAGCACTGCTGCTTCACAGCGCCAGGGAACTGGGTTTGGTACCCGGCATAGGTCACAGTCTATATGGAGTCTGCATGTTCTCCCCATGTCTGCGCAGGTTTCCTCCAGATGCTCCAGTTTCCTCCCACAGTCTGAACGACATACTGGTTAGGTGCATGGGCCATTCTCTCTCAGTGTACTTGAACAGGCTCTGGAGTGTGGCGACTAGGGATTTTCACAGTAACTTCATTGCACTATTAATGTAAGCCTACTTTTAACAGTAATAAATAAACTTAAAAATATAAGACAAATAATTGCACTTTCACCATCTCAGGATGTCCCAAAGCATGTACTCATTGAAGTACTTCTGTAAGTGCAAAATACTGCGGATGCTAGAAATCGAAAATAAAAACAGGCAGTGCTAGAAAACCTAAACAGCTTTGACAGCAAGGGTTGCCAACCATCTCAAAATGAGCAGGAGTGTCCAGAATCAGTATCCATCTTTTGATAGCCTTCCAGGAAGTTTCAAACATTTTTATGTTGATACCATTAAGTGAGCTGGACCAGTTTGCTCCATCTCCCTCACCCACATCTCCTGTGCTCCCTTCCCCCATCTCCTCAATGTAATGAATGGTGTACCACAGCATTCAGCGCTGTAGCCTCAATTTATTACAATTTACATAGATGACTTGGATGAAGGAGCTGAAGGTATGGTTCCTAAATTTGCTGATGACACAAAAATTGGTAGGAAACTAAATTCAAGAGAACATAAAGAGGCTACAAAGTGATCTAGATTGGTGAAGTGAGTGGACAATAATCTGGTAAATGGAGTATAATGTGAAATTGGGCAAATGTGAAATTGTCTATTTTGGTAGGAAAAATAAAAAAGCCTTATTATCTAAGTAGCGGAAGATTGCTGAGCTCTGAGATGCAGAGGGATCTGGGTGTCTCAGTGCATGAATCACACAAGGTTAGTATGCAGATAGAGCAAGTAATTAGGAAAACTCATAAAAGGTATTGTTTATTGCATAGGGAACTGAATATAAAAGTAGGGAGATTGTTTCTGTTGTACAGGGCACAGGTGAGACCACATCTGGAGTACTGTGTACAGTATCAACCTCCTTTTTTAAGGAAAGTTGTAAATGTGTTAGCAGTTCAGATAAGTTTATTATACTAACAGAATGTATTCTATTATGAGGAAAGGTTGGACAGGTTAGTTTGAAGGAATAAGAAGTGACTTGATTGAAACTTTGAAGATCCTAAGGAATCTTGGCAGGGTGGATGTAAGAGAATATTTCTCTTGTGGGAGAATCTGGAATTAGGGGTCGCTGTTTCAAAATAAGGCACCATCCATGTAAGACAAAGATGATGCTTTTTTCCCTTCAGAATGTTGCGAGACTTTGGAGCTCTTTTCCTCAAAAGGCAGTGGAAGCAGAGTCTTTGAATATTTTTAAGGCTGAGCTAGATAGATTTTTGGTTAAGAAGGGGGTGAAAGATTATTGCGGGTAGGCAAGAATGTGGGGTTGATGTTACAATCAGATTACTCATGATCTATTAAATGGTGAAGGAAAATCAAGGAGCCAAAAGGCAACACCTGCTAATTCATAAGATTGTACGTTTGTATGATTTGCAACTCATCTGTGTAAGAGGTTAATTGGAAATTTTTAAGAAAACCAGCAACAAGATTTTTCTGGGACAGCAGATGAAGAAACTGTGTAAATTTGAGCAAAGAATGCACCTGGACCAGCACAAAAAAAGCTCATTTCAGAAATACATGATTGTCAAAGTCTGCGGGAGGAATTAGCCTCTGCTTAGGAATTAACTTTCACACATTGAAGATGAGTTTGCTAATGAAAAATGAGAACAGGTGAAAACACTGGAATGTCAGTCGCAGGATGTTAAACATTTAAATGAGGTGTTGAAATGCCATTTTTATATTCTTATTTGCTGGTATCCTCGTAGTGAGGTATGAATACAGAGAACATCATGACCAAGTGTATGATTAACCATACAGAAGGCTGTCACCTACGTAGTCAGGTTAGTGCAGATGTCATGGCTTAGCAGTAAGTGTCTACTGATAGAATTAGCACACTCAGGACCTCTGAGTTGGTGACCTTGTCCTGACAAAAGATGTCAAAGGTATGTCTGAGACAAACTGTTAAGCCTCTTGCCTAGTGCATGTTGTTTGGATAGGAGTGTGCTGAGAATGAGGGATTGGTAGATTTGGTATTCACAAGTCAGATTGTTGCTGTTCCACATTCACTTACTCAACTTGGACAAAACAGCTACAGCTTTTGTGATACCTTTTGTACTCATTGCAACATTAAGGGCAGGATTTTCCAGCCACGCTCGCCCTAAGGTCAGAAATTCCTGCCCGAAGTCAATGGACCTTTGCATGGTGTTTGTCCCGCCCTCCACCATTCCTGTGGCAGGCAGGATGGGATCTGCCACCTCAAGCAATAGATTTTGATGATTGTGAATCTTCGATATGTGAAGCTGTCAAAAATCTCTGCCAACACATTCACGATGTTGATAGATGACAGAATGGCCACAGTCTGGACAATGACATTTGTCTTTCTGATATTGGTGGTTAAATGAAACTTTTCAAACAGGCATGAATTTACTGCCAATTTACTGCTCTTGGTGTTCTTCATTAGTACAATATCATTAGCACAGAGCAACTCTCTGCTGAGGTTTTGGTTCACCTGTGTGTTGAATTTCAGGCAAGCTAAGATAAACAGCTTTTCATCAGTCCTGCTATGTCTAAAGTTTAAACTTCATTTGTTAGTCACGAGTAAGGTTTACATTAACACTACAATGAAGTTACTGTGAAATTCCTCTAAGTCGCCACATTCCGGTGCCTATTCACGTCAATGCACCTAATAAGCACATCTTTCAGACTGTGGGAGGAACTTAAGGACCCAGAGGAAACCCACGCCAACACAGGGAGAATGCGACCCAGGCTGGGAATTGAACCCGGGTCCCTGGCGCTGTGAGGCAGCAGTACTAACTACTGTGTCACCCGTGTCATGCCATGTCTGTAGACACTCTCTTTAGATGATCTGAATACATAAGAAAGTAGCAAAGAGAACATACCAAACAGTGCAAGTGCCAGAACACAACCCTGTTTGACCCTACTTTGCGGATCTTAAAGGGTTCTGATGTTGCCCCATTGCAATTGACCTTATATATCATCTCATCATGGAAGCTTGCTTGCATTGAGCAACTTCAGAGGGCAGCCAATTTTCTCCAGCAGCTTAACCAGATCACCATTAGGTGCTGCGGGAGATTACAGAGATAGGTCGGGAGAGGTCGCAAAGGAATTTGAAAGTTTGATCAATTGAAATTGGGAGCCAATGTAGTTCAGTCAGCACAGGAGAGACAGATGATTGTGACTTGGTGTTGTAAGGTCATGGGCAGCAGAGCTTTGGCTGACTCCAGACATACAGAGAGCAAAATTTGGGATGTTGTTTAGAAGAGTCTTTGAAGAGTCAAGTCTGGTGATAACAAAGGCATGACTACTGTTCTTGCATTTGTTAACTCCTAGCTTCATCCAAATCAACCGACGTGAAAGACGTTAGTTTGTTGCATTAGAACAAAACTACTGATTATTGTGAAAGACAGAGACTGCAGTGTTTTCCTCTCCAACAGCACCCTGGCAAGAGATTATTTGTGACTCAGTTGATTGAAGTTGATTTTCTTCGGTCAGCTGAATAACTTCTGGCAGATTACATGATAATCCTCAAAGTCTGTTCAGTATGTCATGTGTTGACCCTCCCTGGATGGAAAGCAAAGGGGTTTCCCAGAATTGTGCTGAGAAGTCAATATATTATATCCAAAACTATAAAGATTGAGACTTCATCAAGGAAGCAGGCTGATTCATGCAAGTTTTTGTATGCTAAGGAATTCATTGTTTCTTAGTTTAGTATTTATGCTGCAATAAGACGCCTGATTCAGCAACCAAGAGTTGATGGTATCCACTGATCTTAATAAGTGAGCAAAACCATTTTCTGAAGTCTGGAGCTACTGAGTAATAGGTTCATGATTCACAAAAGCTTTTTAAAGATAAACTACCTGTGTATTCAGGACGACAGATAACTCGGAGCTGATTTGTCCTTTGGGTTTGATTCAGCTGTCTTTCTAATGTCAAGCAGCAATTTAGAACAATACAGCACAAACAGGCCCTTCGGCCCACGAGTGAGTTACTTGGTGAGTTACTGATTCTTGGATGAGTTACTGATTCTTGTGGTTCAGATTAGGATTTGTATCTGTATTTGCATACCTACATTAAAAATGTGGAGACTAACATCTCTGCTGACAATTTTGTTGCCATTCTTTCATGAGTAAACACCAAGTGGTTGATATTCCTGTGCAATACCTTGTGAAAGCATATTGAAAAAGATGATGGTCTTGTGCTCCTTTTAAGTTTTCTTGTAAGCAGAAAGATCCCTCCCTTCCTTCATAAATTGCAAGAGCTGTAGTTTGAATTCTACATTGTATTCTGCAGAAATCTTTCCCCTTGGTGTCCGGTAAAAAGTGGAAGTGTGCAAATTTATTCAATTTTATTAAAATTTAGGAATGGCTTTTCTCAACAAATTTGTTTTTTAAGTATGCATCAATGAAGGACAGAAGGATATTCCTATGCCCTTGTATCCTCGATAATTAACACACTTGTTGTACAGAAATCTATTTTATTTATGGTCGGCACAACATCGAAGGCCGAAGGGCCTGTTCTGTGCTGTATTGTTCTATGTTCTATGTTCTATATATCTGATTGAAATTTCTATTAGCACTATCATGCATGAATTCTAATGGTAATTTATCTAGAGGGACAACGTTATCATGAAGTAAAAATATGTGCTTAACCAGCATGCTGGCATTTGTAGCAACATAGCTTTCCATCTGTGCATGTCAAATTGGCTAGAATTCTTCAGAAAATATGCTTTTGTCCTCCTGAGGAAATACAGAATCCCTACAGTGCAAAAGGAGGCCATTTGGCCCACTGAATCTGCATTGACCACAATCCCATCCAGGCCCTATTCCAATAATCGCATGTATTTACACTGCAAATCCTCCTGACAGTAGAGTCCATTTAGCGTAATCAATCAACCTAACCCACACATCTTGAGGAAACTGGAGCATCTGAAGAAAACTCATGCAAACATGGGGATAATGTCCAATAGACTGTCCACACAGACAGTGACCCAAGCCATAGTTGAACTTGGGTCTCTGGCTCTGTGAGGCAGCAGTGTCAACCATTGACTAATAATTTCTCATAACTCAGGTTATAGACTAACGCACACAAGTTAACAACCCATAACTTATTTGAGCAGCGTGGACATATTTTCAGTTTGCTTGCTCAGATTATAAATTTAAGGCTTACTCTTACTACCAACACTTTGATGTTCAGATTAATTCTGAAATGAGAAACAACTTAATACAAACATAATTTTGTTGCCATCACCCCAAGATGCTACTGGCTGACAAAGTCATATGCCGGATGGTAGTTCAGAAGAAGGCATGCCATGGTGATTCAGAACCAGTGATGCCTACTTGGAAGAGTAGGCATCATGCTCAGTTCTCTCTTCACATACATGTGCTTTCCAGTCAGGCTCTGCACACAGTGAGAAGTGATAACACCAGATAACTGATCCTCACCTGGCCCTACTGGAAAATTGATAGCAATTGTTGTGCACCCTCTCACCTCATCCCAGATTTTTCAGTGGTCTAATTTTGGCCTCTGTGTTGTTCATTAGCAAACTAAACGGTGTATTTATCCAGGAATAACAATCAGTCAAAAACACCATAATCTGGAAATTAGATAAACACCTGAAGAGAAAACAATTTGCAGAACTACTGGGAAAATGCAGAAGGGTGAGACTAGCTGAATTGCTCTTTCAGAGAGCTAGTATTAGCGCGAGGGGCTGAATGATCTCTTTTTATGCTGTAACCATTTTATAATTCTTTGAAATTTAACTGAATAAACAAATGAACGATTTTGTGGTGTACTGATAAGCTTTATTCATGTGACTGTCCCTTATAGTTATGAGTAAAGAAAATGTGCTTTTTTTTAAAAGACACAAACAAAGTATAGAACATAGAACATTACAGCGCAGAACAGACCCTTCGGCCTTCGATGTTGCGCCGATCAATTATGAAAAAAGCAATGTTCCTCCAAACTAAACCATTCCCTTCTCTTCCATAAACTTATCAACTAACCTCTTAAACGCCACCAAACTTGGCGCATCTACAACTGACGCAGGCAGGGCATTCCACTCCCTAACCACCCTCTGGGTAATGAAACTACCTCTGATATCCGTCCTATAACTATCACCCCTTAATTTAAAGCTGTGTCCCCTCGTGCTAGCTTTCTCCATCCTAGGAAAAAGGGCTATCACTGTCCACCCTATCTAAACCTCTAATCATCTTATATGTTTCGATTAGGTCCCCTCTTAGCCGCCTCCTTTCTAACGAAAACAACTCAAATCCCTCAGCCTCTCTTCATAAGACCTGCCCTCCATACCAGGCAACATCCTGGTAAACCTCCTCTGTACCCTCTCCAATGCCTCCACATCTTCTTATAATGTGGGGACCAGAACTGCACACAATACTCCAAGTGCGGCCGCACTAGAGTTTTGTACAGTTGCAACATGACGTTGCGGCTCGAAATTCAATCCCCCTACCAATAAAAGCTAAGACTCCATATGCCTTCTTAACAACCTTATCGACTTGACTGCTTACTTTCAGGGATCTATGCACAAATACACCAAGATCACTCTGTTCATCAACACTATTAAGAATCCTACCATTAGCCCTATACTCTACACATTTATTATTCATGCCAAAGTGCATTACCTCACACTTTTCCACATTAAACTCCATTTGCCACCTCTCGGCCCAGCTCTGCAACTTGTCCAAGTCCCTCTGCAAACTATAACACCCCTCTTCATTATCTACCACTCCACCGACTTTAGTGTCATCTGCAAATTTACTAATCCATCCTGCAATACCCTCATCCAGATCATTTATAAAAATTACAAACAGCAGGGGCCCCAAAACAGACCCCTGCGGTACACCACTTGTCACCAAACTCCACGATGAATATCTCCCATCAACCACCACCCTCTGTCTTCTATCTGCTAGCCAATTCCGAATCCAATTAGCTAAATCACCCTCTATCCCATACATCTGCATTTTCTGCAGAAGTCTTCCATGGGCCACCTTATCAAAAGCCTTACTAAAGTCCATATATACCACATCAACCGCCTTACCCCCATCCACCTCTCTGGTCACTTTTTCAAAAAACTCAATGAGGTTAGTAAGGCACGACCTACCCTTCACAAAACCATGCTGACTATCTCCAATCAATTCATTACTCTCTAAATAACTATAAATCCTACCCCTAATTATTCTCTCCAATACTTTGCCCACAACAGAAGTAAGAATCACTGGCCTATAATTCCCTGGAAGGTCTCTCTTCCCCTTCTTGAACAACGGGACCACATTCGCTATCCTCCAGTCCTCCGGAACCACACCCGTAACCAACGAGACCTGAAGATCAGAGCCAGAGGCTCTGCAATCTCCTCTCTTGCCTCCCAGAGAATCCTAGGGTAAATCCCGTCCGGCCCAGGGGACTTATCCAACTTCAAAACCTCAAGAATATCTAGCACATCCTCCCTATCTACTTCAATACTTTCCAGTTTGCAACCCTGTACCTCAGTGTTCTCCATAACTACATTTACATCACCCTGCGTGAATACCGAAGAGAAATATTTATTCAGCGCCTCTCCAATCTCTTCAGGCTCCACGCACAACTTCCCACTGCTGTCTATGACTGGCCCTAATCTTGCCCTAACCAATCTTCTATTCTTAACATATCTAAAGAAAGCTTTAGGATTCTCCTTAATCCTATCAGCCAAAGTCTTCTCGTGGTCCCTCTTAGCTCTCCTCAACTCACTCTTTAGCTCCCTCACGGGCATAATATAGCGAACCATTGCACTAACGAGCCTTAAGCCTCATCAGACATCATCCTCCTTTTTCCTTTAACCTGCGAATTAACTTTTTGTACACCAAGGTTCTCTTACTCGACCATTTCCTCCTCGCCTGACAGGGACATACTTATCAAGGACTCGCAGCAGCTGCTCCTTGAATACGCTCCACATTCCAGATGTTCCCAGTCCCTGTAGCTTCCTAGTCCAATCTATGCACCCTAATTCTCTCCTGATGGCCTCATAAGTACCCTTCCCCCAGCTATAACTACTGCCCCCAGCTTCATGCCTATCCCTATCCATCACTAAGGTGAACGTAACCGAATTGTGTCACTATCACCAAAATGTTCACTAACTTCCAAGCCTAACACCTGGTCTGGCTCATTGCCCAGCACCAAATCCAATGTAGCCTCACCTCTAGGTGGCCTATCTACATACTGAGTCAAAAAACCTTCCTGCACACTTTGTACGAAAACTGACCCCTCTAACGAGCTAGAGCTATAGCTATTCCAATCAATATTAGTAAAGTTAAAGTCCCCAATAACAATTACCCTATTACTTTCACTCCTGACCAGAATTGACTTTGCAATCCTTTCCTCAACCTCTCTAGAACTTTTAGGAGGTCTATAAAAGACTCCCAACAGGGTGACCTCTCCTCGCCTGTTTCTAATCTCAGCCCATACTACCTCAACAGACAAGTCCTCATCAAACTTCTTTTCTGTCACTGTGATACAGTCTTTGACTAATAAGGGGGGGGGTGGGGGCCCCCACAAACCTTTTCCCCCCGGCCCCCCCCATATACATCCTTCTTACTCGGACTAAAGATTTGAACCACAGAACTGCAACCTCCATTCCTTGGCCCTGCTCTACCCAAGTCTCTGAAAAGGCCACAACATCGAAGTTCCAGGTACTGGTCCAAGCTGCAAGTTCCTCCACCTTATTGCGAATACTTCTTGCATTAAAGTATACGCATTTCAAACCATGCCCTACTCCACCCGAACGCTGCTGTGTTTTGCAGTTCTCCTCTATGACCCCCCTATTCTCATCCCTCTTAGCACCCCAACTACTCAGGATCCCACCCCCCCTCTGAATCAGTTTAAAGCCCCCTGCATAGCCTTTGCAAATTTTCCCCCCAAGATATTGGTTCCCCTCTGGTTCAGGTGTAGACCATCTCTCTTGTGGAGGTCCCACCTATCCCAGAATGAGTCCCAATTGTTCAGGAACCTGAACCCCTCCCTCCTGCACCATCCCCGCAGCCACGAGTTCAAACATTTCCTCTCTCTGTTCTTCTCTAAACTATCCCGTGGCACAGGCAAGAGTCCAGAGATAACCACTCTGCCAGTTTTGGCCCTAAGCTTCCACCCCAACTCCATAAATTTCTGTTTAATATCCCCTTCCCTTGTCCTACCTATATCATGTGTCCCTACATGAACTATGACTTGGGGCTGACTCCCATCTCCCTTAAGAATCTTAAAAACCCGTTCTGCGACATCCTGGACCCCGGCCCCTGGGAGGCAACACACCAGCCCTGAGTCCCTTTCATTACT